>OZ034968.1:71713926-72143926 GCA_964030785.1 Siderastrea siderea | reverse complement strand
TCCCTGTTTTTATGGCCGCCGATTTCAACGAGTTCGGTTCTTCGTCAAGACTTATAAAACAGGCACGAGAAAATGCTAAGTCACTCATGGAAATATTACATCCTTTGAAGCCGATCACTTTTCAACCTGCAGAATATAAGCTTGTTGATCGAGGTGCTGTGGCCATCGTGGAAATGAACATTCTAACGTCTGGAAAGCACTTAGTTTTACTCGGAGGGGGAAATTTTCAAACATGGATGAAAAATCAGTTTTTTAAAAGGAACAGCAATGATCGATACAAATTGAAACACCTCGCTTGCCGGGAGATGCAATCTGCTGACATATGAACTTTATTTGTCTGTTGCTTTAGAGCTTTTTGCTTTGGCGATGGGCTACTATGTTCGAAACGGCGGCTTTCAGTGAAGATATCTCATTAACCTAGCCCGAGGGCAGTACTGGGAGAGTATCAGCCCGAGACCAAAAGAGTAGGGACCGTGCAGTAGCGTCAGTTCCGTTCAAAAAAGGCCGAGGTCCGATATTCTCCCAGTGCTGTTCCAAGCAAGGTTGGTTAAGAAGAGAATCATTACACGGCTATTTGAAGGGAAACGTAGTGGGGTTCAAAACACCTTCGTCCTCCGCCAATACGAGCAATTCAGAGGTCCCTTGTGAACCCGTTAATTTATTTATGTCGGTAAAAACTCGGGTAAAAACTATTTGAGATTGAATGGAAACGCAGGCAGTGAAAGCGGTTTTATTTACGGAGGCGTTACTTACTGTTTCTAAAACGAGGCCGGCGTCCTTCAGTAGCTCAAAATATAAAATCTTGAGCGCAGCATTCTGCGTTGCTTGCACTGCATTCTGAAAGAACGTGAAGTACATTTTAAGGGGCCTTGCCAAACAGTCGGTAAACTATATTCACAGCGATTTTATTTTGAGTTGAACGGTTAAGGGAGTTTCATTTGGTGTTGGGAAACCATACAGTTATGTCTTATTGAACGGTGAATATTCTACTAGGGGATAAAATATTTAAAAAGTTTAACGGTTCGTCCTCCCAATTGTTCATTAACTTAGTGCTGATTTTAACGCTGACCAAACGCTGTTTTCTCCTGGTGTAAATTTTGTGCAGGCTGGTGATCTATTTTTAGTTGTTGCTCGGAAACGAACCTTTGATTAAAGCATTTTTGGTAATTGGTTTTTCCTAGAGTATTACCCCGCCGTCATTACTCGTCGCGTCTTTCGCTACGCAGGCGAGAGCTTGTATTTTGAGTGACCACACTATATTTTACACCCCGAGAGAAGAGAGAACAACGGCGGGGTCTAATGCCCCTGGGGCTTTTCTTGTTACATTAAAACCATACTGTATTTTGCTGGTTTGACCTCTAATTCAACTTTCTCTGGCATTAGCCTGGAAATAGTTTTCTTGTAGTTTTTTGTCATTTTTGGTAAAATTGCACCGTGCTTCTCACCGAATTTATACCAGCCGATTTCTACTTAAAATTACTTTTGCCTAACTTATTCAAATAATAATAATAATAATAATATTTGAAATCTTTTTTCTGCTTTAAAGGTGTTAGTCAGAGCAAATATCTTCTGTGTTAGGATCACGTACTGAATCCCTAATTGCAACTCTAAAACTTGTAAACGTGCACTCAGTAATTTACGGAAATAGGGGTGGACTTCTAGTACCGCCTTTCTTCTTCACAAAGGACAAAAGGTTGTTGGTTTGCAGTTGTTGTACGCAACCTTTAACTTAAGATTTCACGTACTTCTTGTTTTAAATGTACAATTGTTATCGATAGAAATGTTCATTGCATTTTTTTATAATTTCCCCATTATTTTGGCTGGACATTTCGGAGAACATTAGGAAAAATTTAAAAGAAAAGCATGCGTCCTTAGCAAATCTCGGGAAGGAACACATTACGAATTCCTTCGCTAACCAATCACGTGCGGGATTACTTTAACCTACATTAGCAATTGACGAACGTTTGACAGCAAAATTTCAATCATTCATCAGCCAACATAAAAGGAAGCGCGGAGAACTTCTAACGAGAGATTTTAAAACTGAGCTGTACTGAAAGATTAAAAGAACTGAAGTAAAGAACTGTTGAACACAAAGTAAAGGACTGTTGGTTTTTAAAACGAGCGGATTTTTCCCACGTTGGTTGTAATAATTCTTACAACACTATGTCTGAGCCAGTGTTGGTCAGAGTTTTCTTCTTATGGTAAAGTTTAGGGGGTAGATGTTGCTGGTATAGCTTATGCACCCCAGTGATTGTATGTGCTGGGGCTGTCGTCCAGCTCGACTTCCACATGGGTTTATACCATGTGGAAGTGGGTTTATACCAGTCGGTACTATTGTATCAGCTGATGCATTCTGCAGGGTAAATTAAGTTATTATTATTATTATTATTATTACTATTATTATTTGATTTTTTGATATATATACATAACCTTTACAGTATTTGTTATACCTCTTAAGCTTTTCATTACAGAGTGCCTATTCTTGAACAACTATTTTAAAACATATTTTTGAATACGAGTAGCTTGTAAGTTGAGAATTTTTTATCTTTATACCATTTTAAATTTTAAATGTACATAAGGTTTTTCATTAGATTATGTTAATAGTTAGCAATTTTGTAATAAAAATTTTTTATTAAAAGTTATTATTATTATTATTATTATTATTATTATTATTGTTATTATTATTATTATTAAGCACTCTTGTTCCACGTCCTCATCATCCCATCTCTGTTTGAACAACTTAATTTTCCCTATACTATCATACCCGACTGCTATTTTCGTGGTGTATTTTCTGCTGTGTCTTCTTGGTCCTTACCCCAATATTTCGGACCCGGATCTCGCCTCCCTCCTCTGTGTAACCTATCGCGGCTCTGGGAGCTCTTATGTGAGTTGCATTCGCAGCTCTTCTGCATATCTCGTGGAGTCCTTTAACAGAAACTGTCGTCTTGCTTGCCAGGCCTTGCTTTCAAAGTCTCTTACCACCGCCATTGTTGGATCGGTGTGAGCGCAGAGCTTTACAGCGGCTTTGATCTTAAGCTTGGTCAGCATCTATTCGTTCTCGATGGACTTCAGGCCTCTACCGCCATTAAGTCCATGGAGCTTAGTGGATGCTTCCCTCCGTTTTCAGTCATCACTTCGTGTGTCTCCCGGTCAATTCTCTGCAGTTCCGCAATAGGCCATATTTGGATCCACATGAGATAGCTGAGAACTGGCAGAGCGAATTGGTTTGTCGCCATTACTTTGTGAAAGTATAATTCTGATATGAGACTAGACCAGATTACGGACAGTCGTCGTAGATAGAATTTTGCAGCGCTTTAATTTCTAGCACGAGGTTATCCTACTGTGAAGAGTCTCGTGCAAAGCGCATCCCCTTGCGGGAGACCTTTGCGACAGCGTATATCTTCTGACAGAAGGCATCGTGTCCCTGGTTCGTCTTTACTGCTATCCCGGTGTTTCATCGCTCGCTTAACATGAGGCCCCATTAGGGGGTCCTGGGTATCCCGTATCCCTTTAACTTTTTCTTGAAATATCCCATGTCCCCTTAATTGTATGGTCTCGTATCCCTAAACTTCCTGTGGAATATCCTCATATTTCGTTTATAAATATCCCGTATCACTTTACGTTTTTCCTCAAATATCCCGTGGACAACACCGCCAATCCATTTAGCAAATCTGTGGTCAGCCATTCTCTCTCTCAACCGGTTGTAATCAACCGCATCTTGGGCTTTTTTGACATCGATCCACACCAGTAGTTCGCAATATTGTTGGCTGTTGTAATTTGTAATACATGTTTTGTATTTTTTTCTTCCATGTCTGATAATCAAATTCTCATAATCAGTAAGCATTTCACGGATTAGAGTCTCTTCAACTTAAAATTCAACTTTATTTAATTTTCTCAATTAAATTACATCGAATTTTTTCAGTCTGTCCTACAAAGAGAATTACAATTATACGCAGTTTTGAACTTAAATATTTGTTCAGTTCTGAATTTCCCTTATGCATCATTCAGTGAAGTAACTGATACCCTTCAAGTCGCTGTCAGTTTGAATCGAAGAGAAATAAGCCGTTCTTCTTAAAGGCATTCATTTCGTGAACTCTATTGTTTTAAGTCAAAGATGACCTTATGGTTTGATAATATCTAGTCAGAAAAATGTTCCAAGTACAATGTAAAGGCTATCATCCGAAAATCACAGCAGGGATATATTTTGTCAGCTCCTTCATTGCAATTTAACCCCCGCCAAAGAGTGTGGGATCCTCTCCTCTCTGGAAATCTCACGTTTAATTAAATCAATGGCACAAATTCATTGTAAATATGTTATTAGTGTTGCGCTGCCCGCCCTTTATAATTATTCCCACGGTCGGCCCGCCAGTCCTAACCTCAGTACGTAACCCTCCGACGTTAAGACGAGGCTTCTAAGTGCTGTTTGTAGAACGACGCATCTGCTTCGCTGAGATCTAATCCCTTCGAAGCCACTGAGTACTTTTTTGCATGAATTCAGTTGGCCACTGCGATGGTAATTTCTCCATTTAAATTTGAGACAATACCTGTACAGCCAGCTTGGCCAGTCACGTTCTCTTCATACACGGCAGCTATATGCTGGTATCAGTGCGCGCCTTCGCTCGTCTTCACTGGTGTGTTCATTGTTTATCACGGTTTTGGTGTTTTAAATGAGATCTTGAGACATTTTAAACTTAACTGATGATTTAAAGAGGTCAAAAAATTGTGAGGAAATAATGGCCGCACCAATGAACTTCTGGAAAATAAGGAGCAATCATATTTGATTCAACAGGGCTAATTCTGATAACTAAGGAAAGATCTTCATTAACTGAATCACTAGGTTAAATAACTGAAGTGAAAGGAAAAATTAAAATCATGAGTAAAAATGTTTATGACTGACTCATTTGCTAATGGCAATAGCTGATTGTTTGGGATTACTCACATCTGCCGATACGGCCCACATGTGATCATCATAAACTAGTATTTTTTACTGCTCTTTCACAAAACTGAATTTAAGTTCATAACAAATATTTGAAAGAAAAAATTTGGTTACCGACAACGACAGCAAGTAAATGCTAAACTGGATTTTACAAAGATGCGTTGAGATAGCCAAGAGCAGCGCACCGGAATGAATGGATAATCTCAAAAAATAAAAAAAAAGTGCATTTAAATATCAACCGCAAAGCATATCATTCTTCAGACAGTCACTGAATATTTTTTACACCAATTAATTTCAGTATTAGTATTATATAGCTGATGTTCTCTGCTGATCCCATGACTGTAATTAATAATGTCTGACATGATTATTCTTAATTACTTAACGGTCATTGGCCCAAGCTATTTTGTCTCTAAACCTTTCTTTTTTTTAATCAATGGTAGTCAGTTTTTAAGTCATAAATACCGTTACGCGATATGACAGTTTTCCCGGTACTTCAGTAATGACACAGAATTCAGGGTTGGAACAATTTTGTCTGACAAGTGGTTTAAGATCGTTTAGATTGGATAACTATTTCTCCACAAATAATTTCCTGATTCACCAAGCAGATAAATTCACTTAGGTTATACCTCTTCATCTACCTGATAATCAACTAACTAGTGTAACAGGTTTTATAAACTTCAAGGACCAATGAAGACTCCTTTGAGTTTTATAATTTTACAATATTTCAGTTGGTAGTTCTTTGAAACTGGTTCTAGATCTGCCATTGCCTTATATCATTGCCGATTAAGGCCCGTTCAGAAATTCAGCAGATTTAATCGCAAATATAGCGTTGTGTAGCCTTCTGTTGTATTAATTCTTGCTCACAGAGACTACAGGACTCGCATCCTACAAGGGACCTCACGAATTCACCTTTATAGACCCGCTTTTCGTAGGTTTGCGGTTACCTAAAGACATTACACTGAATGAACTGAGGTATAATATTGTTCTTGACATGGACATTTCTTCTTATTACCAATTTGGCCTACAGCTGAATCTGCGAAGACCGAGGCAGCTGAACCAAGTCTTTGACTGAATTTTCCACTTGTGCAAGACAACTAAGAGATTAAGGGTGGCAGCGTTATGACGCAAGCCGTGATGGAAAGGGAATTTCAAATTAAATGAGCGGTGTCGTTTTGTTTTAGTAGAGGTTGAGTATTTCATCCAACCTTTCACTATAACATGCTTTCTATCTAAAAGTCGAGGACCATTTACGATTTTAATTTCGTGTTTCCTTTCATTACCTTTGTCTGCTACCTCATTGTTGGTTCAAACGATACAGTCCGTACAAAGAAAGTGGTGTTAGATATAGAGTGACTGTGACTGTTATAATGCCCGCATCTAACGATTCTGTCAGTTTCATTCTGTCCCCAGGCAATGTATCCTAAATATTAAGACAAATTCTTCGTGATCAAGACATCGGTCACATTTGCAGGTCACTGGTATTAAGTACTGTCTTACACTTCGTCTTATTATCTTGAAAAGGTTCATTCAAAAGCCGAGTGTATTCAAGGGGCGTATTGAAAGAAAACAATGGAAACACAAGTGATTCGCAAATACCTGTGTGGAATGCATGGACTTGCCTCAGCAAATATTTCTCTTGCTTTGAATGGATGTCACTGAAGTAGATAGTCTGTTTTGCGTTATTGTTTCACGGCTTATAATTTTGGTAGTAATAAATAAAAAGGTTAAATTGCATGCACTTGTTCTCGAAGGCGAAGGATTTTTACCTTTGGTTCGGAGAAGTAAAAATGTGTTCAAGAGCAATTAATATTAATAAGCTATCGAAGCCACAAACCATTCGATAAATTAAACTATGTGAAGAAATGCTGCCTTAACGGAAATTGCTATAGACTGTAGTTTTGTTACTAATAACTTATTTGAGCACTTCTGCTTTCTTACGCAAATAAGCCATATAAGTTAAGGGAAACCACTCGTGTCGACGTCTTTATTCCCTGGACCAACGGAACAAAGAACGTTGTTGAAAAACAACTTCAGAGCAGTTAATTTGAAATGACTGAAATGAAAAAAAAACTTGTGTTTTTATTTACCTTTCTGGGGGTGCATGGCGAGGAATATACACTGCAGGCTTAAAACACCTGGTTTTTCTTTTGTTTATAATTTCCCTCTCTTTCTCTATCAAGACTCTCTTTCACACCATAACCTTTCTTAATTTTATCTTTTAAGAGGAGGTCTTGCATTTTCCCAAGATATTATATTGATTTTTCAGATTTTCATTTTTCGGGCCGAAATGCAATCGTATGTTAACTCGAACACAACGAAAAAATTAATGGGCATTTATGAAAAAAAAAAAAAGTTAATTGAAACCCATATCCACTGGGTACGAAATAAAATTCTTTATTCAGAATATTGTTGTATGTGTTAATTTTTTCCTCCATAACTCAACCTCTTCAATTTCAACGTCAACTTTATTTTATTTTTGCCATTAATTATATTAGAATTTCTTCAGAGGCTGTCCTGCGAGGTTTAACGAGAATTGTATTTTGACTGAACTGAAAAAAATCCGCAGTTGCGCATAACGAAAATAACGAACAGAAGAGAACACGCAAACTATTGCCCAAGTCTGTCTGTTAAATTCAGGCAATTTTTACCCAAGCAATTAGAGGTGAATTACTGTTCAATAAACGTGTTTGTAGACTGAAGCCAAGGCTTCTTTGCGCTGAAGGAAACTATTCGTGACTATTGGACAGGAAAGAATTCGAACAGGCAAACAATTGCCCAAGTCCATCTATTAAATCCAGGCACTGAATTTTATCCAAGGCGTTAACAGATATATGCTGCACAATATACCATTCTTTGCAATTAAGTCAATCTGCAAGCTAGACAATAAAGTTAGATGGCTTTTATCTGATCGAGAATAAGCTAACAAATGGACAAATGCGCCTCCCTCTGCATCCAGGTAAAGTCCACTCTTGAAAGGAAGCCTGGGTAAAGAGGCAGAATTTAGCAGGCAACTGCACAAAGAGAGCAATCATCCAACGATTAAGTGAAGACAAATCAATAGTCGTTGCTTTAAATTGCCCGGGTATGGGTAAAAAGAGAGAGTTTTTTTGCTCGAAGCCCATTAAACACCTCTTTACGTTTTATATTATCTCTTAGTCTTCTGACATTTAGCGAAGCTATTGTCAGTCCCATAAATAACGTTTTGGTAGGTTTCTTTCGATAACTCCTTCCTGCCTCGGCGCTAGACCCGCAATTGCTGCACAGTACACTGACACAATAACACAAAAGCACAAAAACACAGGAGAGAAAAAGAAGTTAACAAAAGCGCCAAACACACTAAAACTGAAATAAAAACGTTCTATGTCGGGGAAATCCGGCCATTTACCCAGTCACCCGAGCGGCAAGAATTAGACGAACGGCTTTTGAAACGTCCTCACGCCGCCATTCAGTCCCCAGTCTCCACGACATATTTTTTTGACTGCAAATGTAATTATCTCATGACGTCAGCAGTTGCCCACCACAGAATTCCTCAGTGCTGATTACCGAGTAAGCTATTTGGGAAAATTTTAACTTTGAAATAAACTTGGGTAATGATATAAACCGGCAATTATTGCACTCGCGCTTGCTGGTTATGAGGTGATTTATAACCGACTAATTTATCACCTCATATTGAACGCGCGCTCGTGGAATTGTAATCGTTAAATATTATGCTAATTGTTAAATATAGAGAGGATATTGTATGGTCGCGCGGAGACACATTTTACAGAAAATAAGTAGTGTTGATATGGATTCTGAATATTATAGCAATAAGGCATATACCTTCTATAAATTTCATTGATGAAGACTGAAGTAGCCATGACAACCGTGATATCTTCACATGTGAAAGATAAAAATCGTATCTTCCCTGAATACGAAATTTTCGTCACTGGAAAAATCCTGGTATTTCACCGGTGTCTATATAATATTATGCTCTCTGTTACTATGCTCTCAGTTATGTTGATGTACCATTTACAAAAAGTTTCTCATTAGCTCCTTTTTTAAGGTACACTACCATGACCACCACAGTTTTAAACATCTTTTGGAAACCGTGAGTTTCTTGTCAATGAATAATGCAAAATTTAGGTAATTATTTTAGATATTTGTAAAGTAAATAAGTTTCTTTTTTTTCCCTCTCTCTCCTTGTTTTCACCTTTTTTTTGCACGGAGAAATTAGCCTTTCTGGCTACTCAAAATTCGTGTGTAAATAAAGTTCATGCCATGCTATGCTATGCTACGCCATTGGCATCGATATTCAGCCCATACAAAAAGCTTGACGTTCCCGTGTAAATGCAAAACGATAATGCATGACACGACAGCATGTGAAGCAGATATCGACCGAAAAGGGCCGTCAACGTCAAAAGAATTTGAATATTGCAGCTGAGTGGTTACAATTGGCGCTAAATGTCTGAAGTGATGGAGTTAAAATCCTCACACAGATGGAATCATTTCCTACCGAAAGCACTGGTTTTCTTGGTTGTAATTACAATATTCAGCTGTTTCGTCTATTTAACAGTCACAAGCGACAAATACATCTACCGTCTTGGATCACATTCGCGACAAGATATCAGTAATCAACTTAGAATGTCCAAGAAGTTTAAAAGCAACGGGAAAAGGAGTACTAAAACAGGTTATTCTGGAAAGATTATCATTGCTTTCAGATACTGGGAACAACTAACGATGGCAACAAATAATCTTCTACATCTCGCGGCCTTTGCAGCTCATGGAGGACGCCAGGTTGTCGTTCCATTTGTAAAGGACGCAAAATTTCGCGGCACAGCGGTAAGCAATGGATTTAAAACACTCGCGCTCTACTTCAACGTGACGGCGTTAAATGACACGTTTCGTTCACGCGGCCACGCGGCGTTCATAAGCTGGGAAGGATTTCAAGATGTCTGCAAAGGAAGACTAGATGTACTGGTGCAATTTGATTATACCGATTTAAATAAATCGACAACGTACAGCTTAGCCACGCCATTTGTCCCTTGCATGAAGGATCACCGGTCAAATACATTTCAAGGTTTCGAGGTGGGAACAAGAATTTGTATGAATGCTTTTGCGCTGGACTCGGTAGATAAGTTTGAAAGGGAAGTTGTTAAAAGGCGTCCGTGTGTTGGAATTTCTCAATGGAGAGGATGCAATAACGAATGGAACGGCGGCAATCGAGCTAAGTTTGATTTGAGCTCCATCGTGGAAAATGTTATGGCCTATTATGATATTGGGGGTTTCTTTAATTCAAAGCTCGTACACATTGCGCAAGAGTTTATTGCACACAATCTTGGCCCGCACTTTATTTCTGTGCATATCCGCACAGAACATATTCTGACGTCTGGAAGCAAGCTATCACTAATCAAACTTTGCATATCAAAATTGAGTGCACAAGTTCAGTCAATCGTACATGCAAGCATGGTACCTATCCCTGTTTTTGTGGCCGCCGATTTTAACGAGTTCGGTTCTTCGTCAAGATCTATAAAACAGGCACGAGAAAATGCAAAGTCACTTATGGAAATATTACATCCTTTGAAGCCGATCACTTTTCAACCTGCAGAATACAAGCTTGTTGATCGAGGTGCTGTAGCCATCGTGGAAATGAACATTCTAGCGTCTGGAAAGCACTTAGTTTTACTCGGAACTGGAAGTTTTCAAGCATGGGTGAAAGGCCAGTTTCTTAGCAGGAACAGTAATGATCAATCTAGATTGAAACGGGTCGCTTGCCAAGAGATGCAATCTGAAGACAAATGAACTTTGTTTGACTGTTGCTTTATATTAATGCTTTTTGCTCTGGCGAAGGGCTATTTTGTTCTCTGACGACGTCGATTTTCAGTAAAGATATCTTTAAGTTATTAACCAAGCCCGAGGGCAGTACTGGGAGAATATCATCCCGGGACCAAGAGAGTAGGGACCGTGCAGTAGCGTCAGTTCCGTACAAAAAAGACCGAGGGCCGATATTCTCCCAGTGCTGTTCCGAGCAAGGTTGGTTAATAAGAGAATCATTACACGGCTATTTGAAGGGAAACGTAGTGGGGTTCAAAACACCTTCGTCCTCCGCCAATACGAGCAATTCAAAGGTGCCTTGTGGAACCGTTAATTTATTTATGTCAGTAAAAATTCGGGTAAAAACGATTTGAGATTGAGTGGAAACGCAGGCAGTGTAAAGCGGTTTTATTTACTGTTTCTGAAACGAGGCCAGCGTCCTTCAGAAGCTCAAAATGTAAAAACGTGAGTGTAGCATTATGCCTTCCTTGCACTGCATTCTGAAAGAACGTGAAGTACACTTTCAGGGGCCTTGCCACATAGTCGGTAAACTATTTTCACAGCGGATTCATTTTGAGTTGAACGGTTAGGGGTGTTTTATTTGGTGTTGGGAAACCATACAGTAATGTCTTATTGAATGGAGAATATTCTACATTAGGGGATAAAATATTTAAAAAGTTTAACGGTTCGTCCTCCCAATTGTTCATTAACTTCACGCTAATTTTAGAGCGCTTTTCAAATGAGTTTCGTGAAACCGAAAGCAAAGTAATTACTGCAGCCAATCACAATAAACACAAATTACCCAATGAAGGAATTGGACCAGTGCCAAGCACGGGAAAACGCCATGCGAGCAAGTCACGATTGGTTTGACTTTTACTTCTGATTGGTCGAGAAAGTGGCGCGAGGTTTTTTAACCAATCAGTGAAAGAGCGAAGTAAAGCCAAACCTAAGCAAAACGTGAATTACTTTCGACACTCAACTGAAAACTGCACTAACGCTGCACTAAACGCTGTTTTCTGCTGGTTTAAATTTGGTGCAAGCAGGCGTTCTGTTTTAAGTTGTTGCTCGGAAACGAACCTTTGAGTAAAGCATTTTTGGTAATTTTTTTTGCCTGGATTATTACCCCGCCGTCAGGACGGGTCTAGTAATACCCGTTTTTGTCCGTGCTCTTTTTTTTTCGTGGCCACTTGCCCCAGACCTCCGCTTTTCTCTCGGCGAAGCAAATTTCTCGTCGCATCTCTCTTTACACAGGGGAGAGCCTGAGTATCTTGAGTGACCACAATATATTTACCCACCGAATGGAAGAAGAACAACGGCGGGATGTAATGCCCTTGGGGCTCTTGTTGTTTACAGACTGTATTTTGCTGGTTTGCCCTCTAGTTCAACTTTCTCTGCCATTAGCCTGAAAATAATTTTCTTCTTGCGTTTTTTTTGTCGTTTTTGGTAAAATTGCACCGTGTTTCTAACCGAATTGATACCAGCCGATTTCTACTTAAAATTACTTTTGCCGAACTTATTTAAATAATAATAATAATAATTGAAATCTTTTCTCTGGTTTAAAGGTGTTAGTCAGAGTAAATTTCCTCTGTATTAGGATCACGTACTGAATTTCTAATGACAACTCCAAAACTTGTAAACGTGTACTCAGTAATTTATAGAAATAGGCGTGGACTTCTAGTACCGCCTTTCGTCTTCGAAAAGGAGAAAATGTTGTTGTTTTGTAGTTGTTGTACGTAACCTTCACGTACTTCTCGCTGTAAATGTACAATTATTATGGATAAAAATGTTCACTGTATTTTTTATATTTTTCCCGTTGCATTATTTTGGCTGGACGCTTTGGAGAACATTCAGAAAAATTCCAAAGAAAAGCATTTCTTCGTTAGCAAATGTCGGGAAGGAATACATTGCGAGTTCCTTCGCTAACCAATCGCATGCGGGATTACGTTAGCCTACATTAGCAATTGACGAACGTTTGACAGCAAAATTTCAATCATTCATCAGCCAACATAAAAGGCAGCGCGGAGAACTTCTAGTGAAAGATTTCTAAAACTGAGCTGTATTGAGAGGTTAAAAGAAGTAAAGAACCGTTGAACACAAAGTAAAGGACTGTTGGTTTTTCAAAGGAACTGATTTTTCCCACGTTGGTTGTAATAATTCTTCCCACACTACGTCTAAGCCAGTGTTGGTGAGAGTTTTCTTCTATGGTAAAGTTTAGGGGGTAGATGTTGCTGGTATAGCTTATGCACCCTAGTGATTGTATGTGCTTGGGCTGTCGTCAAGCTCGACTTCCACATGGGTTTATACCATGTACACTGCACATGGGTTTATACCAGTCGGTACTACTGTATCAGCTGATCTATTCTGCAGGGTAAATATAGTTATTATTATTACTGATGATGATGATGATGATGATGATGATGATGATGATAATTATTATTATTATTATTATTATTATTAAGCACTCTTGTTGCACGTCCTCATCATCCCATCTCTGTTTGAACAACTTAAATTTCCCTACCACCTCTCCCGACTGCTATTTTCGGGGTGTATTTTCTGCTGTGTCTTCTCGGTCCTTACCCCAATGTTTCGGACCTGGATCTCGTCTCCCTCTTCTGTGTAACCTATCGCAGCTCTGGGAGCTCTTATGTGAGTTGCATTCTGCATATCTGGTAGAGTCCTTTAACAGAAACTGTCGTCCTGCTTGCCAGGCCTTGCTTTCAAAGTCTCTTACCACCGCCATTGTTGGATTGGTGTGAGCGCAGAGCTTTACATTGGCTTTGATCTTAAGCTTGGTCAGCCTCTATCCCTTCTCGATGGAGTTCAGGCCCTCTACTGCCAATCTTCCTGGGCAGGTACCTTAAGTCTATGAAGCTTAGGGGATGCTTCCTCCCGTTTTCAGTCATCATTTCGTCTGTCTCCCGGTCATTTCTCTGCAGTTTCGCAATAGGCCATATCTGGGTCCACATGGAATAGCTGAGAACTGGCAGAGCGAAAATTTGGTTTGTCGTCATTACTTTGTGGAAGTATGATTCTGATATGGGACTAGACCAGATTACGAACAGTCTTCGTAGGTTGACTTTTGCAGCGCCATCTAGCACGAGGTTATCCTCCTGTGAAGAGTCTCGTGCAAAACGTATCCCCTTGCGGGAGACCTTTGCGAAACCGCATATCTTTTGACGGAAGGCATCGTGTCACTGCTTCGTCTTAACTGCATCGTATTTACTGCTATCCGGGTGTTCCATCGCTCGCTTAAGATGTGCACGACATTGCCAATCCATTTTGCAAATCTGTGGTAAGTCATTCTCTCTCTCAACCAGTTGTGAGCAACTGCATCGTGCGCTTCCTTCACAAGGATCCACACCGTACTTTGTAACATTGGTGGCTGTTGTAGTTTGTAATGCATGTTTTTTTTTTCAATTGTTTTCTTCCATGCCTGATTATCAAATTCTCATTACCAGTAACCATTCTTATGGACTAGAGTCTCTTCAACTTTAACTTCAACTTTATTTAATTTTCTCAATTAAATTACATTCGAATCTTTTCAGTCTGTCCTACGAAGAGAATTAGGTGCAGTTTTGAATTTATATATTTGTTCAGTTCTGAATTCCCCTTATGCATCATTCAGTGGAGTAACTGATACCCTTCAAGTCGCTGTCAGTTTGAATCGAAGAACAATAAGCCGTTCTTCTTAAAGGCATTCATTTCGTGAAAAGCGGCAGACATTTGCTATTTTCTTTATTGTTTATTGTTTTAACTCAAACATGACCTAATTAACACTGGACACTGTTTTGATAATATTTTGTCAGAAAAAAGTTTCTGCACGAAGTAAACTGGGCTATCATCCGAAAGTCACAGCAGGGATATATTTTATCAACTCCATCGTTGCAATTTAACCACTGCCAAAGAGTGTGGGATCCTCTGCCCTCTGGAAATCTCACGTTTAATTAAATCAATGGCACAAATTCATTGTAAATATTTTATTAGAGTTGCTCTGCCCGCCCTTTATTCCCACGGTCGGCCCGCCAGTCCTAACCTGAGGTTTGCAAGTGCTGTTTGTAGAACGACGCTCCTGCTTCGAGGAGATCTAATCCCTTCGAAGCCACTGAGTACTTTTTTTGCATGAATTCAGTTCGTCACTGCGATGTTAATTTCTTCTTTTAAATTTGAAACAATACATGTGCAGCCAGCTTGGCCAGTCACGTTCTCTTCATACACGGCAGCTATTATGCTGGTATCAGTGCGCGCCTTCATTCGTCTTCACTGGTGTGTTTATTGTTTATCACGGTTTTGGTGATTTAAATGAGATCTTGAGACATTTTTAACTTAACTGATGATTTAGAGAGGTCAAGAAATTGTCAGGTAATAATGGCCGCAACAATGAACTTCTGGGAAAATAAGGAGCAATAATACTTGATTCAATAGGGCTATTCTGATAACTAAAGAAAGATCTTCATTAACTTAACCACCAGGTTAAATAAACTGAAGTGAAAATGTTTACGACTGACTCATTTGCTCATGAAAATGGAATAAGTTTGGAATAATGAGTTTTAAACTTCTTTCTTGTTTCGCTTATCGCCTCAATAGCTGATTGTTTGGGATTACTCAAATCTTCTCTGATGCGGCCGACATGTATTAAATCATCATAAACTAGTAATTTTCACTGCTATTTCTCAAAACTCAATTTAAGTTCATAACGAATGTTTGAAGGAAAAAATTAGGTTACCGACAACAAGAGCAGAAGCGTAGATGCTAAACTGGATTATACAAAGATGGGTTGAGAGAGTCAAGAGTGAGGTGTACTGGGATGAATGGATAATCTCAAAAAAGTACATTTCTGCTATAGAAAGCTGTTACGGTTACATGCTTTTCTGTTCATTCTTATTGCTGAATAAAACTTTCACTATTTCGTAGCGACTGGATTCAAAATTTTCAGAAAAATTACTCTGTCTAAATATCACATACTTCTAAGGACATTCTGGTAGTGGCCTTCTGGAATATGTTTCTTGTCTGGTATAGTATCTAGTCCTACACGGTGAAGAAGCATTTCAAGGACTGAAACTTCGCGCGACTTACTTAAACAACCAAAAGACGAAAAACGAGAAACGCCCTTTACTTATGACTAAGGTAATATTTCTTTTGGGTTTTGTTCCTAAAAGTTTAAGCCCTTAAAGATTCTTTCCAATAATTTATAACAAAATTCCTCAACACAAAGACGCTGTCCTTCCTGTTTTACTTAAAGTGTTTAGTGGCTGGAAAAATAAGAAAAACATAAACATAAATATCAACCGCAAAGCATTCTTCAAAAAGGCACTGGATATTTTTTTATTGGTGTAAATTAAAATTTCAGTGTTAGCATTGTATAGTCAATGTACTCTGCCGATTCCATATAATAATGTCTGACCTGACCATTCCTAACTACTTGTTCAATAGTCATTGGCTCAAGCTCTTTTGACTCTTAACTCTTCGTCTTTTTAATCAGTGGTAGACAGTTTTTCTTTTTATAACAAATACCGTTACGCGATATGTTAGTTTCCCGTTTATATTCCAATTAAGAGAGATTTTAGGATGGGAACAATATGCCTGACAGGTGGTTTATGATCGTTTAGATTGGTTAACTCTTTCGTATTGTTCACCAGGCAAATAAATTCACCTAGCTTATATCTAGCTTGTCATCTAGCTTATAATCAACTAACTAGTGTAACAGGCTTTATAAACTTTAAGGTCCAATGAAGAATCCTTTGCGGTTTACAATTTTACAAATTTTTGAGTCGGTAGTTCTTTGAAACTGATTCTAGATCTGCCATTGCCTTATATCATTACCGATTAAGGCTCGTTCATTTTAAATGAGTTTCGCAGATTTAATCTCAAATATGGCGTTGATTAACCCCTATTCTATTAACTCTTGCTTTCACAGACTATAGGACTCACGTCCTTGAAGGGACCTCACAAATTAGTCTTTATAGACCAGCTTTTCGTAGGTTTGCAATTACCCAAAGACATTACACTGAATGAACTGAGTTATAGTATTGTTCTTGACGCGGGTATTCCTTCTTATTAATAATTTGACCTACAATGAGTCTGCAAAGAGGCAGCTAGACCAAGTGTTTGACTGAATTGTCCACTTGTGCAAGACAACTAAGAGATTGGGGGTGGCAGCGCCGTGATGGAAAGGGAATTTCAAAGTAAATGAGCGGTGTCGGTTCGTTATAGTAGAGGTTGAGTATTTCATCCATAATATCACCATAACATGCTTTCTATCTAAGTGTCGTGTACCGTGTACGATTTTAATTTTGTGTCTCCTTTTTCTACCTTTGTTTGCTACCTCATTGCTCGTTCCAATGATACAGTCCGCACAAAGAAGGTGGTGTTAGAGTGACTGTCTTAAGTTACAATGCCCGCATCTAACGATTCTGTCAGTTTCATTCTGTCCCCAGGCAATGTATCCTAAATATTAAAACAAATTCTTCTTGATCAAGACCTCGGTCACATTTGGAGGTCACAGCTATTAAGTACTGTCTTACACTTCGTCTTATTATCTTGAAAAGGTTCATTCAAAAGCCGAGTGTATTCAAGGGGCGTATTGAAAGAAAACAATGGAAACACAAGTGCTTCGCAAATACCTGTGTGGAATGCATGGACTTGCCTCAGCAAATATTTCTCTTGCTTTGAATGGATGTCACTGAAGTAGATAGTCTGTTTTGCGATATTGTTTCACGGCTTATAATTTCTGTGGTAATAAATAAAAAGGTTAAATTGCATGCACTTGCAATTGTTCTCGAAGGCAAAGGATTTTTACCTTTGGTTCGGAGAAGTAAAAATGTGTTCAATAGAACCGTAAGCAATCGAAGCCACAAACCATTCGATAAATTAAGCTATGTGAAAAAATACTGTCTTAATGGAAATTGCTATATAGACTGTATTTTTTACTAACAATTTATTTGAACACTTCTCGTTTCTTACGCAAATAAGCCATATAAGTTGTGTCTTTATTCCCCGGACCAAATGAACAAAGAACGTCGTTTAACTTCAGAGCAGTTAATTTGAAATGACTGGGACTGCTGAATAAAACTTTTCATAACGCCTATATAAAAGGGGTAAATATGGATACGTTTATTGTTTAAGTTGGTCGCAAAATGAGATTGCAAGAAGGCCTTATTTTATCAATTGCTTTTAAACTTGACTAGCGTGGCATTTTGCAACTAAACCAACATACCTCTCCGTTTTTAACGGGCATTTATTTCATAAAATTCATTCTAAATATTTTAGTTTTTGTTCTATTTTAACAGAAACGAAAGTGACGGTAGGATAAAGAGAGAATAAAACAAGATGTGTA
Source organism: Siderastrea siderea (assembly GCA_964030785.1). Lineage (NCBI taxonomy): Eukaryota > Metazoa > Cnidaria > Anthozoa > Scleractinia > Rhizangiidae > Siderastrea > Siderastrea siderea. The sequence continues at coordinate 72,125,867 of OZ034968.1, read as the reverse complement.
GCCTTTAACTTATTGCTCTACCTCAAAAGCTATAATAATGCCACAAAATATTGCCTTAGCTAACAACATCAAAATACGTCTATACAGCGAAGACTGAGATATTAACGAAATTAAAAGAAATAGACGAAAAAGTTACGAGAATTTTGTCTTACTATTTGTTAGTATCTTCTTTGTGTTATCGATAACATTACGTCCATATCCTATCTTAAAATGCCATGTTAACAGTTAATTATTTTATAAACAATACCTTTAAATTTGCCGGCCCAATTGAAAGGTATAAGGGAGCGTTTTAAGTATTGTTTTTATCACTAATGATGTTTTCAGGAAGCTAATGGTACACTGGTAAACTACACAAGAGCAGGATTCTGCAATTAAATCGTTAGACTGTGTTCTCTTCAACGCAAACGGCGGCGGAAACCAGTTCGACCACCTATTATCGAAGCCTTTGCAAGTGCCAAGCAGGCTTCCTTTTTAAAAGGTCTAATTTTCCGCTGTGCTCGCCATGAAAATAATTACCTTTATTTTCGTTTTACCCTAATCACTTGTATTTTGACAGCCATGTATCGTACGCGTTAAATTGAACCACTAAACGACTGAGTCGAGAACTGTAACTTTCAACGGTTCCTAACAGTGCCTTCAACTGGTGGTTAGTTTCCCTGAGAATTTGTTATTTATTTATAGCAACCTCTCGGCTACGCTTTAGCGTTTCGACAAAAAGCTTTTGATCTTTTCTATTGACGCTTTTCATATGCGACAGTAATGTCTGTGCTTTTTATAGTGCAAAATCTCGAATTCGAGTGGAGCTTGTCTGTAATTTGTTTACCTCTAACACACAGGTTATTCAATTTTTTCTTTCGAATCCTTATAAACTCAATCACTTGCCTGACTCACACAACTTTTAAATGTTAAAATAATTTTTTAAATAGGTAGGTGAGTCAGGGTTGTAACCAAAGCAAAAGCTACCAAGTATGTTTTTCACAACGTTTTTCATTAAATTAGTACAACGAGTTTTTCTGCCTTTTTTTTTCAATAAGTGACAATTTTAAAAGGCCAGCAGTAAAATTCTGCGTTTCCTTGTGAGATAATTCCCCTTAATAGCCGGCCTACAGTGGATTAACCCATTTTGTGAAGTGAGGATTATAAGTTGTACTGAACAGTACAATATATAAAAGCAAGAAAGAAAAACAACGCTGGGGTTAGAATTATCGCGCGTGCTGTCCATACATCTTTCCTTTGTTTAAGCAGCTTTCAATTTTACCAAAGGTCACCGCGTTATTTTTGTGTACTACAGCTCTAGCCGTAACAAAACCAGGAAAATAATCAACACAACAAATTAATAATTGCAGAAAACGTGACTCAAATTAAATTCCAATTATGCAATTAGTTTTGTCAAGACAATACCTGAATATTTTCCCGCGTGTAGCATCTCTTATCAGTCAATATCGACTTCGATTATAGCGCCGGATTAACACATGAATGACTGAATCGAAGTAACGCTCAACTACAGTGATCCTACAATCGTACAGTATTTAGAAGGAACTTTCTTGCGTTCAAATAAGTCACAAGTAAAGATTTTAGGCGAACAAAATGTTTTTTCTTTCCTGCTGGCGGACATGTGATCGCCTCTGCAAGACACCAAATGACTCTCTTGTTTTAATCTTGTGTTTTCATCTGTCAAACCTCATCCCGCCTAAGCTGGCAGAGTCGCGTGGTAGTAGGCCTTAAACGAAATAATAGGAGACTCTTTTAGCATACAGTGATAGCTAGCAACGTGGGTCTCACAACACTTTCCAACGGGACACCGCGTGTTAACCGGAGCAATGCCTTTTGAACATCTTTTAGTTGTTATGCCAAAATGTCAAAATTGCCTTCAAGGTATTTACAGTAGTGGTCAATGAAAAACAAAATTAGCCCTCCCATACTTCCAAACTTAGCCGTTCTTAACCTCTTCAAGAAATAAACTTGGTCTCGTTTAAATTAAATGAAAAAGAAATGGGAAATTAAAACAAAGGCCATTGTCGATTTTCTAACGCAATCCATGGGAACACGAAGGAAACACCTGCCATTCACGGAGGGCTTTAACAGCCTGTTTAAAACCCAATATTTTCCGTGTTTATGTTGTACCGTGCAGACACAGTGAATTATCTACTTCTTTGTCTCGAGGATATCAGTTTGAAAGAGCGGCATTTATTATCTTTAAAGAGAAGATTTGCTAGAAAATTATAGCAAAATATTAAAATATCGCACTCCTCAAAAACAGTGTAAAAACAAGAAAATTCGTGTGACATTGGGTTGCCCACTGTGGAGACTTTCAGTGGCTTTTTATGGCGTCAAACCCAGACAGCTGTTAAAAGGAAAAAGGCACGTGTTTTCTTTACTGACCCTTTACTGTGATTTCCATAACTCATCCTTCAATAAAGATGTAATTCCAGCTCGATTTGTCATCGTGTTATGGGGCATTCACGCTCAGTTGACTCCATTTATTTTCCAAGCACCCAGCAGGCATTTAAAATTCCACCTCGCGTCCGACAGGCTAACCTAATTTTTTAAGCTTTGTAAGTTTGCTATTCACGAAGCCAAGTATTTAGATATTTAAGTTTCACTATCAGGATAATTCACTTTATTTGAATGGCCTTAAGAGATAAGCTTTAAACACACCTGTACAACATGATATATAAAGTCATGTTTGTATGGTGCGTGCAGTCTTTGAAAAGCCCGAGTAGACTGAGGAGATGCAGATATTCACCACCGGCAAACTAGCGAGAAATTGCATTAAAATTGACTGTGACCTACAGGCCCGACCAAAGGCAAGCAAACCACCCGTTGTCTTTCGATTTTGTTAAATAACAATTAAAAGGTTTAAAACAAATTTATTTAAAGTTCTGACAACCTTCATGGGGACAAATTTAATGGATGAGTGAAACAAAGAGTGCAATCTTAACAACGCCTTTGTAGAGCACTCGTGAGCTTATCACCGTTCTTCACACGAACAATTCCATTATAAACGAATATTTAACCACTTGAGTTTTCCATGTGGCCAATGGCCTTATGCACGATCAGCCCAAATATTGTACCTATCAGGAAAATATTTCGTGTCTTGGAAAGTGTACTTAGGGATTATAACCTTCTATTGATGGGATCGCGAAAATTTACCTCATGTAAAACATTGTGTTGTAAATGAAAACTGGCATTGAACCTTTCAGGCCACTGTTGGATATCTGTAAACACAACTTTTTATGTGCAAAACTGTTTTTGTTATCTGTTCATAGAACGTCAAAACACGAACGTCTTTAATGCAAATAAGATTGCGAAAAGCGGCGTGCTTTTCTAGGTAGCTCGCATCTCCTTGGCGCCTAATTTCAGTCTTTGTTCCCCTTAATTTACAAATTACACCGTTTTTCCTTTCCACTCAAGTAATAGATAGTGCACCATACAAGAATTTTGTTTTAACCGTTTTGTTCATTGTGAATGAATAAGTAAAGCTTACTAAGAAAACACTCGTCCATAACAATCCTTCATGCAATGAATTCACTGAATCCGTGGGAGTTCCCGCCACCAGTCTTTTTCTCGTTTACTCATCTTACAGGACATCGTGCTAAGTTAATTATTCATCAATGTTCTCCAGTTTCTATTGTTCTTTCGAACTCTTGCTCGTTAAATTCATGTGGGTAACCCATTCTTCTTGGAAATCAATAATTTATACCCGTCAACCTTCTTATAATAAACCACTTCTGAGGGATCCTATTCAGGCGCTCCATTGTTCAGAGCGTGGTTTCTTTCACTTCCAAGCAGGCTCATCCACAAACGAGAGGCTTAAACCACCTATAAAAACGACTTGCGCACGGTGACCACTCTCACACTCCGCTGTCAACTCTACACGGTGAAGTCGCATCGTAGACAGTTTTGAAACTGTACCAATTGAAAATATCAGCAGAATGACTAAACCCAGTGAGCACATAAAACGGCCGATGAATGCATACATGGTCTGGTCGCGGAAAGAGCGAAGGCGTATCGCAGAGGAGTGCCCTCGAATGTTGAATTCAGAAATAAGTAAACGTCTCGGACTTGAATGGAACGCCCTGTCACCCGAAGAAAAAGACCCGTACGTCGCGGAGGCGAAACGACTGAGGGAACAACACAAGAAAGACCACCCAGAATACAAATATCAACCTAAAAGGAAGCCAAAAACTACGCCCAAGTTGAAGTCGCAAAGCATTAATCCTTACGGTTATCATGAAATGAATGGGATGGGATACCCACCACCTTCTACGCTGTGTAGTCCAATGCCGTCGGGACATTTAATGCCGCCTGGCCCCATCTTTAGCAACTGCGCAGGAAATTGCACATTAGCGGAACCTCCACCGCCGTACCATTTCGCGCCACATTATCCAGTAGTGCAGACGATGGCTGAAATGAAAGGACCTTGTTCCACGCATGTACCGCTTGTTGGAAGGGAATTTTCTTGTGGACCGCCCATAGCCTACTCGAGTCATCATCCGTCCGTGTCGCATTCTGTGCCTGTTGGGCATGTGGTTCACCATCGAAGTGTTTTGCCCGAGTCATCGGCCATAGTTCACGCTCCAACCCCAATCGATAGCAGAACTGGGATTCCACGGTCTCCAATGGACTATGTAATGATGAGACCAGATGTTGGTTACTAATGAGAACTGACTGTTGTTTGAGATATTTAAAGGTAAATTATACATAGATTTCAACTATCACCATGTTTAGATTCGTGTGTACATAAAATTGTATAGATGGTACTCATTTGATTATAGAGCAAGAATCGGTTTTTATAAGTATTTTGCAAGTGCATACACAAACACAAGGAAGATTTATTTACTTTAACTACAATTGAAAAGACACTGTACGTCAAAGGCAGATTTACAATTTTGCCTTCTCCGCTGATGTGACTAGCTAGACGTGACGGATAAATTAAGCGAGGACTTGGCATCATCCTTCTGTGATCAAATTATTCAAAACAAGTTCAACCTAGCTGTACAGTTTAGAAACCTATAAAAGAGTGTTTATTAATACAATAAAGATAATATACCAATTGAATTTGTGGCTTTCCTTGGAGGCGACAATGCTTTTGATTTCGCTTTCGTTTTTGCGCTGCCAAATACAAGCAGTTCCATCGATCAAATTTTCCATGATCAGGACCAATTTACCTTGTACCGAGAGAAAGTTTATCAAACAGAGCGATTTTAGCATGTACTCGATTACTTAAAAATTATATCGGTTCAAAATAAAGTGTAAACTAACTTTGTCATTGTAAAGCGACAAAACATCCACACTTTGTTATCTCAAAGAACGTGTTCCATTTTACTTGGCAACCGTGGACAAAAGACCGTTGATAACACAAAGGGTTACCTGTCAGAAGTGACCACCATATAGTGCTTTGTTTCAATGCCTTGAATACGAATGTTTAGAGATGAATTCAAAACGAAAAGCAACCCAGGGTGTACCATGACTGAGAGTATTTCACGCAAAGATAATTTCACTTAAGTTATTTCCATGTTGCAATCGTTGTCCTTTGTCCCAATCGATCTACGTCTTTTCAACTCAAAAATGAACCGGTCGTTTTTGTTAACCTGACAAAAGGGACTGATTCCGTGACCGAAAACACCAGGATGAATTTCTCTCCTGTGGATAGAGCTATAGATTGTTGATGATGTTGCGGTAAGGACAAACTTTTTCGTCGGGCAGTGAGAGGGTTATTGACTGGACAACGGCAGCAATTTTTTGAGAGAGAAAGTTGTCCACAAACAAGTCAAAACTCTAAATTAAAAATTATTTGCAGTTATAAGATCTCCCACAAAAACGGCAAAATGGCATGCAAAAAATTGGGTTAATATACATTTAGCACTTTGCATTTTTCTGATATCGAATTAAATTGATTATCCAGCCATAGCTATACAGTTCGGGTGCCAATCGACTTTATCCACTAATTAGTTTCTATAGCGTTCCCTCGCTTCCGTCCGGATCTGACGCTACCAGTATATTTCACTTCCTCAGTCTCCTTTATCGCTAAAAAACGACGTCGACAGATTTCCGCCAAGCACTTGTTAAAATAGTTGTTAAAATGGTTTTTCAGGCTCCGTTAAAGACATTATTAAAAGGCTCGTTTGTTTTGCAACTAGCTGCACACGCGAGGGCGGCATATGCCCTCTTTCAGTATTCATGGAAAGAGATAATTAAAAGTCATTGTTCCCTTGTATATTGTCAAAAGATGTCTTTGTCACAGCATTGGCGCAATTAAATGCTCTATGATAAAAATCACCAAGGTTTCCAAAATACCGCTTCAACAAAATTCAGGGACGTGTCGTCAAATGAGAGCTAAGACAGAACCTGAAAAACGTGAGACTTCAAGTAATTGAAAACCGTGTCAAAACATTTCCATGGGATAGGAAAAATGACTTAGAAGCCACTGAATCTACCAAATGCGTGTTCGGTGAATATTTGTCTTCAGCTTACCAAAATTAGCATATTTTGCTTCTGAAATATTGACCCATTTCCTTACTCAATATGCTCATTGATTTAGTCCAAAGCATTTTCAAAAAAAAAATCTTCCTTGGTAAGACCTTCAACGTAGCCGGTAGAAGTTGAATTTAAACATAAACATCTCGAAACCTTGCGTAATTAAGATTTGTCGTGTTCTCGGGGAATCAAAAGAATTTGGATTTTGCCCTCATTTACGAGAACGACGGGAATTGTTGGAAAATTTCGGTTAAATCGCTTGTTGGTTCAACTTCCTTGCTCAAAAACTGGTTTGGTGAAGCGAGAAAAATCGGTCATAAACAAACCATTGTTCAAAATCTCAATAACTACTTTGGAACACGTTGTTTAGTTACAATTTAAAATTTGTTTTGCTTATTAAAGACACAGTTGCAAAAAATGGCCACTTAGAAAAAACACTCGCGCACTTCAGTGGATCCATGCATCGAATTCTTGAACCGTGTCAAAGCAGATCACTTATAAAACTGAAACAGAAACAAATATGATAAAAGCGGACTAGAACATTATTTAAAACGGGTGGAAGATAGGATGAAAAATATTAATATGGAATTTGTCAGATAAGTTATATTTGAAAGGAAAACGAATCAACTAGTATTAGTAATTTCTTGTTCTTGTCCAGTTCTTTCTGGGCGAAAGCAATGCTGCCATTACTTGGTTGTTTTCATGGAAACTTAAGGCTGCCGAATTGCTTAAGCCCATTCAGCTAATTTGAAATTGCATTGGTACAAGCTATAATGAACAAAGGATTTTGACAGCGGCTGCAGGTTTCATAGTCATTAATGACTGGTGGTGAATACAAGCGAAATGGAAATTAAAATTTTGAATGGGACTCTTTTGAAAGGGTGGCATGAAACTGAAGAAAAATGTCACTTTATTTAATGTTCTTGAGTTTCCAAAGTTTCTGTTAGGAATTTACATTTTAAAAACTTTAAAGAAAAGGTGATTTAGCGAATCTTCATGAAAGAATCGATTGCTACTTATGGCCAGATTCCAAGTTTAACGAACTATAGATTCGGCTGGCTGCGTGAATATAGACAAGCTAGTGAATTTGTAGTCAGATGAATCGCGAAAAGCTAACATAGAAGAAAGGAAGCTAATTGTAAACAAGTGGCTAATCAAGGATTTTGTAAATAACCCAAGAATTATAAAGAAAAACTGAAAAAGAAAAGTAAACAGAAAGAAGTTAACAGTCCGTTTTTTTTCTTTCTTTCCAATATTTAACGTTGAATATATGGGCTGACGGAAACGAAATAAACTACCTGCTTAGTCGGCCCCTACTTTTATTTCTGAGCTTCATAAAGTAGAGAACAAAGGCCTGAGCAAGTCAGAGTATACCGCTGAGTCAATTTTTCCATAGCGTTGTTTATCATTCTTTTGTTGCTCTAAGTTATGATCTCTTTGGAGATCTTCTTCACTATTTACTGGCTTGCCTTCCGGTATATGCCTTCCGTGATGCATGCCTTCTATAATGAAACACTGACATAATTTTTTTTAAGGTTATGATTAGGACTGAAAATGATCGGTAAAATAAATTGAGAAAGCGTTTACTTAGTCTCCATTTTTATTGTATTACTTGAAGTGAAACAGCTCGCTAGCTAGTCTTTTAGCTCTTGATAGGGTAAATACTGTTATCACGCTTGGTTTGCTAAATGATAGCCCGACATGGAATGTGGTCATTGTCAATACAAGGCCGCTTGGGGGCGTTTTCCATTCGGTTGTACGGGTACCAAGCACGTGAAATCACTGGGCTTTAAACTGAAATTCTGAGTTTTAAACGCTGCGCTCTTACAAGTACTTTGCTGTAAATCTTTAAGTACAGTGACCAAAAACGTCGCGACGTATGCTGCCATGAGAAGTGGAGGTTTAGGACAAACAGGTGGTTTAGAGATTAGCTCTTTGAATTTCCACCAGAATGGCGGTGGGCAGAGTCCTGGTCGCTGCTGTGTATTCCGAGATTAGAAACTTTGTTCCAAGTAGAACATCTTTACTGAGGTGTACTGGGTACCTCGAAGCATAAGGGCCTGCAACTGCTTGTAACCCCGGCCCGCGGTGGACAAGCATCCCTCCAGGGAGGAGAATACTCCTAGTCGTGGAGCCTCGAGGGTTGTGGAGACTCCGATATTTTTCATGTCCGCTCTTCACTGCCATACAGAGGGCTCTTTCATAGTTGTTCTTGGCAAAAATTTGGGTTTAGCCGAAAGAGGTAATATGTGAAATTTTATCCAATCAAAAAAAAAATCGTTTTTAGAGTGAAACAGCTTTCAATCCACTCTAGTGCCTTTGTGCTATTTTGTGACGCCAGTATAAGCTTTTGTCTAAATTCATCAACATTGTCACTAAGAAGCTTACAAGGCGCGTTAAACGCAAAAACCTTTGGCTTAATTCTTGCTACCGGACAACTACCTCGTAACTTTTATTTCACAACGAACATCATCTATACCTTTTGTTACAAGAATATTGGAAGTTGTAGCCACTTTGAACTGTTTGAACGACGAAGAGAAATTATATGAAATTCGATCATAGCCATGTCAATTGCTGGTAAAGGTAGATGAGCGCTTTTCATTGCGAAGTTGTTCTTCTTTTATTCTTTTCTTTTTAAGTCTGTTGTTTTTATGAAAAATTGCTACAAAACTCTGATCAAGACCTGGACATTCATTCTATTTACCAGCTAGAGAAAGCCATCAATTATGTTCTTGAGAAGGAAGGAGTGGGTCGATGTATTTATTCACTTAGTTGAACACTCAGAGAATCGTGAACATTTCAGTCTCATTCCCTTGGTTCGTCTGTAATGATTTTCTAACTTTTGCTCCTGAGGATAGAATCCTAATTTAAGGAATTGAATAAGTGAACTATCGAGTATTAATTTCATGCTTTCGTACGCAGTTCGTATGGCCCGGAATACTTTTCAGCGAGTTTCGCTTGCAGTTTTCAAATTAACATACAAATCCTTTCATTTTGACATAAATATTCAAATTTTAAATAGCAAGACTGGCGCGAAATCTAGCTTTATCTATGGCTAAGTCTGAGGAATGAACCTTGTGACAAGAACGTTTGAAAGTTCAGTTAAGATTTTTTCCTTATGCTGGGTTCCACATGGTCTCTCCCTTGTCTACAAAAAGGTTGTAGAGTGTACCAGGTGTTCTTACAAACTAAAAGCGAGCTCTTAATGTCAGTCTTTCGACAGTTGTCATTTTCTTCGATAGGTTCTCTAAGACGAGTTGACAATTTGGGTGAATCTGAAATGGGATGTTATAAAACCCAATCCATCAAGCCACACACGTTTCTCAGTCATCTTCAATGATGAGTTTAAAGGTATTATTCGAGCTATTTATGCAGTTTGGAATGCCGCGAGATGACGTCTAGTTATTTGAACTTTCCAAGAGTAAATCAGTCTCAGTCTCTTCAATAGCAGTTGAGAAGGAAAGACATGGATGCCGTCTGCTTAAAAGTAAGCGCAGCAAGAGTTTGTGAGCTCGGTTGAACGGAATTAATAGGTAGAAAGCGCTCCTGACGCATTCACTGATTTCTGACACATATATTTCTAAGGAAAACAATTGTCACAGCTTATTGTGAGTCAGTTACACAAAACTGTATTTTCAAACCGTTGCAAGGCTCTCTCATCAACCGCGCAGTTCCAATTGTGTGGTCACCCAGCATGCACAGTGGTCTTTCAGTCCGCTTGAAAAACCGCTGAGTTGTGGGAAAAACAGCTGCTGCCCCTAGGCTTGACAAGCACGTGTACAGGAAGAACTGCTGACAGCTTGTTTTAACTTAAATGTGAGATTTCTGCTTGGTATCGTACTGTCCATGCTATTTATAGTGCCCCTTAAGGTTCAAAATGCCCTTATGAAAGTTTTCGTAGAAAGTGAACCAGCTGAACTGCTACCAGTAAAATTTTACTGGGCAAAATATACTTTGAAAGGCTTTGTTTTGTTAAAAGATTCTGTTTAAAGTTATGTTTAAAGACTCTGAAAAAGGAACTACATGGGGCAAAATATTTGAGTTTTCTCTTGCTAGAAAGTCAAACAAAAGTTAAAGTTTTCAGGTCTTGCATGCCTTTCTTTACCCTTTGATTGCGATACGTGGTGGGTTCATACGATCCTGTATTAGCAGATTAGTAAGGTTTGAACAACTGTCCTTCCAAGTCCTCTGTTTGCAATCGAGGAAACGTTGCTGGAGAGCATCGTTTCATAAACCGATTTCCATTTGCGCCCGCGCGTGTTTTTTATTGTGGAACAAAGAACCATTTTTGAGCTCTGCCTTAGCTAACAGAAACATGTTGGGAAGAGTGTTTACCTAAACCTTTTGCTGGTAGATAAATATCAAACGAACTGTTTTGCATTTGGGATACCCGATAACTTAGGATGTCTTTTGTCTTAATTTTGAAAACAAGCCAATTCACAATCCATTGGTACTTAAACACTACTGATTGAATCTTAAGGACCAATTTGGTAGGATAACAGTAAATAAAAACTTTAAAGCTGAAATCCATTAACGGTGTTTCAATGAATGTCTTGTCTGCTCGCTGGTGATGAATTTACACGCTAGATAAACATGATATAATGGAAATGTCACTCCATCGGCCTTGTGTTCCATTAAACTGTTCAACAAACAAATGCCTCCCTTTGTGCGCCTACAAAGCACGTGGAGTAAATTAAAGGCACATTGCAAATCACTTTAAAGGCTCTATTCTTTCTCTTCCTTTCAATCACCTGATTCGAAGAGGCGATTTAGCGGTAAAAATGACACCTATAGAACATAAGAACTGAATAAAGCCTTTGTTGTAGTTAATTCTTATGCGCTGAATGGTTGATTTGCTTTGACTCGTGAAGCAAAGAAGTTAAAACCGTTTCATTGAAGAAAGTGCTGTCAATATGTACTTACCGCAGAATTATGCAAGGTTGAATGAATGTAACAGCGACTTAAACATAAGAAAAAGAGATACAAACTAACCCTAACTTTCGTACACGTTCATTCTTCAGCTGAGTGATAGTGATAGTGTACGACGCGTGGGAGCCGAGGCATTTTACCGATAGAACGTTTGAGAACTTTTCAATGACGTCTCATGTCTTGTGCTCCCTCGAGCTCAGTAGGCGAGTTGTTTCACATTTTCACGTGGCACTGTTCAGTTCACAAGTGCGAGTGCTCTTGAAAGTGGGATCGTCGAATGTGGGTACGTTCTATGTGTTCCAGGTACCACGTATGTCAGTGATTCAGTTAAACGTAAATGGCAGAGTAGTCAGGAACTCATAATTGGTCGCGTTGGCATAGCAAGGTGAAAAGCACGTGAAAAGATTTAAGAGTTACCTTTTCTCTCTAAAGGCCACGCAAGCTTAAAACAGCAAAAAAATCCATTCTTTGTAAAAAAATAAAAATAAACAAAGGCTTATAAGGCCTTGAGCAAGAAAATTGGTATACGTATTTTGTTATCGACAGAAAGTTCTTAGAATGTTTGAGAAAGGGTTGCTTCGTGACATCAACTTCACGTGGCAGACAGTTAAACTAATTTTTCGACTGCTGTGTTTAGATGAAGCGAACTTTCTGGCATATTCATTGCCATCGATAATCTGACAAAATAAATTTCGTGAATTCATAAATGTAAAAAATGTGCAAAATGTGCAAAATGCAAATGCAAAATGTGCATTTGTGTGTGGCGATTTGTTTGGAACGCAGAATTAAGAGTGAGTACAACTGAAGTATATTCTGAGAAAGGTAAACACCGACAGCATCGAAATCTTTGCTACATTATCGAGATTCAGTATAGCACCAAAATAAAAAATATTATCCTGTTTATTGATTATGCCACGCACAATATTTAGTTAAAATCGGTGTTAGTTCCTCGAGGTTAGCTCATCTGTGTTCTAGTTTCTGTTTCTGTGTAGAGAAACTGACTACATATGCCATTATTCCTGAACGAGTTATACTTCTAGACGGACCATGGGGTTTTTCCCTTAGGCTCTAATTCCTGTATTTATCGAACAGAAATTGGTAGTTGGTTGGGCATCCAATTCTGTAAATATGCATGGCTGAAAATTTGAGTGAACTGTTATATTTTGTCGTTCTAAAAATCCCTTATGAGATATCGTTTCACTCTAGAATTGAAAACTCTGACATTTCTTTACTTCAAGAACTAGTTTTATTTTCTCTGCTGCTAAGAAATGCACCGTTATATCGTCACATAAGTATTTCCAATTTTTTCATTTCTGATAAACTAAGACGCAACTGTAATAACATGAACTGAGGTCATATTTGAATGGCACTCTTCAAAAAGTAAGATCATTTAAATTAAAGTAATGAAAACACAGTTTTTTGTAAGAGCGCAGAGAATAACTCAAAGGTATAGCAATAAAAGATTATGCACACGAATCTCGTATCTTGTCATTTTGGTTGTTTCCAGGAACGACAGACGATGAGTCATGACAACCTAAAAGCTGTCCACGGGGTGTTTTTCATGCTTGTTTTACTTTTAAAAGTGCCAAAGAAGACTTTGGACAAATTGTTCGTGAAGTTTCACTTAAGAAGAGAAAGAGAGAGAGAAATTTCATGCATGAACTGAGAAACCAATAAAAAAGTACTGCTGATAGTTTTCAATTCAATAGTAACTCCACACGTGCACTCTAAAATTTAATCTCGCGTGATAAGTGGCCTGGTATTTGGCTCTGTCCTGAAGCCTACCTAATAAGTTTAATTTTACGGTTTTTAAATTGCTTTTAAACAATTTTGAAACTGTTTGAAGTACATGTATCAGTTTAAACGTTATTTGGAAGCCATCGTGGTGTCGGCTTGACTCATTCAAAGTAATGGTATTAGTTAGTCCGTCTCTTAAAACTGTACTTTTGGTTAAACAATATTCAAATACGGTATTGGTAACGGCATTGAAAACACAACTTTTGAACTTCTTTTAAATAGTCTCGAATAGGCTCAGTGTTTAATTGAGGAGAATCTTGATCGAAATGAATTGAAATTTAAAGCCTGTTTTGACTGGGGGCCATGAGGGTTTCATACATTTGTTTTTGCTGGATTTGAAGTTTCATTCTCTTGCAATTGCCGAAGCTGAAATCCTACCGAGTGCTCAAACCAACAATATTTGTAGTTGTTTTGATGCTTGGGAAGACTAGCGTGGAGCAACAGCTCTTGAAATTTGGTAGATAGGTGAGCTGAAGTTAAAGATCCATTAAGGGATCAAAAACTGATTCTTGAAACATCTGACTAACATGAATGAAGTGGTCAAGGACGAGGTTGTCCTATAGGAATAAAAATCATAAACGCGCTGCTGTAAAAGAATAACTCATGTAAACGGCGCCTTTAAATCTGTTTTCCCTATAAGCTACATGGGCTGGTGAATGCCAAAACTGAGAGCGTGATTCAATTAATTTAATAGGGTATAGAATCTAATTGCTGGAGCAAATCAACTTCCCAGTGTTCAATTTATTGCAAGAAGCCAGTGAACTTGGGCCATGAAAATTCAATATTGGCTTTCTTATGTTATTACTGGTGGTTTTCTTGTTCACCCTTCAAACTCGAGAATTTTTATTCTCCAAAATTTGAGTTCTCCTTGGAGCTTATCGACTCCCATCGCTTCTCGGCAGAAGGCATACTAAAATTTTAAATTTCGTGTTAAACTGAATAGGTTTAATATTTTTTTGTTCCTATTAAGCACTGCGTGTAGAATTTTCTTTAAAAGGACAGCCACGAATTTTATACATCGAAGGTATGGAACAAGCCCGGCACTGTACATGTATTAAAATTTTCAGAAATTTCAACGGGTTCAAAATTTTTGGTGTCGTCAAAGGGGTCATGAAAGGTTCAAAGATTTAGACTAAAAAAGGTCTTTCTTCTCTTGTGAAACCTTGAGTCCTGAAGAGGCCTTTGATTTCTGCCATTTTTTCTCATGAAAAGGTAGTGAAACGTTCTAATATAATAGCACTGCAAGAAACAAAATGAACAAAAGAGCCCCGCAAAAAGTTAAAGAACGTGAGAAAACAAGATGTTCTAGTTAAATGAACACAAATAGGAAATTTACATGCAAGGGAAAAAATACCAGCCAAATAGTTACTCTGGCAAGTGGCACAATTGTGTGTTTTATTTACCAACCTACGTGGCTCTTTTGTGAAAACAAAGAGAGGACCACTCAAAGATAGTCACCCATTGTATTTTCATTCATCAGTAGTACGATGTGAAAGAAAAATTGTGAAACGCATAATCACCTGGTCTTTTTTTTTATAAAAGAGAAACCTGAATGACTTAAACTATTCCCGGATTTTGACTACATACGTTAATAAAAAGTCGTCTAGACGTATTTAACCTCTCAGACGTTAATGTCGTCTGGTATAAAAACGGGACGTATTAAAGTAGACGACCAAACAGAAAAAAAAGCAAGATTTTCTAACAACAAGACGGGGTTCTATTCTCGGAAGACATTAGACACGACTAAACTTGGCGGCAAATCAGTTAAAGGGTGCAAAACAACAAATCCACCTACATGTAAACATGGCGAAGACTTTTCTTGTTTCGCGGATTCTGACCTCTTGTTCTCGACGTCTTCCAAAAATAAAAGACATGGAAACATGGAAACGCAAATGTTTTTAAAAGGGCAAAATCAGTCAAGGAAGCGGTTTTTGGAAGAAGCACTTGGCTTGTGTGAGAGAAAGGAAGGAAAGAAGTGGAGATGAACAGAGGGATTCTTCGTGGTGGAGAAACGGCTAGCTAAATTGGAACGATAAAGCGCTTTGGGGCTAAATTCGTCCCAGCTAAGGGTGTCTCGTTTTTATACTAGACGAAAAAAAGTCGTCTGTTACATGTAAGTGCAACATTCAGTCGCACTTAATACAAGACGTTAATATCGTCAAACGTTAAAGACGTCTGACTTATATTCCGTTTTTATACTAGACGTTAATGAGAACATTAACGTCTCTAGCGTAAAAACGGTCAATAACGGGTGTATTGACGTTTTCACAAATTAAGATGAATTGTTTCTTTTACCGTTCTAGAACCTTCGGTTTAGTCAACTTACTCGGAAGTTTGCGCGTTTCGCACCTAGATACCTCGGTTTACATTAAAATGCACTATTTTACCCCAGCAATTGAAGCTAATCATGGCCAAAACTGTAGAGAATTAACTACTTAGACAAGGGTTAATGTGGTAGTCCAAGAAACAGCTGGTAAAAAAAGCCTGAAAACCGACCTTAATGAGGCTGGCATCATGTGAAAAGGTCCGGAGCTAGAGGAAAAGCAGAGCGTACTAAACAGAGAAAAATGATACTGATGGGACAGACCCATGCTCAAATTAGAGTGAGATGAAGCAAAAAGAGAGAAAACATATCAAACAGCTTTGTTTAGACCGAAAGAATAAAAAATTTGGATAATATCTTCAGTTAATCTGCGAGGTACAGGTTTTTTTCGTTGCACGTGGTATTGTTGACACAATAGAAATTGGGTGGCAGACAGGTTAGAGCGAGGAGGAATTTAATTCATATAAACATTGCTCCCGGGGATTATTTGTTAAATTAATCAACCACTATATTGCAAAACATAAGAGCTTTATCCATGATTGTTAACCGTTTGTTTTTCCTGTGTTTTCTGTCCTTGATACAAAAGATTGGTAGGACACAATCCCAACAATAAGTCACCAGTTTGCATTTACCATAATTAACCACCCGAAGCAAAGTAAATTAGGTTTTATTTAATGTTTAAGGCTTTCTTCAATCCATGCAGTGAAGCCAATAATTGAAATACCGTGTCTCCTCTTTGACTGACAATAAAACTGGCTGAGTAAATGAGTAACTATTGTCCGTTTGCATTATTTGAACAAAACATTTTTTACACTAAATTTAAAGGTATGAATAGGATCTTCAGTGTGACGTTAAAGTTTCACTATCTCTGTGCAATGTATAAGTTTAACCAAGCTTTCGTGATCTCAGCTGAGAGACAAAAAAAACCCCTCAATTCTCAGTTAGCAGTTTAAAAACTCTTTCCGTTTCTCAGCAATCAGTACTATGGTACAGCGCTAAGTTGTATAATACCAAAATATCAAACTCGTTTTATCTCGTTTGAGCCCGCGTCGTGAATACAACTGCCTCCCATCGCTTCTGATTCTTGTGAACCACCCTAGCTGGGAGCCGTTCCAGGGTGAGTTGTATTTAGTCACAGGATATGACTATAGTGTAGTAACCGCCACCAAGGCCATAAAATACATAGAAACTTTATTGACAATCCGCCCGACACGAAGTCAACTTCACACTCCCTCGCGCGCTAGCTCAAGTGTCCCGGATGTGTTTTGCGTGTGTCTGCTGGACACTACAATGACCCCCAATGCTTTTACTGAGTTTGAATCTGCTCAGATTTTCGTTTCATTCTACCTTTTGTTCTAGGACGTTTAGTGAGGTTACCAAGTTTGCCTTGTTTTTTAGTATAAAAGTTCGAGCGTTCAAACATGTATTGAGCCCAGCAGTCCCTGATATGGTTTGTAACTTACAAAGATCCTTATTTTCGCAGAGTTTTAAAATTTCACATTCTTTCTTTACTTCTTCAGTTTTCTAGGTCTATAGTACTTGCTTACTCTCACCAGCTTCAAATTGAAAGCCTTGGAGTTCAGTATTTTATTAATTCCCTGAGAAATCAAATAAAGTCTTGAGCCAGCGATATAACAAGGATGCAGTTATTCGTTTGCGTGCAGTCTACACGAGCACGGCTCTCAGAACAACCTCATTCCTGTGTCGAGGCTTTTGATGTCATTTAGTCCCTTAGACAGTAAGTCATACGTCCACGCACTTGTTCACATTAAAGGGGCTATGTCATGAGGATTTTGCTATTTTAGGTCAATTCTGTGCTAAGATCATTACCTAGTGCCTTTAATGATACACAAAGTGCTCCTGTAATATTATGAAGAGGATATCAAATGAATTTTATCAGCGACAGCTAACCATAATAGCTTTTTGGGTGATATTTAAGAACATCGCATCAAAACTTGAAAAAATTGGCCCAATTTTTTCAAGTTTCAATCCATTTCCATCCTTGCCATCAGTAGCAACAGACAACAGGAAACAGTTTCAGTGCCATGAGATAGTCTTTAATAACAAAGGTAGACCATTATTTTTGGAATTCAACTGATGCGAAGACACTTTTTGCTTTCTAAAAAGATACTAAAATAGCGTGACATAGTTCCTTTAACAGTTAAAATGGTCTATTCTGACTTGAGTAAATAGAGTCTCAATTAATCCTTAACGCGATTTAAAAACTGTAACAGAAGCTTGTGAAATGTAGGAGGGTGATCCACGTAACATGAATGTGTTGTATTCCTTATCATGTAAACCTTACGATTGGGGACGTAAAACAAACTATCCAGCGACGATGGTTTGAGCATTGTATTGTCTTTCTCACCAAACATAACCAACAAAGGAACAGTCAACTTTTTGTAGTCGCTAATTAAATAATGCGACGTATCAGAAGGTGCGATGGCTACTAATCCACGGAGAACACGTGGGTATGCCATGAGCAATGGCATTGCGTATTCCCCGCCCTTTGATGGAGAAACTAGCACCGGGCGCTGAAGTTGCAATGCGGTGAATAAATTTGTCATGTAGCCCAAGATGTCATCGCGCGAGTAGGGTATACCTACATCGTTGGAGTTGCCATGACCTGGCAAGTCTACAGCAACAGCTCGATAACCTAATTCCGCTAAGATCTGAAATGTTCCAATGTTGACCCAGATCGCAGAAGTTAACTCAGCGCCATGCAGGAAAAAGACATCGAACTTTTCGCTTGAGCGGTTTTTTGGCCGTGCTTCTCTGTAGAATGTCATCTTTGCATTTTCCAGCACGCCCTCATTGTAGGTTATCGTGTCTTTAGAGCGCAATGCGTTCATCATTTGAACGTTTGGGCGAGTACTGGCAGGTGTGATGTGGCCTGCTTCATGGTTGGAAGGATTTCCCATCGGCTTATCTTGCTTAATGCTGGCTTCTGAAGACAAATACTTGGATTTTTCAAGTAAAACATTTGATTCTTCTACTGTATTTGTTAGCACCGGTTGATCTTTCATGACAATACCGGGATCCACAGCTTTCACGCTATGTGTAATTCGAGCTGATTCATCAACATCGTCGTCCTTTTCACTTTGATCGTGGAAAGCTCTCTCATCCGGCAATGTGTTTGTTGCCCATGTTGGCGTGTGTGTATTTTTACCACTTCTGACTGAGCTGCCTTTTGGGTCATAATACTTCGCTACAAATGATCCTACTTTGTTCTTGATTTCAACCATGGGATTTTGTCCTGTGTTGATGTAATACCAAACAAAAACTACAATTAAAGCTGAAATCGATATTGCCAGCGCGATTTTTAGTTTCATCTTGGTTCCACGTCTTAACAAAAACATGTTTATTTTGCGGCTTCGTTCAAACTAAAATAATTATTCGTCTTCAGTTGGAGAGTATGCGTCTTAGTCGGTTGCCAGGAAACGTCCCGCTCACGGATAGAATTTGTTTATGAGAAAGAAATAAAAAATTCATATAAGGAGATAATAAGAATCTACCATTATTTCATGGATATCCATGTCTCCATTTAAGCAAAAATGCTTTTTTTAAAGATTAAGAATGGTGTGGTAAAATAGTGGACTCAACTGGCGCGAACTTTGATTGAAAATTTGACTTTGTGACAACTTCGAAATTTCCTAATGTAGGGAAATGACCAATTTAATTAGCCTTTAATTTTTGTCATTCTGTTCCAAAGCAATATTGATTCATAAAATATTTTCGTTCAATTTACGGTTTTCACAGAACTCTTTTGCTTTACAGCAGCAAATAAGATTGGGTGACGCCATTTTCAGGGAAGGATTCATATAAAGGAGGATTTCCTGTTACCAAGTAACGATCAAGGTTGTGATCTGTATACATTTTGTCATTATATTGATATTGAATCATATGAAGGATATGAGAATAAAAAGACCAGTTACTAAGTTATTGCGTCAAAATGCAATTCTCCTATTCCGAGCCAGGCCCCAATCGGGGTTAACGTCAATAAACCGACAAACGCCCTAACAATTCCCTCTACTGCCAAAAGGGTAATTTTAACCCTCTGAACCCTCAACCATTAACGGTAGCAGTTATTATTAGTCGTTAAACCATCTCAAATATATGATTTCAGATTGTTGAGGAGCTCCCCTGGCTCTCAAAGAATGTTGTTAAGTAGTAAACTAGTAAGCATATCACTACAGGTGAAGTTGAAGTTGACGACTATCGCCGCATATAAACATATACGTTATTAAAAGAATGTTAACCCGCAAAACCAAAACGACCCTTCAGAACACAAATTAAAGTAGACATTTGCCACAAATGTGAAATTGTTGAAGGAATTTTCTTTTCGTAAGGTACCGTCAACCAACCAAAATACCTAAACCGAAATTGAATCATGAATCGTCAAAAGCTCTATTTTTAAACGGCAACCATCAAAGCTACTCCCTTATTGAGACCCTCTTTTCTGTTTCTGTACCTGAAAGTAGATCATCAGGCTGCTGTCTTAGCCTGCTCAAATTTTGTTCCTGCGGCGACGATTTGTCAAATCTTCACAAGAACTACAATTGTACCAACACGAAAGGGACTTCTCTCTCTTTTGTAGCAGTTGGAGGGTTGAAAAACGCGTTGCTTGCAGAAAACGCTTTTGTTGGGATTTTGCTGATTGTGACAAGGTTTCAAAGATGAGAAGGGGCGCATACCTTTCATATAAGTTTAAGTATTGTTGTAAAGTTTGTTACTCTATTCGAGTAGAAGTTGCCACTGGCTTGACTATTTTTTTCGTGTACAACAGAGGGTAACGCTGAATTGCCAATCGTCCAGGCTGTCATTCAATCTGGCGGATCCATCATAACCGGATTTTTTGGTGATCATACACGGAGTGCTTACTTTTTCTGCCTTGTCGCTTTGCAGAGATCTATGCACATAATCTGCTCTTCGAGCCTGAGTGAGAACAAAGAACTTGCAACAGGAGAAGTCTGAAAAAGTAAGGGAAATTTAACCAAATCCTCGTGTAAGCTAAACTCTTAAAACGGTCTAACTGTTACAAAGAATGCCAACATCTCGGTGGGCGACAGAGCCTTCCAGGTCTTGTTTTCCTACGATTCATCAGGTTTTACAAGAAAGTAGTCAGAGGGACAGTAATCGCTTTTGCCATCACGGATCACTACCAGTGATTAGCAATTTCATAGCCCTTCCGAGACAAATGGATATCCGTCGACTACTGCCGGCCACTAAGAATCTTCAACTTATGCGGCCAAGAGCACTCGCAGGTGCAACAATGGGAAAAAGTCAGTGTCTGCATCCAGAGTACTGGGTTAGGTGGTATTTCTTGATTTAGCCGTCTGTTTGAGGAAGGCGCTATTATAGCGGAGCCAGCGCGCTAGCGCGTCAGCGGAGCTCCATTGCTAAGGAAATTTGGTAATCTATCAAGCCAAAAAATTTTGGTAGTGACGTAGTAGTCACGTGACCGTCCGTCCGTACATCCGTACGTCCGTCCGTCCGTACATCCGTACGTCCGTCCGTCCGCACCACAGGCCTACCAATACACTTCCTACACTGGATAGAACCCTGTGCTGAATCCCGTGTGTTTTCGGCGCGAAATCGCATGTTGACCCGCGTTGTAGCAAAACAAGCAAAGACAACAAAAGTCAAAAACAAATTTGTTAGTGGAAAAAAGAAGTTCAAAAGAACACTCAGTTGTCTTTTTGGTGGAAGGGGAAAAGTTCAATCTAGGCGAAAGAAATTCGGCGATAAAGTTCAGGCAAAAAGTTCAAATTTGCCTCGTCGGTTCTGTTCAAACTCGGTCGGCACACCGCTTGAGTTCGCAGCTTTTCGCAGCGGTTTCGACGTCAAATATAGCAGAGCTAGTGCTTTTTGGTTTTTTCTGTCCACAACCATGGTTTTTACGGCGTTTCGAACACATTTTGCCAGGAAAAACACCAGCATTTTCATGCTGATAGGCAGCTTGTCAAGAAAGAAAGAAATAAGTATTAAAATTAACTACAAACAATGTCAAACGCCCATGGCCTAGTGGACTAGTTACCGGCGTCTCACGCCGACGAGCCGGGTTCGACACTCAGCGGGAGCAAGAATTTTTTCTTTTTTTTTTCTTTGTTTTTTTTTTTTTTAATAAAACGACTTGGATGAGAGTATTTTCACAAATTAATAACTGCCAGCAAAAACAAAACAAAAAAACAAAAAAAAACAAAAGCGAAAAACAGACAAAACAAAAAGGGGGGCTCCGCTTTTAGGCTTGGCTAAATCTATATATTATATTATTTAGACGCTGAGAGTTAACGAAACGGACTAGCCTGTTCCAGGCTCTCAGATAGTTGGGACGGCACGAAAATTAGAAAGGAAACGCGAAAATAGGACGCGCAGGATCTGGAAAAATGGGGGCGGTGGCGGTGTCTCTCCCCAGCCCCTTCCCTTTTTTTTCGCGCTCTTTTTCTCAATTCACGCTTTCCCCACTATCTTGGAGCCTGGAACAGGCTAGAAACGGATCTGAGAGTGAGATAGAAGAGAGATAGATAGATATCTACCTGGTTACCATCGGCCGCCTATAAATTCTTCAGAATTTCGTGTTTACTGTTATTTACCTCGGTACTTGACCTCGTTAATTACTGTATAGTTTTATTAAGCGTATCATTTTAAGTTCGCTAGGCAAATTCATTCAATCATTTATCGGCATTTTTCGTTTGTTTTGATTGCTTTTATTTTACTTGTCGCTTTGTATTTTGTAATTGGAGACGCGTGTTCGCTTCGAAACTACCAGAAATCCTCTTTTGGTTTTGTTTACAGGTTATTGCACAGTGTTGAACACATTTGACACATTTTGTCGTAAATAACTTTGATTCTGTTTTACAACTGTCAATTGGAAAGCTATGTTCTTTTAATTCTGTTTGGCAAACGGATACGCTTCATTTGTTTTAAAATACAAAGGTCATGCTTTAGGTCAGAATTATTTGTTCGCAAATTAGTACTTTTCTGCTCGACTTGTAAGCTTGGTTTTGCTCTAACCTTACATCCTTGAATGTAGAATCCTGTTTTTCATCATGTTATGGCCGCTGGATACCATTTTACTGTAAAATTATCCACTGTTTTCAAGAGTTATTTTACCGCTACGCGAGTCGCTTGTGCAACACGCGTCAAAAGACTTACGCGATTCCTCGCACGCCATTGGCTAGAAGCTGCGCGAAAATTGCTACATGTAAGAATGTCATGAAATGCGACGTACGTACGGACGCGCCCGCGAGTCATTCCGCTAGCCAATGACCATAAAAAATTGCCAGCATGCCTCTTAGTATGAGTATGGGGCTCCACTCTTGCGGCCTTCGGCCGCAAAGGAGTTCCACTATCAACTGAATCTTTCTTTTACTAAAAATTTGTCATAGCAGGTAAAAAAGATCTCTTAAACCGACTGGTTTTGCATTTCGGTGCATTAAAACTACGTGGACCTGATAATGAGTGACTTGGTTCGGAAATCGAAGTAACTTTTCACTAAATCTACAAGTTGGTACGGATGTGTTCTTGATTCCAAGCAAACTGGATGTAAAAGTTTCTAGAATGCCAAAAATGTTAATAAATAACTGAGAGCACCGAGTTTGGTAACTTATAAAGGCCCTCTTTCCCCTTTGGGGAAAGAGGACATTTCCTAGTGTTTGCTAATGCCTCACAGTTGTCTTCCGTGTTAAAACACGATGCAAAAGACGGGTTTGTTCTGTGACAAAAGCAGTTCGTTAAAGCTGTGGTCATTATAAATCCAGTTAAAATTTTGTATTTCACAGTTAAAGCTCGAGCTGCCAACTTCGAATTAACAAATTGACGTCAGTTTTTTATGCGTCTGTCCTCTTATTGATGATAAATTTCGTCATAACATTGTCAAAGTGTTGTAGATCCACGAGCCGCAGGCGAGTGGATCTACAACAAACTTTGACAATGTTATGACGAAATTTATCATCAATAAGAGGACAGACGCATAAAAAACTGACGACAATTTGTTTTTTACAATAACAAAAAGCCAAAACTGATTTTCAAACGAAGGAAAGAAATCTAAGAGTCCATGGAAGATGCGATTGCCGCGGAATCAGAATTTCATCGCTATAATTCGGAGAATCACAGGCTCGTAAATCAAAACTTAAGTAAGAATAGGCCAGAAATACAAGGAAAAATTCACGTTTCTCAACTAACCTTTAATCCAGTGAAAACTGTTCACAAAATAATCCGCTAAAACACGGTTCAGCTTAATTTCATCGACAGCACAAATTCCCGCTCACCGCCGATTTTCAGGTCTGAATTCTCAACAAACATCCTCATCCTTTCGCTCTATGGTTGCAATGGTTTCTTCAGTTTTAACCCATAAATTTTAGATGATTTCCTCATTGAAGACTGCTAGATTTGTGGTACAATTATCGCCTCATCAAGACTGCAGCACTGAAAAGTTTGACAAAACTTTTGCTGATTGCGTCAGCTTTACGTGCTTCATCCGTCTGTACTCTTATTGACAATAAAAATTAGCCAATCACCGCGCGAGAATTCGCTCAGTTATTGTAAAAAAAGTATTGCTCCGGATTTTCCCTGTTGTATTGCTCATGCAAGTGCCCGATTTTATTTTTTCACCTTTTTACATAAAAATGAATGAAACAGCGCACATCTCGCCTCACTGCCCATCTGAGTTGTACAATCAGTATCTAGCTAAGCTGTCTGCCTCTTTTGTATGGCAAAAAAATTCCACAAAATTCAACTATCACAGTCAAAGCAATTTCAAATTAACTTTAAAGCTACAAAGGACGGTCTGGCTGAGTGTACTTTTTAGTATGTGATTATTTAATCAATTCTATTCGGATAAAAGTGTATTCTTGATGCCAAAAAATATACTACCACTTCATCTTCGACACAGTTTTCAGTCATTTACATGAAACCCGTTTTGTTACAAATGTACAATATCATAAAGGTCATTTCAAGGGTACTGCTTCTTTTCTGGATCGAGGTGTCTGTGTTTCACTAACAGTTCAGTATAGATCCATCGGCATGTGATTGAAAATTTCTCATTCCAGAATTGGAACTAGTCATTTTTATGCGCTTTTTTCACCTGACTCAGCATCTAATTAGACAGTAAAAATGAAAATCTGTAGCTCTCACCCAGGCACCTCGGCTTCAAAAAGGATCGATGTTAACATAACCTGTTTTTTTGTAAGGACCAATTCCAAAACATAAACTATCACAAACAAGAAAATTTCAAATCTAAGCTCAAAACGATGACTTGACTGAATATACACATCCCATACACTCTAGAAGTCTGTCAAGTCTAGTCAATTCTCTTTAGATTACAGTGTCCTATTGACGATGCCAAAAGAGATATATTTACATGGAGGCAAATACTGATTAATGCATCATCGAGAGCGTATTCAGACAATTCGATGACAAAACCGTTTCTTAGGCTCAAAATGAGCGTACATTATCCTATTAAGTGGTTTGCTTCATTTGTAGACCATGCAAAGCCCCACTGCTTTTATTTGGTTTTGAGTTGAGTTTAGTTTTCCGGCATTTCTGTGATTGTGACTTAAAATGTTTTTTTTAAATTTAGCAATTACTTGTTTCGATCGCTTTTTAAAAGGTGATAAGGGGAATTCACGATAGATAAGAATGAGAAAAGTGATGTACACTTTTCCCATATTAACTTTTATTCTCAGACATGACATACAATGCTTCAATGTTTCTGCCTTGAGCTCCAGTATTAACTAAAAAGCCCGCTTTACAGTATCATTAAACTAGTTAAGAACTTTAAGAAGATCCATTTATAGCAAATGCGGAGCAGTGCATCTTTTCTTTCACATTTGGTTAGTACTGTGTTGACACTCTATGCATCATCTTGTATGATGGCGACCTTGATGAACCTGATTCCAACTCTCTCTGCTTTGCCTTTCTCATAAACCTCAAAAGTGACTCCTTGGCGGAGCATCAGTCGGTTTTTGTAACCAGCGGTCCTCACAAAACCCCCGTCATGCGCAGTGTAACAAGTGCCCCAGCGCTCATCCAGCTTGACGGTGAAAACAAACTGACCCGGGTAAAAAGAGTCGCTGGGTTTTGGGGTGCTTGGGTGGTAATGTCTGGATGATATCGTTGCACCAGACACCCCTTCAACTCCACAGCATGGAGCTATGTTACCATAATTCCCCTTGTCCGGAGCTTCAAACCCGATAAACTTGGTGCCGTCTGACACGCCATAACTGATGTCACTGTCTGGTGCGTTTCCAATGCCGACATCAGTTGCAACTGTGATTTCAACAGTCAGCGGGGTAGAAACTTTCAGAACGCCAGCAGGAATCGGGAGCACTTTGAGAAGAGCAGCATCATCTACTGCGCCTGCGTTGAATGTCATTTGCTGGGAGGTTTCTGTACGCGAACTGTCAATGTAGGAAGCATGCACTTCCAACTAAGTAGGAGTCATGGTCTGATAGTAAATCACGTTTCCCTGCAAAATAGGAAAGAAAACTAAGTCAGTAACAAAACTTCCAAAAGCTGCTGTACCACTCATTTCTAGGGGCTTTCGTTTATCTCAGTGTACAGTCTAGGAGGGGTCGTTTACGTTCTACTGATGTTAAACGAATGCGGGCAAGATTTGCTGGTGGACAAACTCCATGACTGAAAAACACACATCCTAAACCTTGCAAAACACGTGACTCGCCTGCGTTTTACAGGAGATTGCTGAACAAAATGACTGTGGACAGCAGGACTGGGCGACCTGAAAGCAAACACAGGAAAGGGCCAAATAAGTAATGGTCTGAGAGTTGTTCTGTAAAAATCAACGCCTTTTATTGACAGTTTTCAGAAATATGTTGTAGCAAATTCTTAACAAGAAAGTGTAGTTGCGTTTGCTTCATTTTCCGTCAAAGTGACGCAGTTTAAGGATATGTAAGAAACCGCCACCTTCTCGGTAATAATACCATGTGTCAAAACGTAGTCAATTCGCCTACACACTTATGAGGAGGATATCATATTATGTTTCTCTAATTCATCACTGATCCATGAGAATCCTCGATGAGCAACTTAAGAGAACAAATTTTGGAAACTGAAGATAAGTTTTGAATTTGACCCGTCTCTGGAGTCAAACAACGATTTGGCGATACGATGACTAAAAGATCTCTGTGCGTGCAGGATACTTATGTACATTAATAAAAACATCTTATATATTGTACATGGTATGTAGATATCCTTTCACCTCCTTAGAAGTATGAGCGACAATCTATCAAACCAAAAGCAACCTTGTTGCACTTCCACCATTGACCAAGCTCTCTGTTAAGTTTAAACGGAATCGGCTCCCAAACGTACAAGATATAACGTTTTTTAGCATAAGACCTCCACCAAACTTTTGCCTTATAAATTTATTCATGAGCAGCTTGTCACCCGCGGCCTTAACGTTTAAAGCTCTGTCGCCAGAGCTTGCCCAAGAGGCGGCTGAGTGGGGGATTTAAGGGCCACAATGTGACACATTCTATGTCCCTTTTTTCCCCTTAAATTAGTTTAATTAAAACCTGCCTGAGACTTGCTGGATACCGAGCCATTCCATGATTCTCGATAAAATTCATGTTTCATATTTCAGCCCGAAAAGCAAAAAATCTATATTTTTTTATCATTTCTGTTTGAAATAGTATAAATCGTGCTCTGTTCTTTGATGCGTCTCACCCCAATACAGCGACTAGGTGTGAGGTTATTAATTTGCTTATCATCCTAGGACGACCCCTTCATCCCAGCCCCAGGCTTAACAATTAACAACGTTTAATGCCCTCCAGATATAGTTTACTCGAACATGCTGTTTTAGGTCGGTAGCTAAACTAAACTAATCTTCACTGAAGGAAGAGCATTATTGCTAAAAGTCATGGTAACGTTGGGATGCAAGTTATAGAAATGGACTTAAGATGTGCGAAAGGAGAAGTTCCCAGTGCTGTTGTTAGTAAGGAAACTAAGTGCGATGGAAGAATCGGCTCTACTGGTCTTTCACCAAATTAGTGTTGAAACGACATAGAAATGAGCATTGTTTTGTGACAACAGAAGCAGTTCGTTAAAACTGTGATTGAAAGTTGAAAGTTGTCAATACTGAACTTAACTGAAGCGGCTCGACATCCCCGAAATTATTAGGCCAGATTGTTTTGGTTTTATCTAGTGCTTTAATTTTTACCTTTCAGAAAGAAATGAAACTCCGCAGGTCTAGTCCCAAAAGAAGTATCATACCTAAGGTGTTCTATTGTACGAAAAAATTAAACTATTACATGCCGGCTAGGCAACTGTAACTTTTGAAATCCATTTGAGTCACAAACGCCAAGGCTTGTGTGAATTTTACATAATTATTCCATACGTGATTATTTAATCAGTTCTATTTGGTAAAAGTGTCCTCTTGTTGCCAAAAAGAAGAGGTGCCAAGAGTGAGTGGTGTTTTCTGAAAATTTCTTTTTGTTAAGCTTACAAACTACAATATCCTAGAGGTTATTTCAGGTGTTTTCCTTCATTCTGGATTGAGACGTCTGTGTTTGAAATAAGCATTATTTTATTAGACTCTGACAGTTAACAAAGCAGGCTCATAATAAATTTATAAAAAATTCTCCTAATATTTACGAGTGAGTTGGGTTGTTTTAGGGAAAAGTGACCACACTTTTCCCTAAATCTACAGATTTGGCACTATAATGTGTTTTTGATTCCTACAAATTTTCTTTAGCCTGCAACACTAGCTACTCTGTTTGTACGGACACAACGTAAGTCAAGATGGTCAAAAGACAAATGCTACTAAAGTAAACAACACAAGAGCGACTTATATCAAGTCATAAAGAGCTTTAATTTTAAGGATCTACAAGCATGTGACGCTCTTACTTTTACCCACAGTTTAAATATAGATCCAGTGGAGCTCAAGGCGTTCTGCGGATCAAAAGCAACCATTTCAGTTTTTTCGCCTGACTCAATACTTTTTATTGTTACATGCACTGACAACAGCATTTCTTTGAAACTTTGGTCACCTTAAAACCAGTTGAAACTTGTTGTTAGTAATTATAGTTTTATCGTTTTGTTTCATTCAAGTGTACAGTTTCATTTTTTTTATCTAACCAAACAAATAATTCAAGAAACTACGCATATCTCGCCCGGATACTTCTTGAAGTTGTTCCTTTGTACGATAAAAATTCCAAAAACATAAGCAATCACAGCCAGGGCAATTTCAAATCAAATATTTTTTATGGCGCCAAACGATGGCTTGACTGGAAGTGCATATTCCGGATTATTTCATCAAGGCAAGAGAAAATAAGGGGACAGAGAGGGACACTGCCAGACCAGGATTTGGGATATGTCAAGTTCGGAAAAGTTATTTTTGCAACGGAAGTCTGAATTCAGGACGTCCACATAAAGGCAACCTCGATCTGTTGTTTGAAGTACCATTCAAAATTTTGCTTGTAATGGCGGACCAAGTGGTCTTACGTTTTGTCGATGAAAACGACTTCGAAAAACAAGGGAAATGGTATTGATGCGGACGTTTCGGGAAACAGGCTTCCGTTCAAAAGCCAGTCTATAAATAACTTTTGTGGAATTGACATATCCCAGTCAACGCCCTCAGAATCCCTCTCTGTCCCCTTATTTTCTCTTGATCAAGGCTATTTGAATTGAAGTGTCCTCTTGAGGGCAAAAATAGATATTTATAAGGATCCAGATACAGTTGTTACATCATCGAGAGAGTTTTCAGAAAGTTCCATCTTAACCGCGTTTTCAGCTTAAATTAATCCTTTTTATTTATTTATTTATTTATTTATTTCATATGCTATACAGCCTCCCATCGAAAGCCAGAATTATTAGCGGAGTAGTCAGCGGGTGTAAGTGTTGCAAGCCTAGAAATTTAGCGTTTCAATATCACTACACTTCCTGAGACCTGGGAAAATACACGTTGCGGAAGAAAGTTCCACTGAATTATGGTCCTTGGGTACAAAGACAGTTCAGGAGTCTCTTTTTTTTTTTTTTTTACAAAAAAACTTTTTAAAGTATGCCTTTTAATGTCCAGGTTTTCCTAGCTGATTTTCACTAATTTCCTTCCCAGTTGGTTTGCTTCAATTCACCGTGTGTTCATAATGAACCGTCTGCTTAAAGTAAGCCCTATGATGTTAGACTCTACTAGATGTTTCACAAATTTTAAGGTTTATTTTATTCCTCAAAAGTTTTGTTATTTTCCGGGTGTGACACTATCTTTCAAGTTTGTTTTTATTTGGAAAATACTTCTATCGAACCTTCTTTAAAAGTAATTAAATAAAGGGAAGTACGGTAGACTAGAATGAGAGGAGTGATGGTTATTTTCCCTTATTTCCTCTTTTCTTCTCAAATCAGACAAAACACAATGCTTCATGATTCTACCTTACTCCATTAATTAACCAATTATGGAAGAAAAAACACGCTGCTCATGTTTCAAATTCTCCTTTTGCTATAAATAGATCCCCTTAAAGTTCTAACAAGACTAACGATGCTGGATAAATGAAGCGGCCTTTTTTTGTCGCATTAAGCGTCATCTTGTATGATGGTAACCTCGATAAACGTGATTCCAACTCTTTCTGCTTTGTCGCTTTTGTAGACTTCCAGGGTGAGTCCCTTGTCAAGCACCAGTCGGTTATTGTAGCCAGCGGTCTTTACAAAGCCTCCGTCATGCGCAGTGTAACACGAGCCCCATCGTTCGTCCAACTTGAAAGTAAAGACATACTGACCGGGGTAGAAAGAGTCGCTTGGTTTTGGGGTGACTGGGTTGTATTTTAAGGAGGATAAAATTGCGCCTGACACCCCCTCAGATCCGTAACAGGGTGCGTTGCTACCATAATTCCCTTTATCGCAAGTTTCAAACCCGACAAACTTGGTGCCATCGGACACGCCATATCTGATGTCGCTGTCATTAGGGTGTCCTCCAATGCTGATGTCATGTGCGACTGTGATCTGAATAGTCAGCGAGGTGGAAACTTTCAGGACGCTAGCGGGAATCATGGGAACCTTGAGAAGAGCTGCGTGGTCTACTGCGCCTGCGATGAATGTCAGCTGTTTCCCGGTAGAAGTACGAGAACTGTCGATGAATGATGCATGCGCTTCCAACCAAGTAGGAGTCATCGTCTGATGGTAAATTAATTTAACCTGCAAAGAGAGCGAAATCTCTTTTAAGGGACACTGCCACCTATTTTTAGGGGAAAAGACTCCAATCACAAGAAACTCAAAAATACTGGTTCAGTTTTGTTTACTACCAGTTCTCTGAGACTATAATTAAGAGTGTTTGGGCTGCGGATCGCTAGGATGGAAATGGATTGCAACTTGGAAACATCAGTCTTATGTTTTCAAGTTTTCTTTGTTTCTTGGAAATATCGCCAGAAACTGACTATGGCTTGCTCTCCCTGTGAGAAAATCATTCGAGTTCCTCCTCTTGATGACGTTCTAGGAGTATTCCGTGTACCAGAAAAGCTATTTAATTCTAATTTCAGCACATTTTTACCTCACAACGTAAAAATCCCCGTGACAGAGTCCCTTTAAGGACGTTCGCGCGAAAAACTTCTACAATACAGATTTTTTTCATACTTTGGTTACAGTCAGATAATGAGTTACCTATGTCAGAAATGGAAAAAAATTGGGGGGTCACCGACTTCGTTTTCGAAATAAAGCGCGTCAAAAACTACCCCAATTTTGACAAATCGGCCCTCGTAACTCGACATGGCCTCAGTGCTTGTTAGTTGAAAAATATTAAAAATGATTCGCTGTAGACCCACTTTCTTAGTCAAATTTCACTTAAGTGGGTCTGTTAAGTAAATAATTTGAACCGGTGTCATCCTTTTAGTTAAATTCAACCTCTAAGATCGACTTTAACGAACACCGTGCAGCTTCAATAATAGTAGAATTCGATGATGCGAGGGCAGAAAAGTTGAAAAAAATCAAACTTCTACAATACAGATTTTCTTTAAGTTTTCACAAAACGTAGATTATCGACAAAGAAAGTGATCTATCAAAAGAAAATATGGGGTCACCGAACATTTAAGAGAGTTAAACCTGTGCACAGATATTAAAGTGCCCACTAGCGCTATATATCTCCACATTTCTTCAACAGCGCGCGCGCTTAATGCATGACGTGGATGACATCACGAAGTGAATTGCGTGCGCAGTAAGGATGCGCAGAAACAATTGGCGCGAACATCCTTAAGTAACAAAACCCTACAAAAGTGACAGAAAGTGTTATACCGGTACAGTGACCTGTACTGAACTTCATCCGTTTACAATCAGGGTTGTGTATACTTTGTTTGTTTAATCTGTTTGCTTTTGGATTACTTACATCACCTTTAAGCTGAAAAAGCACGTGACTTACCTGCGCTTTGCAGGAGTCTGTTGAACGAGAAAGGATGACTTGAGGATGAAAAAGAGATAGCGCAATCACGGCTTGCACTGCATGTAGATGTAGCTCTCCTCAGAGCGAAAATTACGTTTAACGCGTTTGGTTTTTCAGAAGCAAATAAGCGCTAATTTTTTAAAATCAGATTTATTAATATAAAAAAAACACCTGTTGCCTCTTTTCCCGTGAATCTTCAAATATGAACTTTTGTAAATAAGCAATTTGATCTAAACAAACATGAATCCTATATTGTGGTCTAATACTAACCGCTTAACGTCGGGAAGAAACTGCTGCGTAAATGTTCAAAATATTTTTGTTGTTTTTTTTTTTTGGTTTGGGAGGGAGGCAATTCTTCTTTGTCAACCATGCCAGTGTGTCTTGTTCAATCTACTTCCGTGTTCACGTCTTCTGTCAGAGAGCCCTTTGATGAGGCTTTCAAATGAAGGTAATTATACGCAAACCCAAGTTTTCCCTAATAAATGTGGGTTTAAAAAGTTTCCCACTGACCAGTAAAAAGACATGACGCATCATTTCTGGCAATGGATGACGCATGCGCTTCCATCCAAGTTGCCAATAGTAGACATCCCCGAATGAATTTCTTTTCAAAGCGATCAACGGTCAAAATACCTAAATACCTACTTTTGTTGTAATGTTTCGCTCATTATCACCGTTAATTTGTATTTATTTAATTTTTTCGCGTCTTCTGTAATAAGTTTTCATTTACTTTGTAATCAACACTTTTGTTATAATTTTCTTATATATATAGTTACAATCGTGCTATGTTCTGTAGAACTGATGATGGATGTTGAAACATCCGAAACATGTCTTCAAAACTAAAACGTGTTGTCGTCTTTCTTAACTACCTAAAATTTAAATTTAAACCTTCAAAACCCTCTATTTTAAGCTGGCAACGGTCAAAGCTACTCCTGCTAGTAAGACACTCTCAAATCAATCACTTTTTTGACGTTAATCGTTGCGAGGCTCTTGTCCTCTCCGTGCGAGTTGGTCACGTGGCACTCGTATGACCCTGTGTTCTCGTACATGGCACCAGAGATAGTCATCTTCGAACCAATGACGTCACCATCGGCGTTTTTGATGCTTGCCTGACTCATCTTGCCGAGGAAATTTGCTAAGGGTGCGAATGAGAATTCATCAGCACAGCAGTGGTAGGTACGTACGCTGACTGAAATAAGGTATAACCTAGCCTAGTGTCCAGTCCTTCGCTTCCCACTCACTCGACTTAAGAGCGGCTCTCTGTAAATATCGAGAATCCGGCGACAGGACCAAAATTTCGAATTTCTTTTTGTTTTACCTAAAGAATCCATTTAGTGAACTATTTTCGAAAATAATATCAAAAGGTTTGATTTCGCTTTACCAGGAGCCATAATCGGGGACGGAGACCATAAGCGCGGGGTCCACGCAGCCCCATCGAAAAAGACAAATGTGCTATTTTTAGAAAAAATTGCGCCACCCTCAACGTCATAAACGCGCGTGGCTACACGCAAATTTGCGTACAACGAGGGCGTGCTGGATATGACCAAGATGGTTATAATTATTTGATATCCAGTATGTCCGAGTACATAATCTATGAACAGATAACAAAAACAGTTTTGTACATAAAAAGTTGTGTTTACAGATATCCAACAGTGGCCTGAAAGGTTCAATGCCAGTTTTCATTTACAACACAATGTTTTACATGAGGTAAATTTTCGCGATCCCATCAATAGAAGGTTATAATCCCTAAGTACATTTCCAAGGCACGAAATATTTTCCTGGAAGCGACGGTAATCTTTTGTTTAACCCGATATTAGAGCTGGTTATAAAGGTTGTCGTTCACATAGTTTCGACACAAAAAATATTGCCGATAAAATCGATAATTTTCGATAAAATCGATAAAACTGATTGAAAATTCGATAATTATCGATTTCTCACAACAAATCCGCTTATCGATTTTTATCGATTTCCGATACAATCAACTAATTTTATCGATTGTTATCGAATGTTATCGATTATCGATTTTATCGATTGCCCACGTCGGGCAGAGTTGGCGTTGAACGAATTTTGTGGCGTGACAGTACATACATACATCCCCGAGGGGTGTGGTGAGGGGATATTCTTCTAAAACAAAAGCCAACGACAGAAAGACTGGGGTGCTATAAATCGAATCCCTCCCTCGAGACCCTGCTAAACAAAAGCGCACAGTAAAAAAAATAACGGGATCAGCTGTATAATTCACCCTTCCAGCTACGTTTTTGTACTTATCCGTCCTCCCCGTCTCCAACTGACTGCCTCACCAAAGCTTGTCACAAGGGAGGACCAGGATACAAGTGCATTTTTTTGCTCCATCCTCGACTGGTAATTCTAAATCGAGTGTGAGAAGAGTGTTGACTTAAAGCTTTTTGAGCTTATTCTCTTTAACCACCCAAACGTAACGTTGTAGGTATCGTACGCGTAGACTCTAGGACGTCTTAAGTCAAGGAAACACCGATCTGATTCTCTTGCACTGTTGAATATCTGAAGGCTCCCTTTTCTGACGGCAACTTTCGAGGGGTGAAGCAGAAAGTGAATTACTCTGAATGCACAGCCGTTCCCGTAACTATGGAAGAGGAAAAAGATGATGAAGAGGAGTCTGTGCAAATCCTGCTGACAAGAAAAATCTGTTCGCGTCTTTCAGCGGCAAATAGGCCAGGTGAGTTCTGTATTTCTTTCTGCACAGAGGGCGTCTTTTCCCATCCTGCTGCCAAAGGGCACCATCAGTCGGCGTCACAGCAAGACATCTGTACAGCAGAGGAGGGCGATACCTTTCACAGTGTAAAAGAATCAGTGTTGTGCTCCCTTGGCTTACAACATCCTTTAGTCTACGATATCTATAATGCAAGAGGATAAGCTAAAAAAGCTTCAAGTTAACACTCTTCATGAAATTTGTGCTCCTTGCTTGAAGATGCAGTAGAAAGTTGCACCTGGGACAAGTGTTGTTGAGGCAGTCAGTGGGAACTGGAAGGAGGAAAAACGCAGCTTGGAGGTTAAGTATACGGGTAGTGGCCCTCTCGTTTTCCTCACAGTGTGCTCTTGTTCTGGCGGGGTGTCGAGGGAGACATTGGGGTTTGCGATAATGCGGTTTTGGGCGATTTTTCGTGCGGTATTTCGGTAATTTGAATCTTAAATTGCGGTATTACGGTTTTATTGAGACCTTCGGTTTGCGGTTTTTAACCGTTTTAGTCGACGGTATTCGGTAGAAAGAAATATTTTTACCGGTATTCCTGTTTCTGGTCATTTCTGAAACAGCTTACGATTTGAGGCTATCTGCGCGACTGAAAGCGTTACATGATGGTTAATGATTGTTGTAGGTTAATGTACATATACATAGGTTTAACAACCAATCAAAAGTTGCCTCACTGCTGTGACCTTTGCAATTTGGTGACTATCTCTATAAAGACCAAACCGAACCAAACTAGAGCGTTTAGCTTGACGACAAGTGTAACACTCTAGCTGAGTCTAGATCTTTTTTTTATTCATTATGAGCAAATACATTACGTATACTAAGTGTTCTTTCGTGTAAATAGGAAAGGATTTGACTTAAAATACTAATGAACATGCAAAAGGTTACTTAGGGGCTGTTTACATGGAGGGAGGAAGATCCTAGCACTGGGAAGATCCTAGAACGCGAAACAAATTTTCGTCCTGTTCACATGCAGAAATTTCGGTCGGGGTGGTTGCTGGAAATTAAATAAAACTGTCGGCCTTTAACAGCTGAACGCCCGGCCGCCGCCAAATTTGTTTTTCTGCCCCTAATACTGGGATCTTCCGAGCGAAGGTAGTTTACATGGTGCTAGGATCTTCCTAGCGCTAGGATCTTCCTGTCTCTCAGCTAGGAAGATCCTAGCGCTAGAAAGTTTCTAGCGCTAAGGCCAAGTACAACATTTTGCATGTAAACTGAATACAGAAAACATATGGCGCTAGGATGATCCGCCTTCTAGGATCTTCCTAGCGCTTAGGATCTTCCTCCCTTTATGTAAACAGCCCCTTAGAAGTTGAGGTAATTATGGACAATATGGCCAGATGCAGCTTATGGTAAAAAATAACTTGACTCTTCCGAATGCGGTTTTGGTATTCCATCGATTTTCGATGCGGTATTGCGGTTTTTGTTGATTTTTTGCTCGGTATTGCGGGTTTGGGTACCCCCCAATGTCCCCCTCCTTGCCCATACCCCTGGCCGGTTGGCTTTTGTTCTCCAATAATATCCCCTCACATGACCCGCTGAGGATGTGCATCGACGTGCTGTTGTCACGCCAGAAAATTTCGCTCAGCGCCAACGCAGATCGACAGGCTGATAAGAGTTAGCAAGAATTTGAAAGAACTCTATCTGATTCTGTTTTCTTTCATGGAAAAAGTACCATAGCTGTCAGTTGTCAACATATGGGCTGATGCATTAACACGGTAAGAAAACATTGTATCTGTATCCAGAAATGAGGCTGTAAGAAAATTTATTGCAAAGAACGGCGACGGTCACAAAGTCATATTTTTGCTCTAGAGAATATGAAAATTGGTCATTCGGCAAGGTTTCTTGATAATTCCATGGTCATAAATATGTGTTTTGAAACGAAGAGAAGAGACGAGGCACTTGGATTCAACCGTCTTAACTATTGTAATCGGTGAGGTTAAGGTCAAATGTCGAGATCTATATCCCTATACAGTTTCAGCTCTTCATCGGTCAAGTTTCTGTATATCATGAATAGGTAACATAATTTCTGCATTCCATATTCACGCCCTCGACAAATTGTAGCTCACTTTGGTTAGTTGTAAGAACTGTATAGTTTTCAACGTGACACGCGGGGTGTGTCAAAACACCACTGTTTACGTTATGAAGCCGCGATATTAATTTATTGCTCCGGTACAAGCCCTGGGGAGCATGACGGTAGGTTATTTTCTTACACTCGATGATTATACGATAAAAAATGTTTTTTGAAACCTGAAATAGCGTGTTTCAAGGTTTATTTTCGCTTCTACCTAAGTTTTTCTTTCCAAAAGTAGCGTAATTTTAAAGAACTTCAAACATAAAATTTAACACTAAGTGCCTGTCACGCCAAAATAGCCTTTACGGTTAAATTTCCCAAAAGCACAGTTTTTGCGGGCCGCCAGAACAAAATTCAGAATAACTAAAAGAAAGGTTCAGCTTTCATGTGGACTTGGTTTTATACCTGAAATTTTTATACCAGATTGCATGTGACCAAGTCGAAGTTTGTCAATATTTTCTATCTCGTTTAGCTGGTCGAAATAGGGATGTTCTGCAAAACCAAAACTTTTGTAAGACGGAAAATTTTAATCGAAATTTTACCTTAAAAGAAACTCTAAAAGTTGCTTAACAAGCTCTGTAAATGGCATCTTTAGACAAGCAATAGCGCGACTACACGACTACGTTGAAAATGCCCTAAATTCCATCAGTCACGAACGCTTCCTCGGACTAAAACCGCTATTTTTCAACTTTTCTAATTTACAAGAAAAGTAAAGCGAAATCGAACCTTTTAATGTTATTTTCGAAAATAGCTCACTAAATGGGTTCTTTAGGTAAAATAAAAAGAAATTCGAAATTTTGGTCCTGTCGCAAGATTCTCGATATTTACGGAGAGCCGCCCTTAAAAATGAGAGCATCTAGAGACGAGGCTAAATATGTTTTATTAACTGTTCAGAGATACTCACAATCATAATCGTTCCAATTTACCTATCAAACAGACCAGTGTTAAGCCCTAGAGTAAGGGGTGAGGGGAAAGTGGAAGGCAAGTAATCTCTCTTCCCCGGGGATAATTGACAAGGAGGGCTGCCCCTTGGGTGGGAATTTTCACATTACTGGATGCCCTAATTTCAATTAACTGTAGCAGAGACAGTTACTCTACAATGCTCTAGGGTCTTAGGGTAGGGCATTTGAATTTGGCTTCCTTGAAAATGTGAAATTCCCTTGTGTTTGTCTGCACCCACCTGCCCTGAGGCTTAACATTGATAGAGGCATAAAGTAGGGTTAGAACTCTGGATTGAGAAGTACCCCGCCCGTCCAAACTCCCCGAGAGAAAAGTGTCAAAGAAGACGTATGCTCGTGGGATATTCAGGACTAGTAACTTGCATAGTAACTTACGCGGTATATCTCGTAAGAATTTCCAGAAGTAAGTCGGTGTTGGGATTCCGCTTGCATAACAGCTTACAGACACACTTTCTCCTTCTCTTATGTTGGAAATCTTTGGCTTCATCGCTTTAATCTTTGGCCTTGCTGCAAAGCAAAATTAAATCTGTCAGGTGCTATTTATAACACGGCCAAAATGTATCGCGGGGTAGACTACTTGCGCTGCCGCGCAGCACTGGGGTCTGGATGGAGTTTCCTGACAGCTAGGAATTGACTACAAGTTTAACTGCGAGCTCAGAAATGTCGATTTTAATTGATAGCAACTGAGAAATTTTATTATAATTAATGGATGGGATGTTTAAATGTAACACGAAAATAAGTCTCTTCTAACCTGTTTAGACTTCTGGAAACAACGTCTTTGGATCCCTTGGCTGTTCGTTACTAAGGAAGCGCCAGCCGAGTTGATAACCATTCTATCTTACCGAGGAGGCTTTTGGCTAATAAGGTAGTACCAGTTGAGTAGTTT
Source organism: Siderastrea siderea (assembly GCA_964030785.1). Classification (NCBI taxonomy): domain Eukaryota; kingdom Metazoa; phylum Cnidaria; class Anthozoa; order Scleractinia; family Rhizangiidae; genus Siderastrea; species Siderastrea siderea. Next base: position 72,087,328 of record OZ034968.1, on the reverse strand, counting down.
GTGCCTTCAGTACTTATTTATAATATATTTAGAAAGGGTCTTTGTTGTGCACATAACGTGTGCACGTACTCTGCAATGTTCAGGAATTCTCGGAGGAGATCGGAGCCCTCGAAAGTTCTATGGAAATCCTCGGAAGTACTCAACGAAGATGCACTACTGTAAAATAACTGCTAGTTGGGAAATGGCTAATTTTTTCGGGCTCAACTGAGAGGTGAATGCCCCCATCTTGACCCTTGATCCACGGTCACCCAAAAACTACTAACCTCCGCACTTGGAGAGCGAATCAGCACCCATCCGGAGAGTGGATGCTCCGTTAGGGCACGGTATGCAGCTTTTCCGTTGAACTTTGTCCTGATAGGTGTCACGTGGGCAGTACTGACAGTTTGGTCCCAGTCCAGTCTCAGAGAACTGACCGGCAGGGCATGGGGCTAGAAAGAAAAATATAAAAATAGTAACCGTGACTAATCGATGCCAGACGAACTTTGCTTTAAATCAGGAGCTAATTGAAAAACGCTTGCGGCAGAGGCATTGGTGAAAGAAAAGTTGTGTCTCATATGCCTAATCAACAATTATAAATAAAAAAACAAACAAACAAACGAACATTGATTCTTATGACAATACATATGCTTGCACCAGTGATTACAAATTGGTATTTACACGCAGCGAGGACAGCCACAGTTAACGATTATTCACCGAAGTGGAGATAAATAGTGGTGGATATTTGCTGAGCCACGAGCGGTGAGGTTTATACCAAACCTGCCCAGTAGACAGCAACAAGTAGCACCAAATAGTTCCTTGAGAGCGTAGAGTGGAGTAAAGCTGTGAAGAATGTAGCTGCAGTCAATAATCATACATCCGGCGCCTGTCCTATCTTCCCATGGTCGGTCCTTAACCGCTGACTTTGAACAAAATATTTTCAAGTCAACCGCCCCTCCCGCTCATTCAATAAGAACACATTGACTTGCCTAGAAGTGTTTCACACTGCTTTCCAGTAAACCTGTCTGGACACTGACACAGATATCCATCGCCTTGTTCCATGCACGTGCCTCCATTTTGACATGGCATGCTAGCACATGGACTTGGTGGGGTAGTAGCTGTTAAAAAAAAGAAAACAGCATTAGTTGTGGAAATGCTATTTAGCGTATAGTGAAGGTCGATGCTAGAAACTAAACAATGTGTCCTACCAATTAAAGTCTTCCTATCCCATTCCTGTAGTTCTACTGAGAACAACTTACGTATTAGTGTTTCACACTGCTTTCCAGTAAACCTGTCTGGACAATGACAAAGGTATCCATCGCCTCGTTCAAAGCACGTGCCTCCATTTTGACATGGCATGCTAGCACAGGGACTTGGTGGGGTAGTAGCTGTTTAGCAAAAAAAGAAAGAAAGAAAACAGCATTAGTTGTGGAAATACTATTTAGAGTATAGTGAGAGTCGATGCTAGAGACTGAACAATGTGTCCTACAAATTATAGTCTTCCTATCCTATTCTTGTAGTTCTAGAAAGACTTACGTATTAGTGTTTCACACTGCTTTCCAGTAAACCTGTCTGGACACTGACACAGATATCCATTGCCTTGTTCAATGCACGTGCCTTCATTTTGACATGGCATGCTACCACATGGACTTGGTGGGGTAGTAGCTGTTAAAAAAAGGAAAACAGCATTAGTTGTGGAAATGCTATTTAGCGTATAGTGAAGGTCGATGCTAGAAACTAAACAATGTGTCCTACAAATTTAAGTCTTCCTATCCTATTCTTGTAGTTCTAGAAAGACTTACGTATTAATGTTTCACACTGCTTTCCAGTAAACCTGTATGGACACTGACACAGATATCCATTGCCTTGTTCAATGCACGTGCCTTCATTTTGACATGGCATGCTAGCACAGGGACTTGGTGGGGTAGTAGCTGTTTAAAAAAACAAGAAGAAAACAGCATTAGTTGTGGAAATACCATTTAGCGTATAGTGAGAGTCGATGCTAAAAACTAAACATTGTGTCCTACAAATTATAGTCTTCCTATCCCATTCCTGTAGTTCTAGAACGGCTTACGTATTAGTGTTTCACACTGTTTTCCAGTAAACCTGTCTGGACACTGACATAGATAAACAACCCCTTGCTGAATGCACGTGCCTCCATTTTGACATAGCATGCTAGCACATGAACTTGGTGGGGTAGTAGCTGTTTAGCAAAAAAAAAAAAAAAAGAAAGAAAACAGCATTAGTTGTGGAAATACTATTTAGCGTATAGTGAGAGTCGATGCTAGGAACTAAACAATGTGTCCTACAAATTTAAGTCTTCCTATCCTATTCTTGTAGTTCTAGAAAGACTTACGTATTAGTGTTTCACACTGCTTTCCAGTAAACCTGTCTGGACACTGACATAGATAAACAACCCCTTGTTCAATGCACGTGCCTCCTTTTTGACATCGCATGCTAGCACAGGGACTTGATGGGGTAGTAGCTGTTTAGAAAAAAAACAGCATTAGTTGTGGAAATACCATTTAGCGTGTAGTGAGAGTCGATGCTAGAAACTAAACAATTTTTCTTACAAATTTAAGTCTTCCTATCCTATTCTTGTAGTTCTAGAAAGACTTACGTATTAGTGTTTCACACTGTTTTCCAGTAAACCTGTCTGAACATTGACAAAGGTATTGACCGTTTAGGTCAATGCACGTGCCTCCATTTTGACATGGCATGCTACCACATGGACTTGGTGGGGTAGTAGCTGTTAAAAAAAAAGTAAACGGCATGAGTTGTGGAAATGCTATTTAGCGTATAGTGAGAGTCGATGCTAGAAACTGAACAATGTGTCCTACAAATTTAAGTCTTCCTATCCTATTCTTGTAGTTCTAGAAAGACTTACGTATTATTGTTTCACACTGCTTTCCAGTAAACCTGTCTGAACACTGACAAAGGTATCCATCGCGCGCCTTGTTCAATGCACGTGCCCCCATTTTTGCAAGGCATGCTCGCACATGGGCGTGGTCGGGCAGCTATTAGGGAAAATAATAGCGTTAGCTAAGGAATGTTATTCTGTATTGTGTATGAAGGCAAAGAGGATTTCTGAGAGTGGAAATCATATCACTTCAGTAGGTAACATCATGTAGGTCTAGGAGAAACCAGAAAAATCGAGTAAATACTTTACCCTCGAACAAAAGAGGAGTTCGATTCTGGGTTGATTTCTTTGCGTTGCGTGAAACAGCAACAAAAGAAATCGATCATGCTTCCCTCGAGTTGCTTCAGTTTTTAAGGAAACGTAATAGCTAATTGTTGACGAAAGTGAACAAATGACCATTCATTCATTCATTCATTCATTCATTCATTCATATATTAAATAGAGATGAAACTTAACGAATGCATCTCACAAAAACAGTTGAAACCAAGCAACGATTAAAGAAAATTCGTTCAAACATAAAACAGCAGCAAAGAAAGAAATATGCAGAGAACTGGCTGAAAGCTAGACAAAGCACACCAGGGAGTTCTAGAGAAAGGTTCACTTACACAATATCAAAAGAGACTACCAACTAGAAGAATACATCAAGATAATCAGAAATCCAGCACATAGAATTAGCATTACAAAATTACGACTAGGAGTTCACTCATTACCAATACAAACCAGAAAGTACGAAAATAAGGGGGCATCAGTACCAGTTGAATCAAGAACACGCCTAATTTGTAAGGGAAATTATATAAAAGATGAACAGCATATCTTGATGTATTCTCAAGGATATAACAACCTCGGAAGAGAACTCCATTGTCTTATCAGCAAAACAGCAAAAAGAATTATTAAGCTTTGATTTTTGAATTTCCCGCCATTTTGTTACTATTTTTAGAAACATAAGTACATTTCAAGATGCTATATCTCCTAAAGCAATTGAGTTTTTCCAAAATTTTTATCACATTTGTTTCTATCACGTCACGCTCTTTCAAAATTATTTATTTGTTTTGCCATAACTTGAAATTTAAATTTTGCTGTCAATCTTGTGACGTCATTTTCCCGCCAAAAACCGTTAAAACAAAAAACAAAACAAAAAGCATGCGATTTTTTGGAATACAAAGTTCTACCATCCTGCAAAGTTTTGAGCTCAAACGAATAAAAAATGCAAAAGTAGTTCCAAGGATGCACTTTTAGGCGTCCTGTATGCTCACCGTGATTTCGTTATATTAGTTAATGTTTATCTTTATTGTAACTAGACCAATGATGACTGCGATGGTACATGATGTGTGAGCCACACAATACACAGTGACTAGTAAACACTAAGCGGGACTGAGTGTCCTGCTAGAGTAACGGAATTTCGCTTGTCTAGTTAACGTTTCAAATATACAACTCAGTATTTGGATAAAAATTTTCTACAGAGCAGAACAGACCAACTGCTTTTATGGGGGAGGGGGGGGGATAAAGTGCAGGGTTACAAGGATGGAGTGGAATTCGGAGGCCATCATAGTTTCAACCGGATTTCGAACAGGCGATGCAGACATCAAAATTGCTATTCTGACTGAACTTTGAAATTTTTTAAACGTCATTTTGTCTCCCTCGTTTATTTTTCTTGCTTAAAATCAGTTTTGCTGATGTTTTTTCATATCTCAGGATTAAAAAGCCATTTCCATACCAGTTATGACATTCTCCTTTAAAGATGACTGACCTTTTTCGCAAGTATATTTGTGTTCTTTTCGGCAGTTGCGCATTATCCATTTTTGGCCTTCGGTAAACTGAATCTTAGCACAGCGTTTGTTGACATCTTTCACTGGTTGATTTGGCGCCCAGTTGGTGTAACCACTTCTCTCCACTGACCCACTCAAGAACACTCAAGTTCTTTATGTTATTCAGCCCGCACCAACTTCCATTTTTTTCCAAAATACTCTCCAGGAACTTTTGCTCATTATCGTCATTCACAGTTACCAGGTTGGCTTGTTGTGATTGGCAAACTGCCTGGGAAGCTCTCCAACTGACCATAAATTCCTTCCTTTTTTCCCTGTAGTAACAGCTACCGCCATAATACTTCCAGCCCTGTTCACAACGATTATCTGAAACATATATAAGATAAGATACTTTTATTTAATAAGGAGCTCTTTCAGTATTTACAATATAGTAAAAACTGTTATTAATAGCCGAGAGGCCCTAAATTAAAAACATACATGTAAACAAGAGAGGATAAATGGGTAAGAGAGCTACTCCCCCATATAGGCCCTATCCCCATCCTAATCCCTCTTAAGTTATTTTCAGCAGCAAATGGTGGGAAATTCAAATTTGAAATAACTCACTGAATTTCAAAGCAATTAACCTGAATTTTTGCAGCAATATAGAACTCGTCATTCTGTAAAATTTCACGATTTTAGTATTTCCAATTTTGAAATTTTTTGCCGGTAAAATAACGTCACAAAGTTGGCGCCAAATTTTGCTTTTAGTATTGTAGGCTATCTTATGTCGGTTCCTGAATGACCTTGTTACACAGATCTCAAAACTGAAAAAATTAATGAAATATGTTCATGCACTCAAAAGAGATAACGTTTTGAAATTTGAATTTTGTTACTAAAAATAACTTTAGAGGGATTAGGATGGGAATAGGGCCTATATGGGGGAGTAGCTCTCTTACCCCATTATCTTCTCTTGATGTAAAATCACACACGGATATGTAATTGTCAACATGCATATTCTCCTCACTGCCCTCCATAAATTTCTTTTGGTGCAAGTTAAGTTGTTTCGATACAGTTTTTTTGGGACCATACCTCACTGTCTTCATCTCGTCGGATCAACGTGAAATTTGCACTAGTTATTGGTTTTGGATGGAACTTTACCGTGGCTTACATTTTTTGAAAATCGATATTTCCATGACAACGATAAACAAAAATCCTCGAAAACAGTTAAATTAAAATTTTGCGCGATCCAGATTTCACTTTGAAAATCAAATACCAACATCTTAAACTGTGGTGTATGGGAAACAAAATACACAAGAACAAAAAAAAATCTGTATGTTTGTTTTGAAGTAAATCGAAAAACCATTTTCAACCTTAGGGTTTGCATAGTAATAGTAAATGCACCGAAAAATAATCAATGTTTTGATGAAATGGCTAGGAAATAGTGTTAAAATGTGTCTTTTACTTACTATTTTATGCCTAGAAAGTTTCAATAAAACTGGTGCTCGCAATCTCGAGAACGAATTGTTTTTCTAAGATCATTCGCGTAATAATTTTGTGGTAATTTTTGAATTTGAGCGCTTTTGCGAAAATCTTAAGAACGGTTCGATAGATTTTTTTGAAACATTAAACACGCGTGCTTGACGATGTGATCAGTTTTATTATTGAGTCTTATTAACATTGATTCGCTAGAACACTTTTAGATTTAACGTTAAAGAGGACGTATGAACCGACGGAAAAGCTTGCGTTACAAAAACGCAGTTGGCAAGTAAATGCTAATATATTCAACCGGTAATGCGTAATTCATTGCTTCGTGATTTTTATTTGGTTTCTTTGTTCTTTGTTGCACTGTAGATTACAAGGGAAAGTAAAAATCACGGAGGAATGGATTGCACATTACTTTGAATATATTAGCATTTACTTGCCAACTGCGAATATGTAACGCAAGGTTTTCCGTCGGTTCATACGTCCTCTTTAACGTTGAATCTAAAAGTGTTCCAGTGAATCAATGTTAATAAGACTCAATACTAAAATTGGTCACATCGTCAAGCACGCGTGTTTAATGTTTCAAAAAAAAATCTATCGAGCCGTTCTTAAGATTTTCGCCAAAGCGCTCAAATTCAAAAATTACCACAAAATGATTACGTGAATGATCTTAGTAAAACAATTCGTTCTAAAGATCGCGAACACCAGCTTCCACAAAAGTTTCTAGCCATTTCATCAAAACATTGATTATTTTTAGGTGCATTTACTATTACTATGCAAAAACTAAGGTTGAAAGTGTTTTTGCGATTTACTTCAAAACAAACATACAGAATTTTTTTGTTCTTGTATATTTTGTTTGCCATACACTACAGTTTAAGATGTTGTTATTTGCTTTTCAAAGTGAAATCTGGATCGCGCAAAATTTTAATTTGACTGTTTTCGAGGATTTTTGTTTATCGTTGTCATGGAAATATCGATTTTCAAAAAATGTAAACCACGCTAAAGTTCAATCCAAAACCAACAAGTAGGGCAAATTTCACGTTCATTTGACAAGGAGAAGACTGTGTAAGAGCCTATTCAAAAAGTGAGGTATGACCCCCAAAAAACTGCATCGAAACACCTTAAAAAATTTGTTTGAAAATCATGACATTTTATCTTTGGTGATTACTATCTTCCTTCCCATGACCTTTATGTTTGATCATGTAGAGATATTGTTAGGAGAGGTAAGATGCTGGTCACTATTAGGGATGATAAAACAGCAGGTTTTCTATTTTTAATCAACTGAAGCTTCTAACTTAACTTGCCTTGTGCTCTTGAAACAGCAACTGAAATGGAAAGAAAGATTGTTAATTCAAGAACTTGATTCCTGACGGTTAGGTTGATCCTTTTAGCACAATGAAATGCATTACAATGTTTTACAAAGGGCTTTTAACGGGCCGATTACATGAGGCGGGCTGGCCCGGTTAGCCGGTCTGGCTCGGTTTGCCGGGATCTCGGCACGTCTGTAAAACACATTATAAATCAACTTTGCGATTACATGGAAAAATCTCAGCCCGGCTAGCTGGGATCCCAGCATCGCGATGCCGGGATCTCGGCTAGCCGGGATGAAAATTTACCATGTAATCGCGATTGCCGGGCCAGCCCGGCTATCCGGGCTAACACTTTCTCGTCACTAAATTTCGCTTCAGAGCAAAATGGCTCACCAAAAGATCGATATTTCTCATTCTATATAACACATAAAGGTTTATCAGACCATAAAGCTACGTAAAACTGAAAATAATACACTAAAATAATGGATTAGTGAAAGTTAAAGCACTCGATTCATGCTCTTTGATGTAGCCATCTTTTCACACGACAGCTTCTAAATCTAGCCGCAGGCGGGCTGGCTCGCCTCATGTAATACCGGGATGAGCAGTCATCTCGGTAGACCAAGCCAGCCCTGCTAACCGAGCCAGCCCGGCTCATGTAATCGGCCCCTAAGAAAGGGAAGGGAGTTTTCAGCAAAAAGTGATAGAATGCAATTTTTGGCGCAATCAAAGGTGTCGACATTATTCAGTCTTTTATTACCAGCAAAATTTGGTCTCTTTAGTCTCGGCGCTATTGCAATGACCTTCTGAAAACCCTTTCGTCCCAAAAACTGATTATTTTCAGGTCGCAAGTGTGATTATTTTTCGAAACTTTCAGTCTTGGCCAAGTTACAATTCATTGTTACGGCAGGTATCTGAGGCAACCAATACCGAAATATATTTTACCATAATTTAGTAACAGGGGGTACTTACAGTATCCGCCAGAGAGCGCCAAAAGGAGGAGCAGTAAACCGCAGTTGCCAGCCATATCTATTCAGTCAGGAAAAAAATGTATTTTACTTCTTCGGAAAAGCATTAAGGAGGCTCGAAACAGTTTTGTTGGGCGCGCGCAGACTGGGTTCCAATTTTCCCGTGAGACTCAAAAATTAAAACAAACAAACAAAAATGGCGTCGCGCTCTCGTCTGAATGTAATATTTTGCGCCGGTCTTTTTAAAGCTGCGTGTAGGCAAGGTTGAAAACGACTGGAACTTAGGTGACAATTCACTTGAATCATGTCCTCTTCAATGTTATCAACGCGATCGTCAACTCAGCCGCATATGAAGCGCAGTAAGCTTATATTCAGAGGCTGTGCAACTGAACTGTGCTAGAGAGGACGGTGACTTCAAAACTCTCTCATCTCCAGTGAAATCGTATAAAGGCCCTAGAATAGTCGCCTTTTCACCATTAGTTTCTTTCACTGGTTGTTTTGACCACGGAAGCCTTTTCTACGTCCAGGTCGCAGGAAAAAAGTCTGGCACCGTTTCCGTGCTAGGGCAAATTTTTCGCGAACTTCTGACAAAACATTTCCATTTAGAAAAAAGACAAAAAAAAAAAACAGGCACACACACACACACGTTTACGGTGTTGTTAGCAAAAACAATGTAGACTACGGTAAAAGGTTTCTATTGTCCTCACATCATGAAATAACAGGGCAAGAATTTAAAACTAAAAGAAAAAATTAGTGTAACAAAATTAAACTTGCAGTGAACGAAAAAAATAAATTGTGAAACAGACAGATTTTGACTCAATAAAGAGACTTATTCATGTCGAAATGTTGACAAACCAGCCGCTACAAAGAAAATATTACAAACAATGAGGTGAAAGATTCGCTTTCTATTTTGCTGAAGTGGTAGTTTCAATCTCAGTTTCACCGTAAATCTGTTTACTTGCGAAACAAAATTAAAAAGCGTACAAGAGGATTTCAAAACAATTCATCGCGCGCTATATTTTTATCAGCAGTCGGCACGCTAAAAACAAGTTATTTTTTTCAAGTTAGTTTTCTGGGAAATACTCCACATTTCTGGATAAAAGAGTGCTCTCTTATTTGCTTAATTAAGTGATAGTGCGATAGTTTGGTGGTAATACGTTTTTTTTCCGTAATGCAATAAGAAAAGCCAACCTGTAGAATAATTTCAAAACATTACCGCGCGCTATCTTTGTAAATTCGTTTGGTACGAAATACTCCAAATGTTCGGATAAAAGAAATGGTTTCTATCTTGCCGAACTGGTAATATTGATAATTTGACTGTTATTGGTTTTTCCTGGGGCGAAAACAATTCTCCAAACCTTCAAAGCGGTTCTTTTTAAGTTGAGTTTTGATCAATCAATCGAACAAGTTTCATCAACAGAGAATTCTTGACAACATTGACACTTATCAAAGATCATCAAAGGTAGTTTTCTCCTCGTTTCAATACATACCTTCAATGTATTGTTTTTATAGTCGGAAATGTTGTCTTTTTGTTAATTCTGTCCTTGTGCTCCTTTAAGACATATAATCCCGAAGTGGTGTCCATGTACGCGTTGCTCAATCCCGAACTCCGTTTGAAGGACAACCTTGCCTGATTGCAGTATTTTCGAAACTCCGTTGTTTTTAAGATTTTCAAGCACATTCCACTTTGGTAGAAGTACTTGCTCTCCATCGCATACGTTTCCAATCCTCGTTTAGGTTAAGAATCGTTGACATGTATAAATAATTGTACATTGGTATAAACAGTAAGCTTAAGTCCACCACCGCTTTCGAAAACATGATATTTGTGAACGAACGCTGCGAACGTTTGCAAACATTTAGAGATAAGTTCAGTTTTCACGGAGTTCAAATAGGCTCTTCAGGCAGACGATAAATCAAAACAAGTACAGAAAGCAGCCTGTCTTAGGAGGATTAAGACAATCTTTGTTCCCAAGGTGTAAAAGAAGCATTAGTCGCCATTCTGAGCGAAGTGCCGATGAATTCACTTGAGTTAGAATCAATTTGCACGAGGAGGAAAACATTCCGCTATATTTGGTGCCAATGATCCAATGATTTGAAAACAAACGATGTAATGTTCTTCGACAAGCACCGATCCACCCAAAACGTCACCTTTTCAAACGTAAAGAAAGTCATCAGGGCGAAAGAAATGCCCAACGAAATAAACCTGGAATAAACAGACTTGAAACTGCATACCGAGAGTGGCGGAGAGTTTAGCGGAGAGTGTTGGAGAGTGGCGTGACAATTTCTGCTCATGCGCAATTGCCTATCTTGTCGTGTCGAAATTTTCAACATTTTGTAACTTAGGAAGAACATAATTTCGCTTCCGCTCGGTAAATTTCTTTGATATTTTGCATGTTAACTCTTATATGCCCAAAGAGTTTTTCAAGCGAGATTAAAAAATTTCTGTCGTACGGGAGAAAAGTTAAAGGTAAATTCGTAAAAAAGTGTTTTTTGCTGAAGGTTTTCGACAGAATTTTCTTTAACTTAATCCTTAGGTAGCTTACTAGAATCAAAGGCCGTACGCAAAATTTAAAGAAATTTCACCGTCAAATTTTCAAGCAAACTCAGGATATCTCTATTTTATGGTCATACTTCGCAACCCAACTGCGTTGCCATGGCAACAAATTTCTTAAGGAATCTACAAAAAATTGACACTTTGATATTATCGTTATTTTGTGGCAAAATTTGATCATGATTGGCCAACTCTAACCTAAACATTTTAACTCCCAAATATAATGCATCGAAGAAAACAAGAACTCTTTCGAGCCACCTTAATATGAATCTTCAAATCAAATTCAGGGAATTACCTAGACCAAAAAAGACGACCCACGATGAATTGCTTAACTGGTTCTATCACCCGCGAAACAATTCAGGACATTTTCCGACTCTTCAACGCACATCTTATAAATTTTCCTGCCAAACAGCCAGGTGATAATGTAGTTGGGAAAATTAGTTTCACTGGAAATTGAGGCCTGTTGGAGCGAGCTCTGCTGTATTTAAATGCTGTTAGCCCACCATGAAGCAGCCTGGATTTTAATCCTTTTGTGTAAGTTCCACTGCTAAAAATAAGTGCGACGTTCTTGTATGTCCTAACAATAGCTAATGAAATACTGAAGCACCTCATTTTTCGAGAGCTCGCGCGACTGTGATGAGTTTCTAAGCTAATGGCGGTTATATTTGGTCCCCTATATAAAGCATTGCATACAGTTCAGTCTTATCTTTTCAATGTAATTCCCATATTTTGAGAAGACAAAGGTTCAGTGTTCAACTTTGTTTGCCAAAAATATGAAACAGTAGTTATATTCAGATAAAATACCCAGTAGCGAGCAGGAGGAAGTCCATAAAGCTTAAATAGTAATGATTAGTATTAGACAGGGCGAGAGAAGAAATAGTTTTTGAGCTTTAACTGAAATGAGGAGATAGATGTAGCAAAGGGAATCTCTGTGCTCATCGCTTGTCGATCCGACTGTTCGGACATCTTCGTAAATCGACAGAAATGATCGAATATTTTTTGAAGTTTATGAATTTTTGGTTGTCGTGGAAGAACTTCGGAAAATATTGGGTTGCCTCAGATTAAACTACGGGTAAAGCTTTACTCGTAATCAAGTGATGTCTTTTGTTGTCAACGGTACTTTTGAACCAATATTATCCCTCTTCATTGCAATATCCACTTATCAAATAAGAAACACCTGTCTAACATTTTCCAATCTTCTGAAATTATTTTATAAACATAAAAGATCCAAGGCTGAGCAAAAAGAAAAACAAGCAGAAGTAGATACAGAAAAATTACAAACAGTGCAACCCTGTGGCGATCTCAGGCTCGATTCCACAATTTTTCAGGCACATTTTGGGCTACATTCAAAAGTTATCAGTAAACTTGGTCTAAATGTAAAGAATTTTCCGAAGCCTAAATGTCCTGAGCAAAATATTTGAGAATGTGTAACAATCCAAATTTTAGGAGAGTTCGTTTGGCAAAACGTAGAACCAAAAAAGCATGCAGACTAACAGTGGTATTACGGGAGAGGGGCGAGTTCAAAAGGCTCGCGCGGGAAGGACGCGTGCTTGCAAGTGTCGTTTGCGACCTTATCGAGGCTTTGCGCCTCGATTCGGGCGTCATACATCGATATTTACATCGATATCTCGCGATCGAGAGAAAACGAAAGAAAAAAAAGACTGTTTTGCAGTGTATAATGTCGTGATTTTCGATAAGTTTGATAATTTTATTATGCAGGATAACATCATTATATCCTAGTTCTGCCTTATACTGAAACAATTCAAATCCTGAGTCGATAACAGTCTGGAATTTGGAAAATAAAATTATCGTTTCATTATATGCAATTCAGGGAGGTTCAAGTGACTGTTAAAATTAAAAGTTTTAATCAAGATTTTCAATTCAGTTGTTAGGCTTCCTGATGTGTGTATTTTATCACGATTTCGTATTAAGGTGTTTCGATACAGTTGTTTTGGGACCATACCTCACTTTTTGAATCGGTTCTTAGACAGTCTTCATCTCGTCGAATCAACGTGAAATTTGCACTACTTGTTGGTTTTGGATTGAACTTTAGCGTAGTTTACATTTTTTGAAAATCGATATTTCCATGACAACGATAAACAAAAATCCTCGAAAACAGTTAAATTAAAATTTTGCGCGATCCAGATTTCACTTTGAAAATCAAATACCAACGTCTTAAACTGTGGTGTATGGCAAACAAAATACACAAGAACCAAAAAAATCTGTATGTTTGTTTTGAAGTAAATCGCAAAACCATTTTCAACCTTAGTGTTTGCATAGTAATAGTAAATGCACCAAAAAATAATCAATGTTTTGATGAAATGGCTAGGAAATAGTGTTAAAATGTGTCTTTTACTTACTATTGTATGCCTAGAAAGTTTCGATAAAACTGTTGCTCGCAATCTCGAGAACGAGTTGTTTTTCTAAGATCATTCGCGTAATCATTTTGTGGTAATTTTTGAATTTGAGCGCTTTTGCGAAAAATCTTAAGAACGGTTCGATAGATTTTTTTGAAACATTAAAAACGCGTGCTTTTTACGATGTGATCAATTTTAGTATTGAGTCTTATTAACATTGATTCACTAGAGCGCTTTTAGATTTAACGTTAAAGAGGACGTATGAACCGACGGAAAAGCTTGCGTTACAAAAGCGCAGTTGGCAAGTAAATGCTAATATATTCAACCGGTAATGCGTAATTCATTGATTCGTGATTTTTATTTGGTTTCTTTGTTCTTTGTTGCACTGTAGATTACAAGGGAAAGTAAAAATCACGGAGGAATGGATTGCACATTACTTTGAATATATTAGCATTTACTTGCCAACTGTGAATATGTAACGCAAGGTTTTCCGTCGGTTCATACGTCCTCTTTAACGTTGAATCTAAAAGTGTTCCAGTGAATCAATGTTAATAAGACTCAATACTAAAATTGGTCACATCGTCAAGCACGCGTGTTTAATGTTTCAAAAAAAATCTATCGAGCCGTTCTTAAGATTTTCGCAAAAGCGCTCAAATTCAAAAATTACCACAAAATGATTACGTGAATGATCTTAGAAAAACAATTCGTTCTAGAGATCGCAAACACCAGCTTCCACAAAAGTTTCTAGGCGTAAAATAGTAAGTGAAAGACACATTTTGACACTATTTTCTAGCCATTTCATCAAAACATTGATTATTTTTAGGTGCATTTACTATTACTATGCAAAAACTAAGGTTGAAAGTGTTTTTGCGATTTACTTCAAAACAAACATACAGAATTTTTTTGTTCATGTATAGTTTGTTTGCCATACACTACAGTTTAAGATGTTGTCATTTGCTTTTCAAAGTGGAATCTGGATCACGCAAAATTTTAATTTGACTGTTTTCGAGGATTTTTGTTTATCATTGTCATGGAAGTATCGATTTTCAAAAAATGTAAACCACGCTAAAGTTCAATCCAAAACCAACAAGTAGGGAAAATTTCACGTTGATCTGACTAGGAGAAGACTGTCTAAGAGCCTATTCAAAAAAGTGAGGTATGGCCCCAAAAAACCTGTATCGAAACACCTTAAGTATTTAGAGAAAAGTGTAAAAACGTTGTATCGCAGGGGAGGATCCAGGGGGGGGAGCCACTTCCCTTTTTAAAAAATCCTGGATCCTCCACTGTATCGTTTGGCTGCCTTTCTGGACATCATCATCATAATAATAATAATAATAATAATAGTAATAATGTCTACACATTGGTAACGCTCATTATGCAAATTAAATCTTGCGACAACCCTTACAAAATGTGAGAAAATACGCGGCGTTTGAACCCTTACTCTTCTTTACTGATTCTAGGCAAACATTGCCTTTTCATCTGTGCGAAACATAACGGAAAGGACCGGCCAGATGACGGATTTTATCATGCCCTTACGGGGAAAAATTAATGTAGAAAAGTATATACCCTTACGTGCATGCGAACTCACACTTCAATATCAAGTGGAAAATTCTATTCAGTGATGAATGTCTGTCGTGTACTAATTATTTTATTAAGTTGATGGATTTTATCATGCTCTTGCGGGTAAAATTAATTTAGAAACGTTTACTGCCTTACGCTTACGTGCAAATGAATTTAGACTTTTTAACCCTTTAAGCCTTAATAGTGATTAGCAACAAATTTCTCCTTGTAATATCAATGTACAATTAAGTGCACAGGTGTCAAGAATAATGGAAATAATCACCAGGGATGAACTTGTTTGATATCTGAACAACTTCTCCCAACTAGCACTACAACAAATGTATGGCCACCAGAAAAGAGAATTGATATGCTGACACTGGGGTTTAAAGGGTTAATATCTGGTGGGAAAATGTTATCCAGTATTAAATGCTTTTCATACGTAATTGTTTCGATTAAGTTAAGACTTATTGGACATACCAGTTTGTTATCTGTGTTGTGAACGTTAAAGCTTGTTTGAAGTCCGTAAAGTAAATATTTCAGTTTCAATGTCATTGTAATTAGTACTATCAGGTTCCAGGAATGCAACTTTATTTTCAATGTACTTGTACTCTGTTTACTTCAACAATACTAAAGCTCGAAATTTGCTCTAAAAGCATCAGATGCTCATCGAGAGAGTTTATATCGTAACAAATTTATCAGATAATATATTACTTAGAAGTGATAAAAGGAAACCATTGACAACCACGCAAATTACCAAATGTTACGAGAAATGGTTTGACGGGGAGTAAGAAACTGAGCGGATTACTGAACACGGAGAAACATTAATTTCAACAGAAAATCAATACGATAAACTCGTGTGCATCGGAGGCAAACGGATTATGCATCACGCAGAGCAGAAAAACTTAATACAAAAATTAATATTTAGCAACCTCGATAGGCGCTGTGCAATTTTGCTCGATAAAGTTCATGGTTTAAAGTAATAAAACTGAACAATACGCTAGTGTGCACAAAATTGACGCTGAACGATCCCCAGCAGTCACTCATGTTATAAATAACTGCGCGAGGAAAATACGAGGCATTTAAAATAGTTTTCTAAAAGCTGCCAAATAAAAAGGACAGGAGCTGGTCAGAGAAAAGACTGTTCCACAGCTGTGATGTCCGGAAAAGAAATTATTTTTATGCTTTTCTGTCCGAACATTAGGAAAACAAAGATCGTAAACCGAGTGAAGGTGCAAGATAGATTTACTCACAAACGCGGGACAAAAATAACACAAATAAGGTGTCGCTAGTTCGATTCCCCCGGGGGAGGGGGAGGGACGACTCCCGTGTAATGCGGGTGGAGATGCTCGTCGGAAAATTTGAATTGACACCGATCTGGGCGTTGTTCAAGCTTTATTTGACCCCTAAAATATACCATTCTAAAACAGACAGACAAGAAAGAGCTATAGTGATTCTAAAGGTAATGAAGACTTTTAATTTTGCAAGTGATGTTATGTTCGATCTGTGTTTTCATTTCTTTGCGTGCAACGCTAAGTACACCTTTTGCCCTTCATTACCAGGACATAAATTCTCATTAGCGCTAAAATATCGGTCAATAACATTACTGCGAGGATCTTCTCTACATTTATTTCTTCATTCCGCAGTTCAAATATATGAATTTCATATATTCATAATTTCATCTTCATCTTTCCCGGGTATATTACGAACCAATTTAATGACCAGCTCCCAGTTGGCTTGTTAGCTCAATTGGTTAGAGCGCTGCACCGGTATCGCAGAGGTCAGGGTTCGAATCCCGGCAAGCCTGATTTTTTCAGGCTTTCTTTTCGCAACTGCATAAGTTGCGTTAATAACTGCGAGGATCTTCTTTACATTTATTTCTTCATTCCGCAGTTCAAATATATGAATTTCATATATTCATAATTTCAATAACATTACTGTAAAATCAGTTTAGCTAAGAAAGGAAACATTTCAATTTGTGGCATAGTCATTAAAGGGGCATGGTCACACTATTTTAGTTTACTTTAAAAATCAAAAATATGTCCTCACATCAATGAACACCCACAAATAATGGTCTAGTTTTGTTACCAAAGACTATATTACTTCACTGAAACTATTTTCTGTCGTCTGTTGCTACGGATGGCACGGATGGAAATGGATTGCAATTTGAAAAAATTAGGCTAAACTTTTCAAATTCTTTAAGCGTGTTGACATTAAATCGATATTTAATGGTCATGGTTTGTTTTCTCTTAATGAAATTAAGTTAATATGTTCCTTTAAATGTTCAAACACAATT
This sequence comes from Siderastrea siderea, assembly GCA_964030785.1. Lineage (NCBI taxonomy): Eukaryota > Metazoa > Cnidaria > Anthozoa > Scleractinia > Rhizangiidae > Siderastrea > Siderastrea siderea. The sequence continues at coordinate 72,070,172 of OZ034968.1, read as the reverse complement.
GGGCATGGATAAAGTTAGCTACCGATAATTTTAGCACAGTTTTGACCAGAAATCTGCGAAACCCCCGTGACTATGCCCCTTTAAGGAGTTTTGCATCGAGTAGACGATTCATTTAGGCCAATTAAAATAGCGTTTTATCGAAAATAACATTCTTTTGTGGTTATGAAGATTCATTTTCATAGGGTTAACGTTCGATTGTGAGAATAAAATCTCAATTACAACAGTGTGTTGAGCAGTTTCTCGCCAATTTCCCACTGGATTTTAAGGGACGCATAAAAATTGAAAACGAAGCTGTACGTGTGCAAACTCTTCTAGCAGAAATGGAGCACAGAGCGCGTCGTAACTGTATTCCAAACAAGCATCGTGAAAGGATAGTCAGGGCTTTTGAAGATCCACACGAAGATTACGCGTACCTTTTGGTGGCAGATATGTTAGGGGTGAACCGCAGCACAGCTAGAGGTATTGTGGCAACTTATGTCCGAGAAGGACATACTCATTAGAGGCCACGTGGCGGCCGCAACAATGTGAAGGTAGATGACGAAATGAAGCAGTGCCTCAACGAGATTGAGGCACTGCTCAACGAGAACTATCTGCTGACTTTAAGTGAAATCAACCGGGAACTTCGAAGAAGACTCCCAGCAAAGCCTCTCGTACACGACAGGACTGTTGGGAAAGCTCTTGACGGTATGCTGATACGTATCAAACTTGCGAGGCCACTACCAGCTGACCGCAACAGGCCGGGCGTCATTCGAAGACGCGTAGAATATGTAAACTGGTTCATGACGAACGGAATTCTCCATCACTGTGTATTTATCGACGAATACGGGTACAAATTATATGGCCTGCAAGAAGCCATGGGCGAGCTAGAATTGGTGAAAGGGCCTATAGACAAGTCCTTGGTCAGCGCGGAAGAAATGCAACATAGTAGAGCAAGCAATCAGTGCGTTGAAAGCAGCAATAAAGGTTGACATATCATGTCGCGCAGTTCAGCAGAGCTTAATGAGGCAAGACGGCAGGGGATTCCTCTAGGAGACTACCGTCAACAAATTCTTTTGAGAGCAGGGCGAAGAAACACAAACACAATAACAGCCAGAAAATGTGCTCAGTGGTTTAGGTTTAGCTATACTCCGCGATGTTTGAACGGCGAGCACATTGACGGATAAAGTAAAAAATTGTTTATTGGTTAACTAAACCTTTGTTGTTAATGAACTTTTTTTCTCCTTAAAGAACATTACGATGCGGCAAATGTTTTTTCATTCGCTTAAAAGGTTGTTATTTTCACGAAATTGAAACTACATTCATTTGGCATTAATGAATGTTCTTCTGTATGTAAAATTCCTTATTGATCACGCAAAAATTAAAACGTTGGATTATTTTTCAACAATGTTTACACATTCGTTTTGATGACTTAATTTTTGACGCTAATGGAAATTTATGTCTTCTAAATGAAGGGCAAAAGGGTTTGTAATACCTTGATGGCAAAAAATATTGGCCTTCACCTCCGTCTCGAACACCCTAAGTGATAAACTAATTTACACCCCCTGGGGAGACGACGAGCATCCCAGCGCCGTTCACGCGGGATTCCCCCCCCCCCCTCCCCAGCAGGGAGTTAGAAACCATTTTGCACAGCAAGCAGAGTTAATGCATTGATGCCGTTAACTGCTCTGATTTAAGCCTGTAGTTCTATTTAAGATATGTTAATTACTTTTAACTCAGGTGTAAACATTTTATGTTTGGAAAATAAGCTTCTTATGCATGCCACCGCATTTTATAGGTCTGATTAAGACTGATAATTCTAATTAGCTGCTCGATTCTACTTTTCGGATGCCTTTTGCTGAATTTTCGTCAAACGTTTGAGAATTAACATCCCTCTCTCGTGTAATTGTAAATTTCCTATGACGAATTGAAACTCTTTGGAGAAGCGTAAAGTATTTTAAATTTGTACACAGACTTAGATATTGCCTTTTTGCAAAAGTTTCAGTTCTAATTTATGCAGCGACCTAAAAGCACAATTTGACAATAAAAGACTTTTGCTCGCAATTCCTAGTTTTCTCCGAATTAAACTTTATTCAGTTGATAAAAAAACCTTAGCTGATAATTGCCGGTTTTCACACTTCAACTCGCTTTTTTGGCACGAGAAAGTAGGAGACCTGCTTTGAATTTCGAGATATAGATTTAAATCAAGGAAACGGGAATATATATATATATATAAAAAGCCTTGAAGTTTGCCCCAGTTTATTAACGTACCTCCAGAAAAATGTAGTTTGTTCCTTTGAAGCGTGTTTATACCTCCACCTCAGCCCACCGCGTCAAACACTCCCTTTCCAAAGAGAGATTGTAATGATGTGTGATACGCTACGTGTTTTATTGCGCTGCTGAGAGACAAGACGTGCTGTTTTCACCGTGCGTGCTAAAAATTGATTTTCTTATCTGTCTGCAAAGATGCCCCTTGATAATATTTGCCCTACGAAATGAAGATAACAGCCATCAAGTAAATTTTAGCTCCACGAAACACTTGCAAGGCTTTAATTTTCTCGCTCACTTTTTTCGACCGATCGTAAGCTAACAGGAAGTGCAAATATTTTTAGAAGCTTCAGCCTCTTCCATTAAAATAAAGGCTAACAAAAATGCTCCACTCTATTCCCAGCCCATCACATGCACACACACATAAAGCAACAAAACCTCCGATAAGCAGCAACTCATTGAATATTAGCCCATTGGGTGATATTTTGATATAACAGAAGTTTTCTCTTGTGCCCCACTGGTCAAAATGCATCACGTGCCCTCGATATTCTTTAATATTGACCTAGGGGATACTTATCTTAGGATTTATATCCCCACGATACCGTGTGCCCCAAATCTATTTTTTTCTTATTTTTTAATTTTGTTTGTTTGTTTGATTGTTAAATAAAGAGTAACATATCAATTCAATAAGCTTTCACCAGAAACTCAAGTTTCAGAGCCCAATAGCAAAGGGAAGATAGCACTCGGGGACAGGAAAAATATGATGAGCGGAAAAAAGAGAAAGAAGTCGTGGCATTTTTCCTTCTCTTCGCTACCTTTCCTTAGCTTCGCTCATTTCGAGCTCCAAATATGGTGAAATAGAAAACTGAAAATCCACCTTCCAATCATATCCGCGTGGAGGGACGTTGGAATCTTGGATACTCGCGAAGCGCCAAGACCCGGAAGCGTGGATTCCTTGCACACCATTATTCACACTCTCTCCAGGCTTTTTGCGCCAAGTCCGCCCGGATTTTGTTTGTCTGTTGCAACGGGAAGAAAACTGGAGTCGGCATGCATTTTGTTTAAAGGTGCCTTATTATAACTTAAAAGCGACATGTTTTTCACAAGTTATTACAGAGGACATGTCCAAGTGTAAGGCACGCTTGTTCACTTAGAGGGCATTTAAACGAGCGTTTTGGACTTCGGGGGTGGGGTGGGGGTGAGCTTTGAGTCTGAGGTTTACATTTAATCGTCACACAAAACATATCATATCGAGACACCAAAATTATTTAAATTCCGACTGTTATTTATTTACGAAAATTGACCTCCCTACAAAAATCAGTATAAGTCCAGGAAGTTTAAGAAATCTAGAAATCGGTTATTAGATTTGTGCGTAAAACGCCACTTGTTTTTGTGTTATAATTCGTCTTTTGGTCTTGTCATCGTCTTCACCTTGTCCAAAGCTTTCTGCATGGATCTCACAACTGTGAAAAGAAATAAGACGAAAACAAAAATGTTGGCTGAGTAAATATAAAATCTTTAAATACACTGTGTATCAGTTGTATGTCTGTAACATTAACGTTGACTTTGATTCTCGAGATTGAAATACTGCTTCTTATTAAGTTTGTAATAGAAATCAGTTAATTCAAAAAGTGAAGAGAAAATTGAATGGTTAAAACAGATTCATTTATTTTGCATTAAAAAAATCATTATTGAAAATCTGCACATTATAACCTCCTTAAAGTTCCCTTCCAGCTGCAGACACAGTTGTCTTAACCGCTGATCAAGGGAAGCATGTTTTAGTTCGAGATAGTAGTTGTTCCTCAAAAATTGTTCTTCTTTGAAATGAAAAAGCTCTTCAAAATTAAGTCTTTATTTCTATTGATGGGGCAGAAAAGGTCGAAGTATATGTACAAGAATTAAAACCAAAATTAGATGATACCTGTTAGCTTGTAGTCACAGAGATCAATTGGTTGCATCTTCAAGCAATTTAGTTACGGGTGATAGAATTTAAAGTCGCGCAACATAGGAGGGGAAGGGACGGGAATCCGCATGCTAAGAACGTAACCATTGCATTCGCCAAACCAAAGCTAAAGAAGTCCATAAATTGAAAATTAACAAAAAGACTCACCTGCGGTTGCTTCCCAGTAGTAATACTTGCTTTCCTTGTACACAGTTCCTGCATTAGAAATCTTCTCCATCACATTACCCAGGGGATCTGATTATATCACAGAAAGAAAGAAAGAAAGAAAGAAAGAAAGAAAGAAAGAAGAACAATGAATCACCTTTCAATGGCACATTAATTAAATAGCTTGGTCGAGAAACATGCTAAGTCAAAATTTAAGCTTTAATCGCAGTTTGCTTTACTTTTGCGTGCAGGCTGGTAGTCATGCATGAAACGTATGCTTGCTGCGGTTCAGTTTGGTTTTGGTTCAGTTTTCTGTTTATTTTCTGTTTATAATTTCATCTTCATCTTTCCCGGGTATATTACGAACCAATTTAATGACCAGCTCCCAGTTGGCTTGCTAGCTCAATTGGTTAGAGCGCTGCACCGGTATCGCAGAGGTCAGGGTTCGAATCCCGGCAAGCCTGATTTTTTCAGGCTTTCTTTTCGCAACTGCATAAGTTGCGCTAATAACTGCGAGGATCTTCTTTACATTGATTTTTTCTGTTTCCGTTGTCTTTCTTTTGATTCAGATTATGATAATAAGTATAAGACAAAAGAAAGTGAAAATTGAGTCTAACCCAAATTTTTTTACTGCCGTAAAACCATTCATTGAGCCCTCGAGCATGCATCGTTTTTAATTGGTTCTGTTTGGTTTTAAAAATTTTAGCTGAATTTTTACTTAATTTTATTCTTGGCATCTCGTGTAGATATCGCATATGAGTGAAATGTTTAATACCAACCCATGAACATTATTCTTGGGATATAAGCTCCATCAATGTCAAACTTCTTTGAGTGAATATCAAATTCATCCTGTGAGGAAGGCAAGACAACACGCAATGTAAGGGTTTTGTAAATGTACGAGATTTATCACCTTATCAGGCTTAAAGGTAGCATGAACTGAACTGCTTCGTGGACATAACCTTTAAACAAAATGGAAACCTGGACAACATTTAACAAAATTAGTAGTCAACGATTCTCGCAAAACCGCCTCAAATGAAAGTTATCACTTCTGGCCAATTATAAATAACGCAGAGGAAGTGCTGCATTGTTGACGCAATAGCCATTATATGTAGGGTGCAGGAGTTTTTGGCCCGACTTTCGTGAGAGCGCGTCCCCAAAGACGTCCGTCCTACGTTCCCTTTTGCGCTCGATGCGCATGCTACGGGAACTCAAACGGGAGCAATGAAACAAATTTGAACTTTGTTGAGAAGACAATGCATGTTTCCTTTCGAATGTCGTTTAATCAAGTGACAGAATTCAGCAAAAACTAAACTTAGAATGTAAAACATAATAATTGTCAAAAGTCAGTGGAATTCTTCCTTTTATTGCACATTTTGTTTCGTTCTAACAGCGTAGATAAAACTGTCTCAACGCTGCTGAGCAATACGGCTGCTAACTGCAGTGTTATGCTGCTATCTGTTATCTGCTTATACCAACCTCTACATTAACCATGATCAACTCTTTGCTCAGCTGTTTTATCTTCTCAGATGCGGCAAATTTCGGTTTAAAAGCTGAAATAAATCCATATGTTTAATAATATAAATTAATGCATAAAATTAAGGCAAACATTGTACTTGTTTGCACCTCGACTGTCACCCTCCATAGATAAAGAATCTACGTATGTTGTATATTAACTCCAGCTGACGACGTATTATTAACATAACGAGCAATTTAATCCAGGCGGTTACCACGAAGTAGAGGGATTTAATAGTTTCCTCTCAAATCGCGAGAAATGCGAATAATTCATATGCTGTGAAAATTTCCGACCAAAAGGAAATCCAGGTCCTGCCCAAAACCTACATAACCCTGTATGCTTCCTGTTTGCCAAAACAATTTTATGCATCCTTTCTCTGTTTTCGAAGCAAGAATAAAACGTCCACTTGAAAAAATAAAGAATACTTTAAAACTTTGTCCAAACTTTGTTCTTTAATCTTACAGGGTTTAAAAGTGAAAGAATTTACGCATTGCATACCTTGACAAGCACTGCACCAGCTCTTGTGAATTAACAATAATATTGGCTTCCAGCTACAAAAAGCAAAATCAAAACAAAACTTTCAACCCAACACAGAAATTCACCTTACACAAGAGTAATTCGCTTGCGCAAAGTTCGTCCAATCCTTCAGCTTGGCATTACTCTAGGATGCGCTGGACAGTTGAGCCAATCGCCAGTCTGTTTTATGTGACGCCCATATTGAATCACATTGAACTAGTAATACTTTGTTCATGTGTTCCATACCTCTTCTTTGCCTCATCATACGCATCTTCCAGCTTCATCCAGTTTATTTCTTTACCTAATCCTAACAAGAGAGTAGAATTGTTTACTCATGCTAATCTGTTAGCTATGCACTCTATGTGGATTTCAGTACCGATTAAAAAACATATATACACTATAGTAATGTATATAGCATTACATGTCTTTTGCGACTGAGTATACGTATTAAAGTGACTGAGCGTGTGTTTAATGGCTACTCATATTCAAAGTATTTCATTGAAAAATCTTGCAATCTTTTAGGTGTGGCAATAATAATCTTTGATCACACCGCAATTGACTCCAAATTAAATATGCTGAAATTAGTTTATATTTCACAGTACCTCTATCCAGGGACGGTGGTGGTTTAATAAGTTTCTTCGAAGCTGTTTTCATTGTGTGTATCACTTCAGAGTAAAAACGTAAAATAAAATAAGTAAAAATAAATAAATAAATAATAAATGGAAATAAATTAAAAAGTCCATAAAACTAAAAGAGGGGTACTTCTCAGATTGCTGAAAAGATCTAGGCTAATCTTCAGCTTATCATCGATCATCGATCGATCGGGACTTTAGCCTCAATAACTAACGATTACACTGTTTTGATATCCTTTCTCTATGCGTTTGGTACTGTAGACTTATTGCGTCTTATTCCGGTTTAGGAATAATAGAATACACGGAATTTCAATTTTTCAGAAAGAACGCTCCTTCTGGGAACAGACTACCCATGGCGGAGGTGACCTGAGAACTGCTATGTCTGCGCACGCGCTTGTGTGACGGGCGGCCAAGTAGGATTTCCGGCCAAAAATTTCCCAAAAGAACGCGTATTCTGTCAATTCAGAGTAAGCCGTATTCTTTTCATTCTGTTCATTCTGCTATCGGGAGCAGAATGAACGGAACGATATTCCTTTCATTCCGTAAACGGAATAGCTCCCAAAAGAACACAAGTTTTTAATGGTTTCATTTTGGGAAGTTACAAGTAAAGAACAGTTGACCTCTCCGTCGAAGCGAATCTCGGAACTAGACATACCAAGAACACCAGCTGAACGGATGAAGTCTCCTTAATCCCGCACGAAAAACGTTAAGTACGTGCCCGTTTATATCGACTAATGTCAGGCTCAAAAACGTCAAAAAGAAAGAAATTTAAAATATCAAATAATACTCACGCTCTTCGTCGTCGTTATAAAAGAACTTGTACTTGATGTATTCTGGATCATTGTTATGGAGCTCTTTTTGAACTTTTCCTTCATGATCTATGATCACAAACAACAGAGGGAAGGGAATGACCGTTTAGATGAAATCCTCTGGTAAAACGCATCAAAATAAAAATTAGATACTCACCAAGGAAGAACACTCTCGGGAAATATTTTCCATCAACATCAAATTGATGATCTTTAGGCTCTTCGTCGTCCTGGTGGCATGAACCAAAATGAACAAAAATAAGCAACAAATGTGGAGGTTTTTCAGTGCCAGTGCATTTGAGTTGCTTTGAAAAATCCCCCGTTCTATAAAATACTATTTATTATCCTTGTGTTGGGCTCCAAACCTAAAACAAGCAAAGGATATCTTGCGTTCTGATAAAACAAATGAGTTTTGCAAATAACTTTGGCCAATACTAACTTTTGGCCATCACTGATCTCCCCCAAGGTTTTCTGTTCTCTTTCATGAGTTTAAATATAAACACATAGGTTTGTTTCTCAAGTTAATATAATATCCATTAATTTAGTACCTCCACATTTATCATGACGAACGTCTTACTGAGCTCGGCAATCTCTTTAGAATTTGCTACGATTGGTTTCAGGGCTGAAACGAAGAACAAAAGAAATACATTAGCAGTTTTGCCTGTGCCCTGACTTTTAGCACTCGTTATGGGCCGATCTTTCGAGATCTTGCTTAAAGGACCACTTCATTGGGTAATGTGTTGAAGCTGTAAAGAACTTAAAACCAAGTACCCATTGCCATACATAGAATGCTCCTTGAACACTAAGGAGGATTAGATGTTACGTGATTTTTCTCTCCGTGAGAACAAACCGTATCTAATTTTTTTATACGATTTTTTAAAGACAAGCGGGAATAACTTGAAAAAAAAGGTTGACCCAGTTTTTTTAAAGCTAAGTTGCATTCACTTCCACACTCGGCTAGCCACCCTTAGCAAAACACACTTAATTGACTTGTCGTTTTTTTAAGACTAGTAGAGTAATTTTAAGCAAATCTGAAACATTATTTTTGGGTATCTAATACGTCTTTTAGCATCAAAGTAATTCTAAAATAGGTGACTTAAGTAGCCCCTTCTACTCGCCTATTTTCCCTCCGGTCACCGGAGTGTGACACGACGACATTTCTTTTCTGTGATCTCTGATAAAGAGTTTTTCAATCACCAAAATCTCACTTCTAAGATGATCTACATAAGGTTGTTACAGTGCCTTTGGACAGTATCATATACCATACCTTTACACGCTCCGCACCATGACTTGTGTATGATCAACATCACTGGTTTTTCGCTGAGGACATTAGCATGAATTTAGTGTGGTTGAAAAAAGCAAACGCCTTGTACTTAACAATATGTCATTTTGTAAATACAGTTAAAACCTATGACAAACTTTTTTCTGGAAAACTGGCACGTCAGTTTTGTTTTTCAAACTGATTAAAATTCGCTCGTGTAGTTATGTATTGGCAAAGGAAATTTGCCAACGATGCAACTTCACAAAGCTTCCGAATTTCCGTTTTCAGACCCTTGCGAGTCCGTTGTCTCAAATTTACTACCGGCCCGTGGATAAGAAAGCTTTGAAAGAGAATTTGGTTTATCGTACACAAGAGCAAACCCTTTGTCAAAGCTGTTTTGCTAATAAGAAAATTTGCTCGTGTGCAAGGGGCTATACGAACATAGAAATAAATCTTAGTGTGGAAAAGGAAAACCAAAGAAACTGAAGGTAAACTCTCGAAACAGAGAGGGACACCAACAACAAAACCTGACCGCCATATTGTACCTTGGACCGGGAGGTAAGTACTTCCTCCAGTGTGCGCGTCTTCCGCAGTGTTACCAGTACTTGGAACTAACCAATCCAGACTTTCACAGATTGTCGTATAGGAGCGTGATAGAGGTCGTGGTGGGGTGAGAGAGGAGAAGTAGAGGAGAGGGGTGTCCTATTAATTCAATTCCCCATGGACTTACTGACTTGTAAAAAAAGAGGGCGTGACCCAGATTTGCCGAGCATGGCAAGCTTTCGGTTAATTTTTTTGTCGTACTTTAAGCCGTATTAATTACATGGATTTATACGTACAGTCAACCTACCTTTTCTTTGCCTCTTCAAGTCCTTTCTCCATTGTCATCCAATCCATATTCTTACCGAATCCTACGAGTACGAGACGTAGAATGGTTAGCTTCGAGAAGGATGAAAAGAAATGGAAAACCTGGGCGTAAATTAAAACATACCTCTATCTAAAGCTGCTGGTTCCGGTATAACCTTCTTCATGGATTTAATAACTGGAAGAAAAATTCCTGTGATTAATTACAACTTGTCGAAGATATACTCGTTGTTACCGAAATAGCATCCGAAGTGTAATTATGAATGAGTTATCATGAAAATACTTGATTTGAGTCATATAGTTTTATACCACACCGTATCAAGATACAAACGCGTTTACTCACTTTGTTGAGGTGTCTTGTAGAAGAACTTTGTTTTATCAAGATCGGTATCTTCATTGTCAATTTCTTTTTTCAACTTGCCTTCGGAATCTGTGATCGAAAGAGCAAGAGTTAAAGCAAAGAAAGGAACAAAACTTTAACTATGAATTGGTAAAAGATCATCCAGTAGAAAAGAAAGAATTACACTTCAGTAGACAAATTATGTTTAATTATGGTGTAAATATGAAATTAAATAGAGTGGTATTCTGCCGAATTACATGCAGTCCCTATTTTCTCTCAAGGAAAATAAAGTGAGAAGCGAGAATTATGCTCTCTGCTCTTAGCTTTCGCATAATCCATTTATACAACGCGTGTCTTAGGCCTCAACCAAACGTGTTCGACATTTTCATTCAACAACGTTAACGTTCATCGTGCTGAACTACATGTCTGAAACCCCTTTGTTTTCCACCCTGTTGAATGATGTTGATTCAAGTTTTCTTTTATTATTAGGAGTGAACAACAATGTCAAATTCTATTGACCACCTCGTTCAACAACGTTCACCAAAATTTGAGTGGTGTTGAATCGATTTGACCGAGGTGTTACCTGCAAGGACTACGACGCTGCGTAATTCCTTAGCTTATTTCACTGTTATCTAGTGATGTTCATGTGTATAAAAATTATTTGTAAACAGATTCAAGAGATTATTGATCACGAGGAACTCGGTTGTTAACTTGTGTGGACATTCGCCTACCGTTTAAGCTGCCCTGACCTGAAATTTATCCCAGGCGCTCCGGTCCTGTATAACCTCACCTAGCCTGTGAATAAGCTCCTTCCCGTGGGGGATAGAAAGCAAAAATCCATCCCGTGCCCTATTCGACAATAAGGAGTCCCTTCACGGGCTAAATCCTATCATTATTACCGATGCAAGGAGCATTTTCTTTGTCTTGAGAAATAAAATAGTTTTCAAGGTACCTAGGAAAACAATTCTTGGAACGTATGATCCATCCACGTCGTAGCGACCGTCTTTTGGTATTTCGTCGTCCTAAAAAAAAACGTCAGTCAAAAATGGTAATACTTATTTACCATTTACTGACTGATTGTCTGCTGAGGGAATGGCTCTGGTATCTATGAACTTTATCTGACTCGAAATCGCAAAAAGTTGGAAATTTCCAAAACGTTTCTTACGAAAATAGTTTATCTTATCAGTGCTTCTTCCATTCGACACCTTAGACAGTGTACGGTATGTGTCGTCGTGGCATACGTATAATTACCAGTTTTCTTACTTTTAAACTAATCCAATATAAACAGAGAGCGGTTTTGAGGAAAAATAAGCGAAAATGAGTAGAATAAGGTTCCGATGACTCATGTCACCATTCTCAAATTAAAATGTAACGGATAAAATTAATTATGCACTGTATGCTTAACTCGTATTGTCCCTTACATTTTAATTTCTTTAGCACTTACATCAGATTGTTTGAGGAAATTCTCACTCTTACCTCAAGGTTTACCATGATAAAGTTCTTGCTGAGCTCAGCAATTTCTTTTGATTCAGAAATTTTAGATTTGAGATCTGCAACAGAATACACATGAATTGAAACAAATTTGTCAGCAAACAAGTGCAATCATATTTACCATTTGGGAAAGTCGGGACTGCCGAAGTTATTTCCAGCTATACGCTGTATAGGCATTGCTGATCCAGCAGTAGGCGGGATGCGTGTCGCCATAAACCTAGTAAATGTGACCTCTCTCGCCGCTAGTCTCCCAGTAGCTCAGTGGATAGAGCGCCCCACCCGGTGTGCGGGAGGTCGCGGGTTTGATTCACGCTCGTGACAAGCTGAACATAAACAGCTTTCTAAAGAAATGCATTGTTGGAATAACTTACCCTGACTAAACTGACACCAGCTTTTATGCAACACCATCATAATGGGCTTTTTGCTGAGAAGAGAGCGGAAGAAAAAAGCTTTTAATACAAGCGAGTAGCTAGTCCTCCTTGAAACAAAAGTTTCAAAGTGGAATCAGCTCTGATATCGAACCCGCCTCACGAGGCGGAGCATCTCGCTATTATGAGATGCCACCTCCGCTACGACGTATATACAGTCGAAATTTTAACACTGAAGAATTACTGAAAACAACACCTGCTATTATAAACTCTCGAACCTCTTTGTCATGGACATCAGAAGGTGTTCTTTGTAACAGGAGTTGAGTGTATACATATACAGCCCCCTTACTGAACCAGCCGGTAATTAAGGAAAAAATCTAATGTGTCCATGGAGCGCAGTGAAAGACGATAAGCCTGTACCCAGGTTCCTTTTTTGTTGTTGTTGTTGTTGTTGTTAGGAACCACAGTTTGCCCTTACTGATACACTCATCTAAGGTGCATGATTGAATCAGATTGGTAAAAACAGAAACTGAACAAAATACGTGATCGATCCCTTTACTTACGACTGCTTGGCATCCTTGAGGGCGTGATCAAGCTTCATCCACTTGAGATGAGCACCAAAACCTAAAACAACAAATGGATACTGTAAGTTAAACTATATTAATGGTGCAAGGTAAGATTAAAAAAGTTATTCAGTTAGTGGCAAAAAAAGTGCGAAGGCAGTGGCCTCTCATTGTTCCAGCCGTTTGGACGAACCAGGAATTTACGAAACCACGGCGGTGACGGAAACTCCGACGTCGTCAATCAATCCGTTTAATTAATTATAAATTTAAAACAATGACTCTTCGGCTGCACGTGCGTTATAAACTTTGCCGTACATTTCTTTCCCGCCCTTGCTTAACAGAGAGGCGGAATAAGCAGATCCAAGGTTTCGTGGAGAACTTGAACAAACGACGGCCATTCTTTTAGGCTATGTGACCTTGAACACCGCCTGGCGAATACTACTTCTTCTCGATATTTCAGCCACCTTCGACCAATTGCACCAAGTGAAAAAATCGCGAAGGAGTTTACAATAATGTGAATTTCAGTGTTTTTAGAAGATGTTTTACACGTTACCCCTGTCGTGACACCGTGAACTCGCTATTAGGCGGCTTCATTAAATGGCTTTGAGAGGGACCGTGATCGATATCCCATGGAATAAAGAAGATACGCCCATTATTACATATGTTAGATATTATTAGATATGTAGATTTAAAGATGATGTGGTTTTACACATGATACGTACCTCTCTCTGGTGCAACACTCTCATCTACTCCTTTCTTCAGAACTTTCTTCATCATTTCAACGACTAAATTTAAAAAAAATCAAATCCTCCTTTAATCTGGTCCCTAATTTTAGATGGTAAAAGTGAATGAGATAAATAGCGAGAGTAACAGTGAAAAAAAAAAGGTAAATTGCGGTAAGTACTAAGGAGGTAAAACTGCAAAAAAAAGTAAGAAGTGCTGGTAGTCTATTCCTTGTTTATTCTCTACAAAATATCCCTTAAAGTAAAGCACCAGGCTGGTCATTTTAAGAAATGTTTTGCAAAAGTAAGTTACTGAACCTTTTCACTGATTCAAAGAATTGAACATCACATGGTAATGTTTCAAAATCAAAGCTAGTGAGTATTCCTAATGATAAGGTACATTTTTGTTTCGCAGTAGCTTAAGTTTTCAAACTTAAAGACTGTAATTTCTCATTTTGTTCCAGTTAAAATCACGGGCCTCTTTTTTCCCCTGCATTTGCTTTCTCTATTTTGTCCTTCAACTATCTTGAAGCTTGGAGCAGACTAAGCGCTACTGGCTGTGAGGAGTTATGTGTTTATTATATAGACAAGAGTGTTTTAGTGGAAAATATACACTCGTAAAGTTCATACGAAGCTACATCCGGGACTCGAGTAGCCTATTTTCAATGTCCTAACTAGTAAGGATTTCGATATCGAGGACGTCATTTCTCGCTTTAACACTGTTGTTTGTGCAAAACGCTCTTGTCTATATAGTAGAAAGAAAGTTACACGGTGGCTTAAAGATATGAATTTTATTTTCTTGTGGTAAAAAACAATATTTTACTCACTCTCTGCGCTCGTTCGTTATTTATTGTTTTTGCTACTCCAAAATAAAATTCATATCCTCGCGGCGCCGTGCAATATCCTCTATATATATTCCGTAAGTTAAACACCGGATAGTATCATTTGTCTTGTACTTTGTAACTATTCCTTACTTTCTTTAGGTTCTCCATAAGCGTACTTGTAATCCTTGAAAGCAGGGTCGTTGTTGTGGAATTCCTTCATTATCTGACGTGTGAAAGGATCTGAAAGCATGCCAGAAATGGACGCGAGGTCAGCGTAGGAAAAACAACCAAGACGATTGGAAACGCCAGTTTTGGACAATGTTTGTACAGGCTAAAATGTCTAAAGGCAGCTATTATTGTGAGCGTCAGCATGCCTCAGAGAGAATTAACATCTAATTTCTCCACAGAAAATCAAGTATCGTGGCGCATTTGAAAGCTTTTTAGGCAAGCACAAACCTATGAAGAACATTCTTGGAGCGTAGGCACCGTCCACATCATATTTCTCTGCTGCTTTACCACCGTCATCCTAACAAAAATAACCAAAAAAAAAAATGCTTTTTTTAAAAATCGTTATCGATGACTTCAAATCCCTTGTTGCAGCAAAACACAAACAACTTTCGTCTTCTTATATCACTGTTCATTTCTGGTTTAGCGAAGTCAGAAAGCGCATTTCCAAGACAGAAACCTTAATTTCGCGGAACATCGTCGTGAAAGTTTACGACTTCCATAATTTCATTTTTTTATTCAACGTTTCTTGTTCAACTTTTAATTTAATCAATAAACATAACACTTACTTCAATGTTGACCATAATAAACTGCTTGCTTAGTTCAGCAATCTCACTGGACTTGGCGACCTTCTTTTTCAAATCTTAGGATGGAAAAAGCATTGATACATTAACAAAAAGAATTTGTTTGTCTACGGTACACTTGTGCTGAGAAGACCTTTCCAAATATTCGTGTAAAGCTGAACAAGTACTAAGCACACTACGTAGGGACTATACGTCTCAGCCTAAGCTGGTTTTGTTGGTTTGATTAAAGTGTCCCAATAGTTCGTTTTCGGTTGATATCCTTTACATCGAGGCATGCGCTATCCAGACCAACTCTCATAACTAAACGCGAGCTCTGTTCTAAGTGACAAATACTGCAGTTTGATCTCTCACTCGATGTGCAGGTACGAAAATTTGCATTTT
Organism: Siderastrea siderea; assembly: GCA_964030785.1. NCBI lineage: Eukaryota > Metazoa > Cnidaria > Anthozoa > Scleractinia > Rhizangiidae > Siderastrea > Siderastrea siderea. Next base: position 72,054,731 of record OZ034968.1, on the reverse strand, counting down.
AAATAAAGTGTCCTGGGTTTTTGATTCGCACACTATTTTTTTGAGACTTTGATTATCTATTGCTATTTCTTTAGAGGATAGCTTTAGTTTTTTTTTCTCACTTTTACAAGCCCCGCACCATGACTTGTGGACTATTAGCATCATTGGTTTGTTGCTGCAAACAAAGAAGAAAACGCATTAGCGGCTGGCATCTTTACACTGCTGGTTTGAAATTGATTTAACCTGTTTTTTTTTTATAATTAAAGTTTTATTTGATAACAGTGAGTGCCAATTAATTAGTAGTCTTACAAAGGAATTTTTGACCTGTATAGATAATTCGACACAGTGTCGGGTTTGTCAGCCAAACGACACACTTAAATCATGCACCCTTCTGAATTTACAAGAGACTGATGGGGATGTCCACGCCAGTGCAGGGCACAGTATGAGTAATTCATCGACTTTCAACGATATTCCAACGCATAACGATAGCTACTGTTTTGGCATGCTACTATAAAGGTCTTCTTTCAGTGCTTATCTGGTGCTCCTCCTATCCTGGGCTTAATTTACATGAGTTTGAGCCAGATAGCGACGGGATTCAGAAACAAGACTATTTTATTTTGACTGATGGAGTGCCTCACCCTTCTTTTGCCTTCTTAAAGCCTGCTCCAAGTGAACACCATTCGATATCTTTGCCCCATCCTGTTTGAGAATTACAAGCCAATTACTTCAAGTCAATGAAATTGTAGCTAGTACGCAGTCGTATCACAAATAATAACAACCGTAATGTTGTGAACAGCCATTCATTAAAATGGTTGTTTGAGTGTTCGGGTCTACGTTTTTTCTACAGAAAAGAGCTGCTGATAACTAATGATTGACGTGGCAAGGTCGTTAATCTGTCGCAAGAAAGCAAAGAATTTCCAGTGGAGAAGCAGTCGGTATGACTGAAAAGCAATCACTCGTTCCACTTCTCCTCTCCCCCCCCCCCCCCACCCACCTTTTCCCCGCCCCAAACACCACGCGAAAAGATTACTACATGACGCCAGCTGAAAAGTCATTTCACCAATTTTACTAATATATAATCAATAAATAAATAAATAAATAAATAAATGATTTTTTTTTAATCTACCGTTATCAGAGACAGGTTTGGATTGGTCCTCATTCTTTAATGCTTTTTTCATCACTGTAACCACTGAAAGGAAAACAAAGAGTATAGCTTCAATATTGCTTCAATATTGTGTTTCACTTTTTATCGCTGTAACATTAACTCTGTACAAGTGTGGTAGTTAGTACCTGTCTAATCAAGTAGTAAATCATTTGGTTATTGAAGTGTTAGTAAGTGTTGCTTACATTCTTCTCCGTTCTGATAATAATATTTCACATGCTTATGTTTTGTCCCTTCGTTCCATAAATCCTTCTCGACATTTCCGTTAGAATCTGCAACAGAAACAAAGCCAACCTGAGTGAATACTTCATACATGCCCTTTGTCATTTCAACGACAGCTCAAGTTCTTTTTTTTTTTTGTTTATTTGTTTAGATCAGCTTTTTAAATGTGTATGTTCCAAGAGGTCCAGGAAAAGCAAAGCATGAGGGATTTCGAGAATAGCTAGGGTAGTGTTTTTACTGCAAAAAGAAGGCAAAAAAAAGGAAGCTGAGTAGGTACTAAAGAACTGCTCTTTCAGCTACTTACCTAAGACGAAAATCCTTGGCACGTATTTTCCGTCCACGTCAAACTGCTCTCCTTTGGGCTCGTCATTATCTTCCGTGTTGACCATTACGAAACTCTTGCTGAGTTCAGCAAATTCCTTGTGATTTGCCAACTTGGGTTTCAATGCTATTATTGACCATAAGAAAATTACTTGTTTAGTTTCTGCAAGGGGTTACTGTCAGATGAGTGATAATTCCTTTGTGTAACGGCGATTTTTTTTATCTGGTTTACCATAGTTAGCTTCTTCAGGGACTTGTTATGAAATCTTGCAGACTTTAAAGGTGTTTACAGACGTGCCGGATTCCGATTAAAGCGATGCAACCGTATACTGCCCGTTTTGTTTCACGTCCCTGAACTATGGCTATTTGGTTAGGGAACAATTTTGTTTTGCGGACGATCGAGGCACTAGCAAAGACGTACGTGCACTTGTAACAAAGACACTTGTCTGGCTTCATTACCACTCTTTTCTTTAGCTACTTGTAGCGCTGAAGATTGTTGTGGAAATTGCAGCCAAAAAAGTGAATTCATAACTTTTTTACCTTTGCATGAACTGCACCAAGATTTGTGGATGATCAAGAGCATCTTCTTGTTACTGTGGTGGCAAAATTCAGAACAGAACAAAATAAGGAAAAGAAGTCACTAAAGGAAACAGTTGCTACCGTTTAAATTGATTACGGGAAAAGTACCATGATCTTAAAATTGAATTCTAATAAAACCATCGCACAGTAATAAGGAATAATGTTTATAATATTGGCAGCAACCTGTTGCAGAGTTTTTCTGGTGAATTTGAACAACGCCAGGAAAACTTGGTTCAATCTGGCTTATCCTAATTACCCGGTTTTTAATTGGAAGGAAGAGAGAGAGAGAGAACTACTGACATCCGGCTTTGACACGTTCTCTCTGATCATTCCGTACCACAATTTTTGGCCAGGATAAGCTTAAGCGAGATGCAAGTTTTCGAAGAATGAATACAGCTTTTTTTTCTCATGGTCAAGTACATACTTCAAACATCCGTGAGTGCACCGGTTATTGATTCCTTCAGTCAATGGTTGGGAAAGAACCAAAATGCCCCTTGGGCGACATGAAAATTGATTGCCACCCTCATCGCACCTCGTTTTTTCGTTCATCAATGAGCAAATTAAATCACGTATAGCGTTTCCCTGAGGGATGACTGGAGAAGATGGACTGCGAATCGAAGAAAAGTACATAGAAGTTTTTTCTCATGTCCGACCGAAAACAGGATGGTTTTATTTGTTCTCTTTGGCTCTGCTTTGATTCGTTTCCTTGCAGTTCATTCTTATCTTAACTGTTCGTTGAAGTCACAAACCTGTTTTTAGCTTCCTTTAATCCCTTCTCGAACGATACCCAGTTGATGTGATCTCCAAGACCTATTCAAGACATAAAGATTAATTGAGTCGCTAAGTTAAGGACTATGTGGAGAAGGAGAGCTTTCCAAGTATACCCCGCATTCCCCCACCAAGGGCGAATCACGCGGGGCAAAGGGATACAAGTTTAATTTGTCACAGTACCTCTTGATAATTTTTCTTCAGCCTCTTTGGGTTTCCACCAGGGATCTTTCTCTTTTGTCTCTGTTTTCGTGTCTTCTTTCTTCTCTTCAGAGTTTTCTAAAGGAAAAAAACAAAACAGCTATTTGTTCCTTTGAGGTATACAGTCAGAAAAGTTTATGCTATTTCAATGCATTAGTTCCCTACCTACAACTCCTGTTTCCTTCATTTTCAGAGCCCTCTTCATCGCAGCTATCACTATACAGGACAAGAACAAAGCATTTTGAGGCTATCCTTTTCTCGCTTATAGTTTTGTGATTTGAACTGCAGCCGATTAAAACTGCCTTCAGCAGGTTCCTTCAGAGAATGTGCACATACGTATCTAAACTAAAATCAAAACAGCCATGCTGCAGTGGCAATCAAATGGTAATTATTCATAATTATTGTTATAAATTGTCGTCTGACATACATTCCTGTGGACTGCTGTAGTAATACTTCACGTGAGGATGTTTTGTGCCTTCATTCCAAATCTCGTCAATAACTTTTCCTTCAGGGTCTGCCAAGAAAGCGAACATGAAATCATTAATTAAATCCAAGGATGTCTAGTAACTTGGGAACTTAACACAATAATTACAACAAAATCCAATAAAAATGACGCTAACATTACCATGCAAGGGTCTATACGACTGAAAGGCACCCCTCGTACAACGCTGAATCATATTTGAGTTGTAAATGAAACCCTCAAGTTTTCCGGGCTACTAAAATGAAAGCTAGCAGAGCATACTTTACTGTAATACTTTACAATAAAACTTCAGTTTTATGTTTTTATTTGTTTAACACTGATTGTCTTATGAAACATGGAAATAGCCTTAGTTTCAACTTACTCAGAAAGAGAACTCTTGGAATGTACTCTCCGTCCACTACAAACTGGCTTCCCTTTGGTTCCTCTTCATCCTCCGTGTTAACCATCACGAAGTGTCTACTCATTTGCGCAAAATCCTTTGAGTCAGCAAGTTTTGGCTTCAGTGCTGCAAAATATCATTTCAAATTTCATGCTTGAATTAATATTTTTTTCGGTGGTGTTAAAGCAGTTATTATAATATTAAGCAATCGATTATAAAATACAATACCTTTGCATGAACCACACCATGATTTGTGAATTAGGAGCAACATCAATTTATCTCTGTAAGGAAAACAAATTAAACCTCTGTTAATTGGTGGTATGGGTTTTTGGGAAAAAAGTAGTTTTCTAAGATGATCAGATTAATAATTAATTAATAAACAATGCGTATGTTAGAAAGTGGTTACCCTTTTCATTTGACTGATATAAAGTGAAAGAATTTCTAAAAGAAGAATACTCACAGTAAAACAAAATAAAACTAAAATAAATTCTCAAACCAACAAGAAAACTCAAGATACCTCTTTCTGATCTCTTCTAATCCTTCTTCAAAAGTCACCCATTTTATGCGTTCACCAAAACCTGTGAGCAAACACAGATGATTATTAAGTGCTGGTCCCTTACTTTTCAATCGTTTGATATCTGGGTATCGCATGTATGCTCAACATTGACACATGAAAGAAACAGCTTCAGATTGATGTGCCTATTAAACGTGCGGAAGGGACGTTCGTTTTTGAAGTGGAGCGGACGAGGCAGGCAGAGGCGAAAAGAAGTCACAAGAAGGCATAGTTCAGCTCCTCCAGACAAGCTTTAGCTTTCACCTGTACCTCCAACACACTTGCCAATAACAGGCGATGTCAACAAAGGACAACCAGCGGACTAGCAGATGCTAACTATCCCACATCTGAAAGCAAACACCCCTAGGAACTCACAGTTGATTGATTTATTTTGCACCATAGTCTGCCTCGTCCCCAGGCGTCCCTCCTTTTTATATGGTTGTGGGCGTGGCGTTGTGGGATAGGTGCTCTACAGCCGCGTTTTGCTTCCTTCCCAAGACGCCCCGCGCTAAACCGGCGCCTGGGGACGAGGCAGGTACCATAGTCGTAAATGCCATCATACCCTCCAGCGACTTTCAGGACTCACCTCTAGCGAGAACGTTGTTTTCTATGATCTCTGGTTCTTCTTCGATTTCCTGCGAAACGTCGATTCCTCTGGTTTTCAAGACAGACTCCATACTTTCAACAACTACAAGTACATGGGAAAAGTAGCTGTCAAAAATTAACTTCTATATAAGATAATTAACATGTCTGTCCGTTTTAAAACAGTTCAGAATATTATCATTCATTTTTGAGTTCATTGAACACCGCGCAGAGGTTTTATCTCTCTCTCTCTCTCTCTCTCTCTCTCTCTCTCTCTCTCTCTCTCTTTGCATTGCTCCTTTGTTTGCTGGGCACAAGATAAAATATAGTTTACTTCTTAGCAAACAAAGTAAATGATTGTATTGGCTGTCGTCAAATTAAACAAAACATACCTTTGATTCTAGAGTTGTAAAAAAAGCAGAACAAAACAAGAGCAACAAGAGCGGTCGCACGCATGTAGAAAAAAAGCACAAATAGCAAATCCTTTACTTACTTTCAGAGGTTTTTCCATAGTAGTATTTGGTGTCTTTGTGCTTTCCGTTTTTATTGTAAACATCGTCCATAACTTTGCCATCGGATGCTACAGAAAGGAAAAAACTATTTATGTCTTTCGTCCTGTCAGATGTGCACGTAAAGTTATAGGTAACATTTAACCACGGCGTTTTCAAGTTAATTGACTTCGCCATCACGTTTCGAAAGACCACACACAATCATCACACAGCACTTTCGCACACTCACTGGTAGAGGTAATTTCTCACTGTTAGGAATCAGGAGCCTTTTGAAAATCCTTTTAATGCATTTCACTCGAAAGTTTGTTTTCTGAGTCGTGCTTTAGATTTAATTAGTGAGAAAAAAACTGCCTTTTTATCTCAAAACTGTGCCCCCAACAAGCTGTGGGAAAAATACTTACACAGAAACAAAATTCTTGGGATATATCTTCCGTCTGGACGATATTTTTCATCTTTGGGTTCCTCTTCGTCCTAAATGACAGAATTCAGTTCATCATCATCATCATTATCATCATCATCATCATCGTCGCCGTCGTCGTCGTCGTCATCATCATCATCATCATCATCATCATCACATCACTGTCAATGTCGTTTCATTGCTATCACCATCCCTTATTTATACTTAACAATTTTTAGTTGACTCAAATTTCTGTTTTTACATCATATCATGGACTTATAAGAAGAACTGTGTAATACCTCTACGTTAACCATCACAAAGTGCCTACTGAGCTCGGCAATGTCCTGGGACTCGGCAAATACGGGCTTTAAAGCTGCAAACATGGAAACAAGTGAGAATATCATCAATTTGAGGGTGCTGGCACAGTGTTCATGAGGTCCTTCAAAACGGAACGTTGTTCTAAGACCTCCCGGAACCTGCAACCGCAGCAATCATTACAATGTTCCTTTCCTCAGCTTTCTTCATTGCAGGCCCGATATTAAACTTATTTTCCTTACTTCCTGAAATAAAGCTGGCTTTCTTTGAATTTTCTCTTATGTTGTATCTTTATGTCTAAATTATATCTTTATATCTGCAAAACATTTTCGAGGAATGCATTCAGATCAGGGATAGAGAAGTAAAGGCGATGCACAAAGTAAGAAAGGTGATGCATTGTCGGAATTCCTTTTTTTTCCTCTTGAAATTTTCAGTCTTCGCATGGCACCATTTCTTCTCTCCAATTCAGCCAGTGCATGGCACAGCAGTCGACTTTGACGTTTGCTTTTAAACAGATGTGTAACAAAAGACTAATCAAAACGTCAATAGTTTTCTTTGTGGTAAGATATACCATAAGTCCCTTTCCACACGCTGCTAACCGGTGTTGCTGAATTAAAATAGACAGCAGGCTAAAAGATGGGGGAAAATTTTCTTTAGTTTAAGTTGCTCCCCAGTTGAATTTTTGTTTCACTTTTGTTAAATGAAAAGAAATGGAGAGTAAACTGTACCTTTGCATGCCCCACACCAAGTTTTATGGATAAGTAGCATCATTGGTTTATCTCTGTGAAAAAGGAGAAGGATTAGGAAAAAACAGCAACAATAGCAAAAAAATCTACCCTCGGTATAAAAAGAGTGCATGGAATAGGCTTGCTCAATTCTATGTTAAATTTTCGACTTTACGGTCAGTTCCTGTAAGCCATCTAAATTTCACTTTAATTTCTTCTCTCTCCAGATTTTCTACGGCTAATTATCAATGGCCGGAAAAGTCCATTGTTTTTTTTGTCTCAACTAAAGTGGAACCTTTCACTGTTTTTTCGGTCATAAGCGTAACTGAGACCCACTGACTGGCCCTCCTGAAACGAATCACTGTTCTAAGTGTGCGAGTTACCAAGCCTGGAAATTGCGGGACGAGCTTCTACTGCCGAGAAAACAAGGCCTTGAAGCAAAACAAACATTGCTTATTTTCCTTCGCTCCCTGTCAAACTTCCAATGCATTTCATCTAGTTGTTTGTAAACTTGCAATTCTTTTAATTAACTATTTGTTGGTTTGTTTTACTGAACTCCATTGAAGAAAACCAATCTTTAAATGCTATGACAAATAATAGTTATGTGGGTCTCCTTGCAATACTGGATACTCATCTACGAGTGGCGATCTTACTAAATTATATCAGTCTTTTAAACAGGGAAACTGGAATTGGGAAAAAGGGGACAAACAGGAAAGACAGTTGCAACCAGCTATAATTTTATCAGACGCGGTGCTAGCCTCAGGAGTTAAAACTTCACATGCGTTTAATGAATGAAAAAATTAACAGGTGGACTTCAATAATAGCAGGACAAAGCCAAATATTAGCTTTTCTTTTTCGAGAGAGCTCAGTTCTTCCTCTCAGATTTCGTGGTCAAGTTATATTGACATTGTCATGAAATTAAAGGCACCTTTCGTTTGCGCTTAATTGGAAGGCAATTGTCTTCGGGTCGGAGTCCATTATACGCCTTAATTACGATTTAATGACACGTGACACGATATTAATAGGAGCAAAGTTCTTAGCACAGACAACGCAAAATCACAGACCAGCTTCCCCCGTTTCCTTGATTTACGGTTTATGACAATACCGTGACTCTACTGATAACGAAAAATAAAATGAATAGGTTCTATCAAGTTAGACATGAAGTGTTTTTCATGAAACCTCGCAAGTGTTTCCTGATTAACCAACGAAAAAATAGCTGTATATATTCAAGAATGAGCTGGAAATAAATTGGTGAAAACTAGAAGTTAACCTCGTGTCTTTGAAAAGGACGCATTCTTCAAGTCAGTGAATCAGTGCAACGGTCATAAACTGTATGGCTTTGACTTAAAGTATAAATATTTCCCGTTCTATTAAGTTGCGTTGTTTTGATGCGGTCCTAGGTTATAGCTTTCGTTGCTTAGAACACTCAGAAAGTGACCATACCTCTTTTTCGCTTCCTTTAAACCATCGTCGAGCGTTTTCCATTCAATCTTCTCTCCCCAGCCTGCAATTAAATTTTGTAAGATTGAAATATTGAACTTAAAATAAAACTGCTTTCAAGTGTTTATATTTCCTCTTCTTTTAACCGTAACAATTCATACCTCGATCAAGGGGATCCTCTGGTTCACATAATACAGAAAAAGCTAAATTAAAAAGAACTACAGCAACGTATTTCCACGTCTTCATAATGTGTCGAGCTTCTAGTTATAATCTCCTGTGCGCTTTCCGGTTGCGCTGATAAAATAAACTTTCAGTGGGAAACACAATATTTCTTTTGAACCACCTGTCGGAAGGCCTGGTTGTCTCATTGCAAAACGAGGAAAGTAAAATGGGGGTTCATAAGAAGCCTAACGGGTAGCACGCTCTAGTTTATTAATAATTTACTGGTCTCTTTGTGAGGGAAATATAATACTGGTGTAGTACATGGAAAGGCGCACGGTAACCGCCGTTTCTTTCAACTTAAAACTATGGATGCAACAAGAACTGGCTTTTGTGAGAACTCGCTTAACTGTAGCTGTCGCGAAACTGAAAACACGTTATTTGAATTTAAAGAATGCTCCAGCAGTTTGGATCATTCGTCGTGGACAGCAGACTTTTTCTCCGAAAAGTCCGCCATCCGTGAACAGGAAAAGGTGCGAAATACCGTGCCTAGAATTGATGAATGCAATTGGCAATTGGCAACAAAAACATAAGCAAATCTCGTGTACTTTTCCGACCATGTATTTGGCTGAAAATGAAAAATGTTTTAGTCAGCGGAGTTTGATAGCTGACGTAAAAAAAAAATAAAAAAAAAAAGAAACACGGCAACACGGAAGTCCCATCGCGGCCCCGGGATCGCGGCAGTGTTTTGATCAGAAAAAAATATTTGCCAGTTAGCGACTACGATCTTTCAAGAAAGGTTCTCTCTAGTTACAGTTAAAGAGTTATTCGTCAGTTATTACAAAGACTAGAAAAGGCGCCTTGCTTTCTCGATGATACCGAAAATAGTGGGACTTCAACTTGATTAAGCCCTTCCAGGCTTCTGGCCCTTCATTGGTATGGCAAATTCGTAAAGTGCTATTCAGTTTTCGGCTTTATGTTTAACGACTAGGGAATTTTAAAAGCTATTTTCTTTGATTACCAACCATTTTCAACGATTTTATTAAAGAGCGAACTTTTTCCCTAGAAGAATGCGGCCTTGTGTTCTGTAATCGGTTGGAGACTGGGACGAGAGCTCGGCCGTTGGATAAAGACTGGACACTAGCTTCCCTAATATGGAAAATGCCCTGAGTCAGCGTGCGCACGCGCTGTCTTACGCAAGAAAATCTCGTGTGACTTCCATCCTTGCATCAGATCACAGCTAGTGAGAGAGATTTTACATCGTAAATCTCGATAAAAAGATCCTTAAAAATTGAAAAAATGTGGTCGACAGTAAATACAGCGCGATCTTCACTCAAGCACCTTGCTCGCATTGTGCGACATGCGCCATCCATGCGGAGTTTTGGATCCGTAACCAACCAGGTTAGATTGTTCACTTCTTCTACGATCGTAATACATGTACACCGGTTCGAGTGATTTGACATCCACTAGCGAGACTGACGATCCTTTTTCTCTTCTACAGAAAATTGTCACAGAGGATATTCTGTCCAGGAATGGATTGTTGAAATCTCGTTATTACAGGTGAGAATGATTGCGGTTATGCAACAGATGCCATATTTTTAAAGTGGAACCCACTTTGCACGTGGCCAGTGAGGACATAAACGTGCTCATACCATAGCACGACTACAGAGTTTCTGAACTCAGGAAACATTTTACAGTTTTTGCGCTATTGTGCTAGTTGTGTAGTAAAAACAAAGGGTCAAACCACTGGTATTTCTCTCGTATGCTAAAACTTGTTCGAACCTTTAGAGAATATACAGAATAAATTAAGGAGAAAGTGTCGTAGTTTTGAAGTGTCCAAGTCGAATTTCTTCCCCTACACGGCTCGGTTGTAATGAGACTGACTTTGTAGGTTACATTACCACTGGATAGTGGAAGCTGAATAATCTTCAGCGGTTCAGCCTGCATTTTGGAATTAAGACGCTCCCCCTTATCAAAATATTTACACTAGTTAATCGTGAGATGTACAGTGTAGTTACATAAGTCATTCCATCTCTGGATGTGTTCTTCCTGGTTTGTGGTGGCACATGTCCTGTATACCGCTAGGATCAGCTACATGTATGCCAAAACTGCTCTTTAGGAAACTGTTATTTTGAGGTTTCCTTCAATGTGAAAGTAATTTTGTCAGGTCAGTAAAATAAAAGAAAATACCTTGATAGGTATAGCTTCTTTTAAATACAGAAGACTCATGTTACATGTACCTTGTATGTGCAAGGGAAACAAAAATTGGTCCAGATAGTGACAGTTTGAGATAGCCAATAGTAAATAACTGGTCAAAATCATCCAAGGGAGACAGTTTTCAGTTTGAGGGTGGGGGATTTGAGAAAGCCAGGGTTCAAGATAGGTGCAGTAGGGGTTCATGATAAATGGGGCTCAAGATTCTGGGGGTCAACTTAGGTTACTTAGGTACTGTGCAAAACAATGTACATGTATCATGCTGGTCTGATAGCTTGGCCAAAAAGTTCATTTTTAAGGTAAGGTAAACCAATCAAGGAATCTGATGGTGGTTGTTCAAAAAATGTGGCTAATTCATCATAATGTAATTAATACAACAAGGTTTGTTGACAAGCAAGTTCGTTCTTAAAGGAGCTACGTCACGGATAACGCAACTTGAAAAAGCTGGCAAGTTTTTTCAAGTTTGTCATTCGTAATCCGTCCTAATCTCCCTCAGTCGTAACCATCCTTGTTTAGTTTTGGTTAATTATTACTTCTTTGGTGTTTTCCTACCTTAGGAAAGTATTATTTTGAGGTTTCCGTTAATGAGAAAATAATTTTGTCAGATCAGAAAAATGAATGAAAACGCCGTGACATGGTTCCTTTAAATGTCTGTGCTTTTATCCTGTAAACTTGACTACATGTATGTCTTTCCTGCAATGTTTTTTTTTTTGGCTGTAGTTCTGAAGCTGTCCGAGGTGCAGTGTGTGGTATTGATCTTGGAACAACAAACTCCTGTGTCGCTGTAATGGAAGGAAAGACACCCAAAGTGTTGGAAAATGCCGAGGGATCAAGAACCACTCCCTCTGTAGTTGCTTTCACTCCTGATGGAGAACGTCTTGTTGGTACTCCAGCCAAGAGACAGGTAAAAATTTAAGGAAAAAGATGGAATACATGTATTTAGAATGTCACGTGCGTGGGACAATGAGGAAATCTGAATCCCTAACGGGAATGGAATCAAACCCATGACCGTCCATGCATGTACATGTACATCAGTCGGATGCTTTAACCACTGAGTTGCTGGGAGACAAATGGTGAGCTAGGTTTGTGGTGGCACATGTCCTGTGTACTGCTGGGATTAGCTACATGTATGCCAAAACTGCTCTGTAGGATGATAAATACATGCAGTGTTCTCCTTATCAGGCGGTAACCGGTAAAATTTACCGCTTGTAGCACCGCTTGTTACCGGTTAGCCAGAACCAGATGAAGGCCTGGATTAGAAACATCCAACAGTTTGGGATCGTGAAAGATTTATTATCGGATTGTATTATGACAAGATTTATGTCCGTCGTACTGCGTACCTAGCCTGCACCGCAGACGGAATATGACCGTTAGATTACGTCTGCGACGCAGGCTACTGCGTAGTTACCACGTAAGTGTAGTTTTAGTAACTTTTCTCACTGTCCATGCGTTTGTACAATATTCGACGTCTCATCTCTCTACGTTTCTCCGCACGTTTTTACCTTAGTAAGATGTTAGTCGTATCTTTTTAACGTTTCTCCGTATACCAGTACATTCCTAAGGTATTAGTCTTCTGGACATTTTCCATGCGATAGTGTGTTCGTCAGTGTGTAAGGCGCGGTCTTATCTTCTCGACTGTCGACATTTCTCTGTACGTCAAAACATTCAAAAAATATTATTGCTATCTTCTCAACGTTTGTCCGTGTGCTAGTATATTCGTAATTTAGATGTTGTTAGTTGTATCTCCTTACCATTTCTCCGTACGTTAGCATTGTCGTGATATACTAGTGTTATCTTCTTGATGTCTATATCCGTACGTTGGTTTGTTCAGGTTTGTTCGTAATTTACTCTTAGTATTGTCTTCTCCTCGAAGTTCTTCGTTTGTGCCTTTGTAATGAGTATGTCTCATCTTCTAGGCGTTTCTCAGTACGTTTTTTAGGTTGCTGTAAGCTTTTTCTTCTCGACGTTTATCTGTACGTTAATACGTTCCACGTGACAGGAACTACAAACGTCAACCGTTTTGAAGGGTTTTCGAGACGTGTGTTAGCCAAGTGTCATGCCGGCAATATTTCGGGTCTCATGAGGACAATTCCACACCAGGGTAGAAAAAGATTTTCAACAGAGCTGCTTTACCGGTCCAAAAAACTGACTTACCTGTTACCCTGAAAACTAGGGAGAACACTGATACATGTACCATGTAAATAAAGATTTGTAGCATAAGCAGATAAGATGTGTTTGACAATAGTTGCTCAGATACTTTTGAATTGTATGGTGACCTGTTGATGCTATACATTGTACATACTTATATGTGATGGATTGCTTGTTGTTTTACTTTGCCTTGCCATTACCGTATTTACCCGTGTATAAGTTGACCTTTCACGACCTAAAAATCGGTCCAAAAAATCGACCTAGACTTATACATGGGTCAAAAATTGAGAGCCAAGCACCAGTTCAATTAGTTCTTCACAAGTAGCATAGCAATTGTCTTTATTTGTTAACAAACATCTAATAAATGACAGTACAGGTTACGATGTCCTCTCGTTTAGCGACCTGTCTTAAAATGTTTATAGCAGTTTAAGCTGAAATGCATTAACATTTAACTGCTTGGTATAAACCTGAATGTTGTAGATACTCACTGGCACAATTTTGAAATTAAAAAGCAGACATTTCCTGTTAATAAAGCCATAAATCTGCGGGCAGAAAACCATCTATATTCCCTCGAGCAAACACAACAACTTTCTATGCTTAGTTACCTGGCATGATGCCAAGCACGTGCAGTTATCAGTTACCAGTACTTGACCAATTTTGTAGCTTGGTTACCAAGTGCCCCAAGCGAGCACTTTGTTTATCAAGTCGTTTTTGAAAGATTCTTGAGCTTCTTTGGTGTTTTGCTTGTGTTCTAAAGCCCCTTTCCACCCCTCCACAATTAGAAAGGTTAGTTTGAAATAAGTTTGTTTGATTTTATAAGCCTGTTTCAAAAATTATGGACAAAATGCCCGCATATACATGTGTTGCTAAAACCCGCTAGAACACTCGTGTACGCTTGATAATAAACTTCATGTTCAAACTTGCTGTCGTTATTTTCACATACAGTACCGGGCAAAAGTAAGTTGACAGTCTCGACTTGAAACTCGATTCTCGATCCTCGATGTTTTCGCAAATCGAGGCTCGAGTTTCGAGGACCGAGTTTCGAGTTTCGAGACACTCGAAGAATTTGTCGAGACTCTTGAATAGGGATTTCGAGAAAACGATTTATTTCTCGGATACAGAACAATAACAACAAACAATAGCAATTTACGTGACGCAAACTTAAAAATTCAAAATCTGACCTGTTTCGATTTCATCCGCTGGGAACGTATAAACACCATTTCTGATTTGCATGTATTATACGTAAATACTGGAATCTTTTGAATCGAAATGTTAAACATATCTGGTACAGTCTTGTCATTTCAAGAAAATTTTGTGCTGAAGCACAAGCAGTGGCGCAGATGACAAGTAAAATAACAATCACACGTGACGCCTTGAATTTGCATAATTATCTAAGACAGCAGAGGGGAAGGCAAGGAAAATTTCTCTTGAGAATGCCAAAAAAACGCTATTATGCCTAGAGAAAAGTGCATGCACATTTTTTTTGTGTCACAAGAGGTGTCAGCAAACACTGTTTATCCATGTGCAGCTGTACATGGTACCATTTTTTGCTTCAGTACAAGTGTTTTCTAAAACTGACATGTGCATGAAATGTCAGTGAATGCCATGTGCTTCTGTGAGACATACTTTTTGAGGTTTTGTAAGTGAAACTATAACTTGTCATCTCTACTGTAGGCTGTAACCAACCCCCAGAACACATTGTATGCCACTAAGAGGTACATTGGTCGCCGATTTGATGATCCTGAAATCAAGAAAGATTCGTAAGTACATGTGTACTTATTAATATGACACTTTAAAACAGCTGTGCTCATAAGAAGTACTGTATGTTTAACACACTGTAGTTACAGTGTATTGTATTCATTTTGTGACTTCAGTAACATCTGCATTAACTATAAGTGCATATTTTCTTTATTTTTCATGATTTATTCATGTTCACTAACTTTGAATGACAAGGTTTCTAACGTTTTGAAACAACACGTATTTAATGTACAGTGTAATGAAATGTGAAAAAAGATTGAAAAATCTTGAAAAAGATTGAACTCTAACTTATCGGCTGTACGGTAAGTTTTGGTGTATGCAAATTTGATGAAAGAATTAATTTTGTTGTTGTCATATTTCAGGCAAAGTGTGTCATTTAAGATTGTCAGAGCTTCTAACGGTGATGCCTGGTTTGAAGCCAATGGCCAGATGTATTCACCAAGCCAAGTGGGAGCATTTGTTCTCATGAAGATGAAGGAAACAGCTGAGAGTTACCTGGGTACGACTGTTAAGAATGCCGTCATCACTGTTCCAGCGTACTTCAACGATTCTCAGAGACAGGTGTGTGTCCGTAAGTTATCTACACATTACAGCTACGTCTTATATTTATTTAAATTCTTTAGCATTACCACATACATCAAGGTTTTCAATAAGTTACGATGAACATGTACCTGGCAAAGTTGTGAAGTACAAGAAGCAATGCAGTCAATGGCTTACTACTGACAACACAGAAGAATCTCCAGCCGTGTGCATCTCCTGTGGACTGAGTTTACAGGCTGTGCATACAATTGTTGCTAAGGTTGGAAGTAGGTTCATGAAATATGTAGGGAAACAAACAAAAAAGTAGCCAAGATATGTTTTTCTCATTGTTTTTCTGACCATGTTATTCCACTTGCAATCTGTACACGAACAGATGTGAATCTTTTAGCTTAGTGCGGCCTTTGTGGTACAGAGTGTACATGTACGTGTGTACATGTAACTTCATGATCATGATTGGTGCTTGTTTAACAACATACAGTAGAGTTTCTTTTCAGGAGTTCTTCTGACTTCACCCTTTGTTCATAATTACATGTACAGCAGAGTGCCTGGGGAGATAATATTGAGGTTTCTGTACATGTGCGCCAGTTAATGGATATGTGTGTCATTTTTTCTTTAGGCAACCAAAGATGCTGGCCAGATTGCTGGGCTGAATGTTCTGCGAGTTATTAATGAACCAACAGCTGCTGCCCTGGCTTATGGAATGGATAAGTCTGAAGATAAGATGTGAGTTAATGTTGATGAAAGATATTTCTGTACAGTGTACATGTACAATTGGGGCGAAGCATGTTTAGTAGTGTTTAACCACCTGCTAATTAATTATTATAATTATTATTTTTTGATGTTAGAATTGCAGTATACGATCTTGGTGGAGGTACATTTGATATTTCTATCCTGGAAATTCAGAAAGGCGTGTTTGAGGTAAAACTTGTTCATTTACATTCTGACATACGATACATGTAATCAATGTCTGAATTAGATTACATGTAGTTATTGGTAATATTAACTGAATTTTAGTCATGTTCTGCCACATACATGTACATAGACACGTAATGTTTATGTGGCCATACTTCTAAGGCAATTATTGATTCTTGATCTGTAGGTAAAGGCGACAAATGGTGACACGTACCTTGGTGGAGAAGATTTTGATAACACTCTTCTCAAGTATCTCATAACTGAATTCAAGAGAGAGGTGATTTTTGTATTGTTAGCTTTAATAAAGTAGCCTTACTGGCAGGAGGAGATGCCAAAAACCTCTACATGTGGAATTCACAGTGCTGGAATTTACAATAGCTTTTCAGTGCAAATATCCACAAAAATGGATGGAGATATGATCAAGTGTATTACACAGTCCTGATGACGTTATTAAGTCACAACGTATGCACGTAATATTCAAGATGAGAAGGGTGTCTTTTACTCAATATACAGTTAGTGGAAGTTGTACAGAGTAATTTGGTATTTTGATTCATCAGATATCATTTGTTTATGCATGAGGCCGGGCTAAACAAAATACCAGCTCCTAAAGATGCCCAGTTATGTTCTACAGTCAACTCCTTTGCTGAATGCTTATGTTTTATTGAGGTTTGCAGTGAATTTAAAATGTTATGTTTCAGAGTGGTGTCGATTTGTCCAAAGACAACATGGCTCTCCAGAGGTTGAGAGAAGCAGCGGAGAAAGCAAAGATTGAATTATCAGCATCCGTTCAGGTATGTGCTTCATTTGATTCGTGTCCCTCTTCAAGCAAAGCAAAAGTACAGATATCTTGTTATTCTAGAAATAAATTTGATTTGTATTGTTTTAGACGGACATCAACTTACCATACATTACCGTGGATGCCAGTGGTCCCAAACATTTGGCCATGAAGCTGACTCGTGCCAAGTTTGAATCCCTTGTTAATGACCTCATTCAGCGAACTGTAGAACCATGCAAGAAATGTCTGCGAGATGCTGACATCAGTAAAAGTGACATTGGTGATGTTTTGTTGGTTGGAGGAATGACAAGAATGCCGAAGGTACACTTTGATCACCTTCACACATACACTTACATGTATATACAATTAATTTATAGATCTCTGGTTCCTGCCTGTCTCAAATTGTAAATTGGAACAGAACTCCCCACTATCTCAAACACGCAAGGGAAACCAAAAATTGCACGAGATAACAGGAGTTGGAGATAGCCAATAGTAAATAAGTGACCTACAACCAAGGGAAACAAGTTTCAGTTTGAGATAGCGCGGTATTCGTGAAAGCCAGGGTTTAATATACATGTATGTAGCAGGGGTCTTCTCTTTTTGTGAGTTGCTGGAGAATAATACATTGGGCAACTAAAGTGTGTCCACCCATACATGTGTACATACACACACTATGTGATGTTTCCTATTGACAATGCAATGAAAAGCATGCATTTACTTAAAGGGGCATAATCACAACGATTTCGCCGATTTCTGGTCAAAACAGTGCTAAAATTATCAGTAGCTAACTTTATTCATGCCCAACATTGTGTTTGAACATTTAAAGGAATATATTAACGTAATTTCAATAAGAGAAAACAAACCATGACCATTTAATATCGATTTAATGTCAACACGCTGAAAGAATTTGAAAAGTTTAGCCTAATTTTTTCAAATTGCAATCCATTTCCATCCGAGCCATCCGTAGCAACAAACGACAGAAAATAGTTTAATTGAAGTAATATAGTCCTTGGTAAAAAAACTAGACCATTATTTGTGGGTGTTCATTGATGGGAGGACATATTTTTGATTTTTAAAGTTAACTGGAATAGCGTGACTGTGCCCCTTTAAGGGAATAGGTTTAAAATCCTTTTTCACAAGTTCATTGTGCTAACTGATTGTGCTGACCTGCAGTGTACATGTAACTACAGTACAGTTGTGCAGAAGTATTGAACCAGGAATGATGCACTGTACAGCTCATATTTTATAGTGCCACAATGTCAGTAATCACTGTTCTTATTCCTGTTCAATTACTGCGCCTTTTTGTCAACAGGTCCAATCATTAGTTCAGGAAATTTTTGGCCGAGCTCCAAGCAAGGCAGTCAACCCTGATGAAGCTGTGGCTGTTGGTGCTGCCATTCAGGGCGGTGTTCTCTCTGGTGACGTCAAGGACGTGTTGTTGTTAGATGTGACTCCACTGTCTTTGGGTATCGAGACTCTGGGTGGTGTGTTCACAAAACTGATTGCCAGGAATACAACTATTCCCACCAAGAAAAGCCAGGTGCAGTTGATGTTGTCTTACATACAGTATTTAGCTAGAAAGTATTATCCAACCAGTTAGTCACTGTTTATTTTTCATGGTACATGTATATCATTGTCAAGTTTCTAATACACTAGCTAAAATTGAACTCCTATAACTAGTTAGTTCATGACTAGTGGTTAGATATAAGACTTCTTACATGATAACAAAAAAAGTTGGAGTTCTGTTGGTTATAGCGTGAAGCAGTTGTTCCTGGTTTTGGTTTGAGTTAGCAACAAGACACTCTGATTATGCTAAGATTTCACAAACTCATCAACAGTGCATTGTGATCAAAATGTAGAATTCTGAATCTTACCAACACACTAGTGAAATAATTGGAGTTGAAATCGATCCATGACCACCTTTCTTCTCTCCAAGAGTTTTAACTGTGGGTTCACATTTATCCAACTTGTAAAAGTTTTTCCTGTTCCTGAGGTCACAGTTTGATTTTTTTCAGGTGTTTTCTACAGCAGCTGATGGCCAAACTCAGGTGGAAATCAAGGTCCACCAGGGAGAGAGAGAAATGGCAGCTGATAATAAACTGTTAGGTCAATTCCAACTGGTAAGAAATTGTCGTCTTCTTTTCATGAAAATACTGTAGGATGATGTAGTGGTACAGTTGTACCCAACAGTCAATCATTTGTGTTCTCGGAAAGCTGCTGGGTCTTGCTGCAGGTAGCTGTTTTAAACCAGTTATCCTTGATGAAAGGACAATGATGATGATGATGATGATGATGGTGGTGGTGGTGGTGGTGGTGGTGGTGCCTTACAATGAAAAGAATTGTTAAAAAGAAAAATTAATTTTAAAACTATAAAACTACACTGCGTGTACAAACTAAGGAAGATGACTACTAAAAAACGTCTATGGTAATAAATGTTGTAAGTTTAAAAAGGTGATTTTGTACAAATGTACCGGAGTCAGACTGATCATTGCCTAGGTCAAAATGCAGCCTTCAACTGTGACTTGACTGAGGCAGAAGCAAAACAAGTGCATTAATACTTGAGAGCAGCTCTGTAGGAAGGCACCCATGATGAGGGTTGACAGAAACCTTAAATGCATTGTATTATTGAGACAAACAACACTGTATTTATCCAACTGACCGTCCCTGGTAGGAAGTTCGTGGATAAGTTTGCCATAAATATTTCAAACGGCTGTTTATGTGATCTGGTTTAGAGTGAGAGACAGTGCAAAGTATTAGCAATTTTATAGGTTCAGTTTCATTTTGGTTTGGTTATGTGTACATTTTCTGAGCTACTGACACATTGTACTTTGTAGGTTGGCATCCCCCCTGCTCCCCGTGGGGTACCACAGATTGAAGTGACGTTTGATATTGATGCTAATGGAATTGTCAATGTGTCTGCTAGAGACAAAGGAACTGGCAGAGAGCAACAAAGTAAGGCCTCTTTTAGTACAATTACTGTTGATTGGTTGAGTGAACTCCTTTTATTTCCATGGACATCTGAATGTTCCGTTTCTGAGTGTGATTTTGCTTGCTTTGTTGTAGTTGTTATCCAGTCGTCTGGAGGACTTAGTAAAGATGAAATTGAAAACATGGTCAGAGAAGCAGAGAAATATGCTGACAGTGACAGACAGCGAAAAGTAAGAAATGGTGTTTTGCTTTTGTCTGTATTCACTCCTAGATAAAACTTTTGTCACAATTTTTTTCTAACTTTGGAGTCTGTGTCCATGATATTTATCACTTCAATGAAAAGTACCGAGCAGTACTTTCAGTGTTCAATTTTTCAGAGATTTTATACTTTGTAGTTTTTTCCCGTGAAGTGAAGTTGCTTCCTTTGTTGTTAGGATTTAACAGAGGCAGTGAACCAGGCAGAGGGAATTATTCACGACACAGAAACAAAGATGGAGGAGTTCAAAGACCAACTACCAAGCGATGAGGTAAGCCAAACATTACTTCACAATCACCTGCACTACAAACAGACGCAATCACAAAAATTAATAATAGCAATTTTCCCCCCAAAATGCGACGTTCCTTTCCTCATGAGAATGCGTGACAGGCCAAAAAATAGTTGCATTAATAATTATTTTGTGTGATGATTACTCAGAATAAGTGTTAAAATAAAGATTTAGTCACAGCGACATTTGCACGTTTACGTTGGCCATTATTGCCTTAGTGTGAGCTATTACAAAAATAGAAATGAAAAAGATGAAATACAAGAACAAAAAGATAAAGGGAGTTGTGATAGTGCTAATAAAATGAAACGTTCACCTTGTTTTTTTGTTGTTGTTGTTGTTTTATGACAGACTAACCAACTTAAAGAAGAAATTAGCAAAGTGCGTGAAGTGTTGGCAAGAAAAGACACTGAAACAGCAGAGTCCATTCGGCAAGCATACAGTGAGCTGCAACAGAAATCACTCAAGCTGTTTGAAATGGCTTACAAGAAGGTACAGTTACAAGAGGGTCCATGTTTAGTATGTCTTTTACCTTGTGATACTGAACTTGCAACTGTCCTCTGTATCCTGGGAGTTGCGTAACCACAAGCTTCAGCTGATTCTGTCCTCGTGCACTGCAAACAGAGAAAGAAACGAAGACTAAACAATAGACTGTGCAGAAACTACTGTACCTGAAAAACAAAAATCAAAAACATAGTGTCAGATCCTTCGTGTAACGTTACCTGAGTATAGTGTCCTATAGTTAGTCAAGGTGTTGGTGTTTGGTGAGACGTAAAGCTGTGACAAATCAATAAGGGGGGGGGGAGGGGGGGAGGACTGGGTCGCCCATTCCTTTTATGTTTTTACCGCTTGGTTATTGTGACTCTTCGTTCTTTTTAACCATCATGCGAAAGTTGATGTACGTGTTAATGTACCATCATCTGCTTATAAAGTATAATTTATAATTTTTTTCTATAACTTATAATTTATTACAACAACATTTGGTTACAATACAAATTTGTGGTTCCACCCGCAAATTAGCTTGGGCTATTCGTCTGTATTCGAGGCGGGTGGAAGGTGTCGTAACAAAAATAACAAAGAACAAAAAAATAACTACAACTATACATACTATAGAAACGGACTGAACGTACAATTTGCTGATTGTTATTCCCCTTCCGCACATGTTTCGAAGACCACCCATCTCAAATATTGGACATTCAACCGCTTACAACCTAGAAGTCCGAGAGAACTTAGTAATACGATGAAGGGCTGGTTTCGGATTTGTCAGCTTTGTGGTTATTTTCCAGCCTCAGCGTGATAATAACACGTGTCATACTTCCTTAGGTACTGGGTTTTTCACAGATGCTAAACTCTTTCTTTCCTTGTAATTTTTAGATGGCGTCTGAGCGGGAGGGAGGAGCCACCTCGTCTTCAAGTAGCGAGCAAACGGGCAGCACTGAAGAGGATACTAAGAAGAAAGAAGAAAACTAAATTATTCGACTTACTCGCCACGATCACAGCCCTACAAGAATCATGACATCTTAATCAAGAAAAGAAAATACTGGCCTGCTTTAATAATGGATTCTTGCATGGCTGCGGAGCTTCGGGGCATTTGTATACAATACCACGAAAACCAAGAGAATTCGTCGCAGTTTTTAAGTGTTGCGAAAGGAACAGTGAAAATATTTGCCGATAATGTCTTGTTTTGTAAACATTTGTTGAAAATAGGGGGATGGGAAAGAGGATCAGTTTAAACATGATAATTTCTTCTCATCTCTCTTCTCGCCCACTACTGAACAGTAAGTGCAGTTTTCATCGAAAGAGGATCATAATTGTTCTTACATGTAGTTGTTAGTCACATGTACCCAGTGAAACACTCACAACTGCCAAAATTTGTCATGGTATTTTTTTAATGAAGGCAGAATGTGAAGTGCGCTTGTATCAGTGTGTGAATTTTACATGCGGTAGCGAACAAGTTCACGTGTTAATTCCTGAAAAACACTTGCCTTATTACTACAGTATGAACTAAAGAGAACCACTCGTGGACGAGTACCCACGAGAAAACTCAACGTGTGGCACCGATTTCCTCTCGCGGACTCGTGTGCTCTTCTAGAGTTAGTTTTTCGCTGTGGAGTGCACGAAGAGTGCTTGCGAGGAAAATCGGCGCGGGATACCAACTTTCGCAGCTTCTGTTTGGATTGCTACGCAACGGTTCTTAAGAATTGCGTCACGAACCAAATAACGGCTGCGAAGAAAACGTACTTGGTTTGTCGGTAAGACGGCCGATTTTGTTTTGTTTTTGGTTTGTCGTTTTGGATGTTTGTTTCTTCACCTCAACTACACCTATGAAATGCTCAAGTATCTGAAACGAGCGCATTTTCTTAAATGTAATTTTATTTGATTGTCTAAAAGAAGAAAGAAATCGGTTGTGCATTTTGAATAGCACACCTTGATGCCTTGCATTTATATGGGTTTGTTGTCCCAGTCTTTAGCATTGATGGCTACTGCTGTTAATAATGTACTTTTGTAAAGCGTGAGAAAACCCTTTTTAGTTCCACGGTCTATAAATAAAGAAATATGTAATAGAAAGCAGGGTAGTGTTATTTGGAAGCTACCTCCCACCCCTCTTAGACGCAGGAGCGACTCATGACTTTCAGAGGAACGAGATCGTTAAGAAAAAGCTTTCCACGCACCAATTTCGCTCCAACTTCGCCCGCACCAATTTCCCTGCCTATCCTCCCTTAAAAGAAAAAAAAAGGCGAAATTGGTGCGTAGGGAGCATTCTTCAGTGATGTGTTGAAAGTCAAATCTTGACTGCTACCGCGAAAACTTTAACTGAAGGTTGTTTCTCAACGAAGAAGTCACATTCGTCTGGGTTCCAGCGTTCGTTAAAGGCACAAAAGACACATCCAAGCTTGTAGAGGCAGAGAGAAAAGCAGTGAAACATCTCTTTAAATTAAAGCAAAGTCTTTGTAAACTTGCAGATTTTGTGGATATATTTGCCCTAGCAACACACTTGTGTGATTATCCCAAGAATGCACGTGGCGCTTTCAATTTCGCGCAAATATGAGCTACTCAAGTGGCCTGAAAACAGCTTTGTTAAAACAGTCAAAAGGGCACCTGGCGATCACAGTGAACCCTCGCGTCAAATTAGAATCATTGCTTTCACAAGCAGGCCACTTTAAGTTTGGTACGCGCTCGAGCGAAAAGAAAGAAAAAGAAAATTTCTAACCACGAAGGAGTGAACCCTAGCTATGGTCTAGACAGCAAAAACATGATCTATACACAACTTGTAGACAAGAGGGCAAAGCGTACCGCCGTCAGAATAAAATGGGCCAAATATGTACCATATTTCAGACTACTGTACCTGCAAACGACCCTAGGAACCCCGTCAACAGGGTTATTCTGCTTAGCGTGGCGTGAGGCACATGAAGCGTGACCTGTTAGCTGCTTTTTACGCAGCCTCAGGCTTCTTGAGATATTATCAGATGACAGCATTTCTGGGAAGTCTTTCAGTTCGGTACTTGCAAAATGTCGAGAGGAAGTTTCAGTCTTTTCAGACTCCACTTGTGGTTTGTGATCGTTGAAGGTAAGCGTTTGCTGCAAACAGTGTAATAAGTATATATCGGAAAAGAATTGAAGACCGTCATATAAATCGTTGTCATGTTCAACATCAGGAAGAGCTGCCTTTCTCCTAATAACAACCAATGTTCCACTATTTGTGACCTACACCGTTGAATACGTCTGTAGCTACAAAGTACGAAATTAAAATCGATTGCGCTGTTCGGACTTAGCCTATGCGTAGCCGGCGGGGGGACGGTACGGCAACGCGTAGGTTATTCGGACTTTGCTTTACTTCAAGCACGATTTATGTTTCTAAGTGACATGTATAATTTAAATTAATTTCAATAATATGGTTCTCGTTGACTGAAAAAGCCGTATAGCGATTCAAAAGTGAAGCGGAGTCATAACTGACTGTGGCCGTAAAAGTCGAAGATCCGAGTTGGGCCAACACAAGTATTGAGTGGTATTGAGAATTAAGGCTTGTGCTAAAACTCGTTCTTAACTGCGGCAGCGGGCGGCTGTACACAGGCTAACCAATTGAAGTGAATAGAAGCGACGGTTGTAATCACATGAAAATTAGAAGTAAAACGAATTGTAATGAAGAACTTCGTTACGTGATTTTTGTAGAAAGTATGCTGTGAAGAGAAGATAGGCCCAACCAAACTACAATCGTGAACAGAGAAGTTCAAATACACGTAGTCAAGGACGACTTGCTATGGCGTGACATCGATCTCAAGTGCCATTAATTTGAGGTTCAGGCTTGGTGCCCGTGCTAGGGCTCTAAAGGGAGCTTTGTTTAAACATTTTTCTTTTTCAGGGCATCGAGAAGAGAAACTGTTTCTTTTCTTGTCCATTTGAACATTTTTTTGCGTGTAAATTCAGAGCTTAGGGCCAGAGTATATTTTGGGTCCTATACGGACTTCCGCCCATGCTCAGGATACTTACTGTGTATCCTGCCATAGCTGATCGATTTATCGCATTGGCGCCGACAAAAAGTTACGTTTCGCGTTAATTCTCGTGCCCGCCGAGCTTCGTGCGAGGGCATCAAGTCTGAACGGGACCCGAGTGATATATAAAAGGTTTGTCACAATATCGATTTTTAAACCATAGTGGTTCTGCCAATTTTTCAGGATGTGTCACCGAGGGAAAGAACTTGTATATTTCTCGTGTGTCGGGTAACGACAGCTGGTCATGCGATCATTCGAACTGGTCATGCGATCATTCGAACCCCTGTCAAACCATTTGGCGGGCAGTTACGTTAGCGTCACGTGGGGATCACATTTACTTGGACGGCAATAACACAGACAAACACCCCTACACCTGTAAATCAACGGGAACGTCAGAGCATCCGGGAATTTACATCAATAAGAGTCTGTCTCTGATAGGATATGGCCGTCCCATGCCTCAGATACGATGCTCTGAAGGAACTAGTTTGGCGTTTGTTGGCTCCGAGAATGCCGAACCAATGACTGTAGCTTTATTGGGATTATTCGTGAATGCCAGTTTTGTGCTTGTCAAGGATTCTTCCGCTGAAATCGATGGCTGCAATTTTGAAAGCAGCCAACAAGGGGTTCAGTTTGTAATAGATAAGAAGATGGTTTCGAGTATTCAGATTGCAAATTCGGCCTTCTCTAGAAACAGGGAGTGTATCTTAGTTCTCGTCAACAGTACAAAGGACCCATCACAGAGTATCCAAGCTACGTTCGAGCTAACAAATTCCTTTTTTGATGGTAATGTCTTGTTAGATGAGAGAATATGCGTCTCGTTTAAGGATTCGCCTTACTCTAACCGGTCTGTAAGCTGTGATGTCACCATGGAGAATGTAACGTTTTCCCGCAACAAGTTCAGTTCTAGTGGTCTCGTTTTCTTAGAGCAAAGGAATGGCAACCAGAACATTCACTTTCAGAACGTAACATTTATTGACAATAGTCCATCGCCAGGCCGAGATGTTTTGACGGATGCCAATGACAGTGAATGCATCATTCGAGGTTCCACAGTAAATATGTTTATAAACGCAAGCAATTTCTCAAGTCAAAATGCTCGATCTTTCAATGTCAGTGCGTCAAATATTTCAACACAGATCTATTATTCCCGTTTCTCCGGCCACAAAGTCGAAGGAAATGGCGGAGTCATATCACTGAGAGGAACTAATTATTGCAAATTGAACGTGTCTAATTCATCGTTTGTTAACACGACTGCTGCTCAGGGTGGGGCAATCAACATCGAATGCGCCAATGTTTATGGTGTCAGCTTTGAGGACAACAACTTTAGCGTCAACACGGCTGTGAGTGGAGGAGGAGGTGCAGTGTATATAAACGTGTTTGGTTCTATCTCAAACAATAGTGAATACGCTATAAACCACGAAAGTAACGTAGACGACAGAGGTCAAGGTGGAATCCGTCTTCAAATTAATATTGTAAGATGTCACTTCACCAACGCTCACTGCCGCTCTGTCGACACGATCTCTGAAGGAGGTGCTGTGTATATCAATGCCCTTAGGGCATCAGTGGAACTACATCACACTGCGTTTACCAACTGTTATTCTTCTGAATCTGGGGGAGGCGTTTCAATAGAAAAGAGTTCAATGTTAGCGCAAAGAAGGTCTACTGGCAATGGCGATGTGGATCTGCTTTTGATTGTTGAAAATTCAAATTTTACAGGGTGCAAATCGTCTGACGGTGGATCATTGTTCGTCAGTGGTGATACTGAAATGCAGATTATTGTTAACAATAGCCGGTTTATAAATAATTCGGTGGATCAGAGGGGTGGGGCCTTTGCCGTTTACTCTTTAAGTACAAAAACTGGACATTTGAGGAGAACCATTAGTCAAATCACTATAGAATACTCAACGTTCACAAACAACCATGCATTTGAGGGTGGTGCTATATATCTATACTCAAACAATCAAAGTATTGTTATCTTTCAACAAGTCCTTATGGAATCTAACAGAGCCATAAATAGCGGTTTTGGAGGCGTTGCCGCAATGTACCACCATTTGGGCGTGAAAATACGGACTTCTCGATTTTTAAACAACTACGCTGCTGGAGGTTATGGCGTGTTTTACATGGTTGACCTACACAGTCTCGAAGTTTTGGATTCTCTTTTCGATAACAATTCGGCTTGGGATTTTTCGGGAGGAGCATTTGGTATTGAACCTAGATCCTTTTTCGTATCGTCCACGAGCCGAATCGCTTTAAGAGCGGCGGAAAACCAGCCTAGATCAGGTTCGCAATCATTTTCCATAGTTAACTCGACATTCAACAATTGTTCAGCTGGACAATTTGGTGGTGCTTTATATCTGAAACACGAAGGAAATTTAAGTCTTACAATTAAAATGTCTCGTTTCACGAGAAATCAAGAGTACTCTTTTGGAGGTGGAGGAGCACTGTATCTTTGGTTGGCATCAGACATTCAAAGAGATCCAGGATGTGTCCAGACGTCTTTTAATCCAGGCATTCGAAATGCTACCAGTATTGAAAAAGGCCCCTCATGGGATTACAAAAGTTATCTCTTCATAGAGGACACCACTTTTGAGAAAAATGCTGCAAGTCTTGGTGGTGCCGTATACATAATAAACGGAAAAGCAACATTTCAGAATTGTTCTTTTGTCGACAATTTTGCGAGAATAGAAGGTGGGCATATACACACAGATAGTGGATCTGCAAATCTGATAATAAAAGAAAGTCTTTTTAAACAAACCTTGAAGGAGCTACCGTTGCTAAGACCATTCCTTGGCAATAA
This sequence comes from Siderastrea siderea, assembly GCA_964030785.1. Taxonomy (NCBI): domain Eukaryota; kingdom Metazoa; phylum Cnidaria; class Anthozoa; order Scleractinia; family Rhizangiidae; genus Siderastrea; species Siderastrea siderea. The sequence goes on along the minus strand of OZ034968.1, from coordinate 72,026,858 downwards.
CTTCACCATGTCTTCTTTTATTCACGCCGAATATTCAGGAGCGCTACGCTTATACAATACCACAATGAACGCTACACCCTATGGCAGCACCGGCCCTCTTATTCTAGTACGAAACGGTAGACTGAATGTAGAACACAATAAATTAACAAGATTTTATTGTCCCGTTGGAAGTCAAATGAAAATTGAGAATTTTACTGATCAAATCATAACTCAAGTAAACAACACACCTTGCAAAATTAAAGTCAGCACTGTTGAATTGAGCTGCTCCGCATGCGCAGGAGACTCCTACAGTCTGCAGCGTGGTAGTCTTTTGGGATTCAAGGCAACCTTATTTCAATGTCTTCCATGCCCGTTTGGAGCAAACTGCTCTCAAAATATACTCGCCAAATCCAACTTTTGGGGTTTTAAAGAGAAAGTAAATCCACCAACGCTCAAGTTCACCATGTGTCCTTTGGGTTACTGCACATCTCCTCAGGAAACAGATTTTCCTGAATACAATCGATGTCAGGGTAACCGTTCCGGAGAAATGTGTGGAAACTGTGGTAAGTCCTACACGGAGACACTTTTCTCTTCAAACTGCAGACCATCGCACCAGTGCAGAGATGACTGGTTTTGGCCTGTGGCTTTTGTTTATGTGTCAATCATGGCGTTGTACTTCACGTTCAAGCCTCCCATTCTGCCCTGGATCAAGCGTCAAATCCTCTGGTTTAAAGAGCATGAACCAACAAATCATGACAATAGCTTTGACAGAGGGTATATTAAGATTCTCTTCTACTTCTATCAGGCTGCAAACCTTCTCCTCATCTCCAACTCACCACAGCACATTTTAAAAATCAAATTTGTTGAGCCTTTGGTTGGGCTGTTCAACTTTCAGCAAAGCTTTTCTCCTGGATTGACTTGCCCCTTTCCTGGCCTCACGGTGGTGACTAAGCAGCTATTTTCTGCATCTCACGTGCTTGGCACGTGTCTTATGATAGGCATCTTTTATGGTTTACATTGGGGAGCTCAGAAGATTCGACGTAAAAGAGCCCCTTTTGTTGGTCTCTATACTGGCGGCTTGTTACAAACCTTGTTGCTAGGATACACAACTCTTGCCTCTGTCAGCTTTACCTTATTACGCTGTGTTCCCATTGGTTCCGAAAAGCGCTTGTTTTACGATGGGAACGTTGTGTGTTTTCAGTGGTGGCAAAAGATTTTGATTGCTTTTATCTGCATGTTCTTCGTACCTTTTGTATTTGTCTTATCATGGTGTCCTTTTAAGTTGTACAATGGGACTGTTTCTGTTGGAAAGTTTTGCCTGGCCTGTTGTTTTCCGTTACCATACTTACTTTACTGGACATACCTTTACCTGTTTAGTGGAACAAGAAATTCAGCCAGCGATCGCCAAGACTCGTCCCCCAGCCAGGTGCCAAGGAATGCTGTGGAAGTGGTTCTATACGACTCTTTTAAGAGACCTGGAGGTAGCGCAAAACTCTCTTTGAGCTGGGAAAGTGTAATGATCGGACGTCGCTTGATTCTTATCGTGTTGAAAACTTTTGTGAGGGATCCCTTGCCTCGTCTTCTGATAATGAGCTCCCTGTGTTTTCTGTTTCTTGTTCATCACACATTGACACAGCCGTTTCGAGATAACATTGCTAACATAGTGGAAACCATTTCTCTGCTGTTTATTGGGCTCTTGGGAATGTTAAACGTGTTTTTTGCTTCCTTCCTTTCGTTAGCTGTTCCATTAAATGATCATTTTAGCTTTTGGTGGAACGCCTGTCAAGCAGTGGAAATTTCCATTCTTTGCTGTTTACCTGGTGTTTTTTGCCTCATTCTTGTCGCTGCTGTTTTCTCGCAAGTATGCCGGCTGACTGTTGTGGTTTATCGATTTCTCTGTCACTTGTTTTGGGTTTGTATCGGGTGGTGCTGCGACAGAAAACAGGACCACGAGATAAGACCACTGTTGGCTTCAGCAAGCTGAGAGGTGAACTCTGTTTGCCTGCTTTTCAATACCTCAACCAAAAGCTTCATTTGTTCAAATTGCTTGAATAATTTAGGTAGTTTTAGAACGTTTTCATAGAGACTGCCAGTTATTCTGAACACTTCACAAGATGATGACAAAATTCTAACTAAAAGAAATCATTGCACGCGAATTCAAAACCATGTTCATGCTTAAACAGTTACAGTAGCGTCAATTTTGGTGATAACATGAAAATAAGGTTAATTAGGATAGGTTTCCTTTTTCTAAGCTCATTGTCTTGAGTGACCAAGTTACGCGCCCGTGGGGAGTTACATTCAAAAGGACAAACGTCTATAGCCAATTTTTCTAACGGAGAATTTCAGGTGGGAAGACTTTGGGAAACTTGAGATATGTGAAGCCGCGAACTCATCTTGGTTTTTAATCCATATGCATCTGACACTTCAGAGAAACATAACATTTTCTGAGATAGCAGCTGACTTAGAGGTGCAAGCTCGATTTGTAGTAAAATACAGCGTTCGAGAGAAACTAGTTTCGTTTTGACTTAGACAATTGGTGGAGAAAATTTGCGCTCAAGCTGAGGGGGGGATAGGAGCGGTAGGAGGATCTGAACTTTTCACTTCCCTGCCGTCAGTACCCTTTGTTACCTGTTTCCACCATTTCCTCAAGTGCCATCTATAAATCTTTTCAGGCCTAGGTATACCTATATCTGACGCCATCTTGACTGGGTGGCAAGAAAGGCTAAACTGACAGGAATTTCCGTCGATGTCTAGCTCTGTAACTCCTCTCATAATTGACGGACTTTCGAAATTGAAAATTGTTTTTATTGGCAGTTTCTTTCATTTACCGGAGTGTTAAGAAACTAGAGCATGCATGAAAGAAGCGACCAAGTTTTATAGCAAACTGTCATTCAAAATTTCCTACTGCCGCTTGTAACTTTCTAGGTGATTTAGTATTCAGTTTTAATTTGAGCTGAGTTACAGAGGTTCAAAGCCAGCCAAAACCCTTCGCAAACTATTTTTATTTTAACCGTTTTGCCCCTTACCCTGGAAGATGACGTCGGAAACCGTACGAGTGAAATGTTGAAACTATTCTTAATGTAAAAATGACACATTTAAATTTCAGACTCCTTTCAACAGTTGAGCTGTCATCTTCAGCTTACTAGTGGCATTATTGAAAGTTGTATCTATATTACTAACACTTATAAATTTAAAACTGTAGCATAGTCCTGGGTTATCAGAGAAGGACTGACTGCTCCTCTGTGTTTAAGGCATCGCGCCTTTTTTTCACCTCAACTACACGTGTATGGAAATCTTTCAGTGTCTGAAACAAGTGCGTTTCATTAGATTGCGAGTTTATTTGAACAGATTTTTTTAATGGATGAGATGCCGGTGCGCTTTGAATAGAAGGCCAGAGTGCGTTTCATTTGCCTGGAGTGGTTGTCTTTAACCTTAGCATTGATGACGCTGTTCCGGTAAAATATGTACTTTTGTAAAGCGAGATAAAACTTAAGGTATCAGAAAGCGGAAAAATTGCCATTTTTCATAATTTGACTTTTTTAAATAGTTAGATAAATTTCCATACGATCTTTCATTTAAAAAAACTGCATAAAAAAATGTTATATCTGCCGATATGCGATAGTAATTGCGCGTAAAAGATTTTTTGCATGTTAATTACTTAATTGAGCGTTGACAGGTTCTGCCATATGGAAAATTAGCGGGGCAAGAAGTCACGTCACATCAAAGCACACATGCGAAGTTGACACGCGATCAATGCGCTTTGGTGATGCCTGGCAAAAGAAAGAGATCTTGCCCGTTTTCTTCGTCAAAACGGAGGCGAAAGAGAGCTAAGAAAAGTTTCAACCAAGAATGTGCAGCCATTTTTGCTGCAAGCGACAGACGGTCGTATTACAACCAGCAGGAATGGCTCGAAGAAGTGGAAGAACATGTAAACAATAGAGAAGTGAGCGAGCAGACGGTCGACCAGATGAGCGCGATCCGCGCAAAAATACAGCTAAATGAATCCGTGGAGGTTTTCCACGTTTTATCTTGTCTTCCACGCTGATTTCCAGTGAAGAAGCAAAATGACTGCCATCGTAACTAAAAGAAAGTAAATCATTATTAGGGACTGAATAAAAGTAGCCGCCAGGACGTGGCACGGTTTGCAATCCGGCGGACCGTGATTGTCTACATTGACTCGTCTTTCGTAGAATAAAAGAATCACCGTTGAAAAATCTTTTCTTCCTTACCCAGCTAGTGTCATTTCTTCTAGCGTCTTTTCCTTTGCATCGACATCGGAAGTCAAACTCTCGATGACGGTGCCCGCTCGCTCATCTGCCGCGTTTGTTTTTGTTCGCTTGGACGTTCTCGGCGACTTTCTGCCGGCCTTGGGCATCGTTAATTGACCTGGTCAGAATTTCGAAGATTAGTCACGATTGTACTCCCACGTCGAAATTTGAACGCCGTTATGGTAATCAAACGGTAATTTTGCGTTTCCTAACCGGAGAGTTGTGGCTTCACACGTGCAGAAAGCTTGTATTCAGGAGAATTATTTGCCGCCTTCGCGGCAGTTTGTGCCTGTTCCATGTTAACTGTCATAGTCCCATTGTTAGAGAAAATTGATGCCCCTACGGTGTCTCCTGAGGTGTTTTAATCCCGAGTATAATCTCATTACTCTTGGACGCGGCCGAAATTATATTTTCCTGTTGTTCGAAAGTAAAAAATAGGCGAGTTGAACGTGCATTTTGAATTCCAAGTCAGCAGCCCCTGGACCAAATTGGCTGAAATTTGGAGAGACTGTTGTCAGATAATTTTCCCACAATACCCTGTCGGCAAATTCTTTTTATTCCTCTCATTAAAAAGTTATGACTTTTTTCCGCAGGCAGTTCTATTTTTCTCTCTTTTCTAACTTTATCTTGTTGTAAAAAAATAACAAACGCACGTGTCAAAAATCTGAGACACACAGTTTTGGAGGTCAATGTGTGAAGAAACGAATGCCATGTTAACCGTTTTCTCCCGGCTAATTTTAGCGGGCGTATAACTTGATTTATGCAGACATGCAGTTTTGTAGACATATTCACATTTTTGAAGCACGGTGAATTTTAACCGTTTAAAATAGAATTTGTTATAATCTGTAATTATTAAGCTTTCAAAAAATGTATGGTTTATAGGGGTTTTTGTGAAAATAACGAACGCTAAAGCGGACCGCGCGCGCACAGTAAAATGGGTTATACTGATACCTTAGTTTTGCACTCTATGAATAAAGAAATGTGTACCTAAGCAGAAAAACTCATATTTATTCTACTCAAGTTTACAGCCATGTTCTCATCCTGGGATAAACGGGGACAAATATACAGTTGGGGCGGGATGAAGAAATAACGAGCGAAACGAGTACGAGCATAAAGTGAAATGTCATCCACCTCTTCGCCCTCACTCCCTGTTAGTAGGGCGTAGGAAAGAGACACGGTTGCCGTCTGCGTGGTCTAGTGCGACACTGCATACTGAGCAATCAGCTAGTCAACAAAAGAAAAGCTAAACTTGTTGGCTCAGGTTCAGTGATGGTTTCAAGCGTGAGTTGCACTCTGCGCGCAAGCTTAGGTGGCATCTTCGCGCGTATTTACTTTCTTTTTAGACCCATTCCAAGCCGTTGCTCTGGACCTTATTCTTTCTCTTAGTTCAAATCGAGATCTCTAGTAAGTTTTCCAGGCCGAGAAGGCGCGCACTAATCTCTACCCAGTCTCTAAAAGTTATTCTTGCTTCCTAAGCCGACTGGCTGCCCTGGAGACGAGAGTGAGACCAGTGGGCAAAACATAGACTACGATCTGTTTCTTTCTTGAATTAGGGACCTTTCATTTTTTATATGGGGTAGGGGGAGAGGGGGGGGGGGGGGCTGGCCGGATTTGATGGGTGTTTCCTGTAATATAATGCCCCCCTCCTCTACATTAGAATTTTTTTACCTGGCTTCCCTTGTAGTTCTAAATATTTGGGATGACCCCCCCCCCCCCAAGAAAAAATGATAAAGTAAACCTATAGCTTATCAAGCTTAAATTAAAGTCAAGTCAATTTCAACAAAGATTGTAGTTTAGAATCAGTCCTGCAGGAGTAGTAAATGTTTTTATTGACAAGTACTAAAGATAATTTTCTGGTAGGCTTTCCAGGAATATCTTCCCCTGGAAAATTTTGAAAATCTAGAGACGCTCTAATGCAATTTGGTGCATTCTGAAGTACATAAACAGACAATAATGCTTTTTTTTTAATTAAAGCAGAGAAGTTTATTTTCACAACTTTCAAATAATTCTTTTTTTTTTTAATTAAATAATTACTTTATTAACAAAACAAAAAAACCAGTTACAAAGCAAGCAAACAGTAAAGAGTTAATTAGTTACACAGTTAGTTACACAAAAATATATAAGTTACGCAATAGCCGCTGGGAAAAAAAAACAGAGTAAACAGAAATTATAGAAAATTATAGAAAAAAGGGGAAAAACAGAAAGACTCCAGAATCTAAACTTACTTAGAATTATGCAACCAGTCGTAAAAGGGTCGTCTGCAGTGGAAAAAGGTGTCATGATCGAAAAGAAAGCTTGCTCAATGTTCTGTGGACCATGGGAAGAAAGCGCAGGCAGGTGGGCAGCGGCAGGGTTAGCCGGGCTAGTTAGTAGTAACAATGGGCAATAAAGGTTGGCACTTCTTTGAGTTTTCTCTAGTTTTGTAGGATTCTATGTAAAACTGGGATTTAAGGACCATAATAAAACTTTGTAAACGTGGAGTTTTGTTACTGGTCTTGCGGCACCATATATAGTATCTTGCTAGAAGAAAGCAAAAATTGAGTTGAAGTGAAAAGGTGGAGGTGTCCGGCCTCAGGCCCAGAAATACCGTGATCTGTTTTGGATAATTTCTCGGTGCTAGTTTAGACTCTTTCAGCCTTTCGATCAAGTTTTCCCAAAAAGTCTCAACATTAATTCATGCAGTACCAGAAGAGGTGGATCAGGCTTTCGGGGGAGTTGCTACAAAAAGTACAGTTTGGATCTTGTTTTAAACCAATTTTTGTCAGGAGAACATTTGTAGGTAGGATTCTGTGCAGAAGTCTGTAATGGAAGTTCAGAAGTTTTGTGCTTTTAGTGCAGCGAGCAGCCAGGCCATATGCCAATCCCCAATCAGGGATCCATCCGTCACAGACAATGAGGTTTTTCCATTTCGTTTGACTTTTCACCGGATCAGAGCTTTTGGAAGAGAGCCGCTTCTTGTAAACCACCCTGTTTCCTTTGTCGCTTTTAACAAAGATCTCGAGGAAAGCACTTGGTTTGCCTGTGTCACTAGGCTCTTTAGGAAAATTTGCGTTATAATGGTGTCTGAGGGCAGATATAAGGCCAAAATACTTCAAAGGCATAACACGTACTTTGTAAGTGGTTATGAGCTCTTCGAGGGAGAGGAAGTTACGCGAGTCCTTCATTAGATGAGTTATCTTGGAAATTCTGCAAAGAAAAAGTTGTCTATAAAAAATTGGTTTATCTTCTATCCTGATTAGCGAGTTGTGCCATATGGGCTGTTCAAGAAATTGTTGCTCAGTTCTTATTTGGTCACAAAATTTAACTTCTGACCATATCTCTAAAAGTTCTTGGAGAAATGTATTTTGAACCGGTATCGTTTTCAACGTATCACGTTTGTTTAGATTACCATTAAAAACTAGTTTTCCTCCATATTTTCGAAGTTCAAAATCGAAAAATTCTTTCCATTTCCCGTGGTTAGAGCCATCGAGATATTTTTTTATTTTTTAATCTCGTCTTAGATGTAGAGAAAGACAAGAAAGGCGGCCTTGCCAAAACACGTCGCAATGCGCAGAAAACCATTTACGAAATATGCGAAAATCTTGACATTGTCGATGCTTGGAGAGTTTTAAACCCAGATGCCAGGAGGTACACTTGGCGCCAACCGCGGCCCGAGATTCACTGTAGGCTAGATTTTTTCTTAGTAAGCCAGAGTTTCTTAGGCAATATCAACACAGCTGATATCCTACCGGGCTTTAAAACCGACCATTCCATGATCACATTAAATATTACCTTACATTCCAATCCATGGGGACCTGTATTTTGGAAACTTAATACATCACTTCTATCCGATACTGAATACATCGACCTGATAAAGCAAACGATCGCACAAACACAGGAAGGATATAAAAACGACGAATCGATAAACCCTGCTCTACTCTGGGATATGATCAAACTTAAAGTTCGCGAGAAATCTCTTAGCTTTGCAGCCGCCAAAAAGCGTAAAACCACACTCAAGGAACAGGATTTAGAAAAGAGAATAGCTTTTCTAGAGAGAGAGCTAGAGAGCTCGTCCACCAGTGCAATACAGAGATTGAGCTTAGCAGAACAACTTGAATCATGTAAAAGCGAATTAGAGCAGATAATTCGATGGCGCACCCAAGGTGAAATCTTAAGGTGCAAAGCTAAATGGTACAATGAAGGTGAAAAGAATACCAAATATTTTCTTAACCTTGAGAAAAGGCATTGTAAGCTTAGCACGATAACTCAGCTTAAAATTAACGAACACGAGTCCGTCACCTCAGACAGTGATATCCTTGCGGAGTGCGAGGCTTTCTATACGGAGCTTTACACTTGCCGAGGAACTACAATACCACCAGTTAGTGAATTCTTTCAGCTAGAAAACAACACTGTACTAAACCACGATGAATCAACGAGCGGCGAAGGGCAGTTAACAGAAAAAGAGTGTCTAGAAGCTTTAAAAAGCATGGATTCTGACAAAACCCCCGGAACTGATGGCCTCCCTGCTGAATTTTACAAAACTTTCTGGACAGATTTGGCTCCTATTTTGACCAGTGCACTCAACTATTCACACAACACGGGAACACTTTCAATCACGCAAAGACGCGGAATTATTAAACTTATACCGAAGAAAGACGCCGACCCGCACTTCATCAAAAATTGGCGTCCACTAACTCTGCTCAACTGCGATTACAAAATAGCTGCAAAAGCGATAGCAAACCGAATAAAAACGGGCTTTCTAAAAGGAAGATTTATTGGTGAAAACATAAGGCTAATCGACAGTATTATAAAACATGCTTCGGAAAATAACACTCCAAGTTTGCTGCTTTTTGTAGACTTTGAAAAAGCCTTCGACTCACTTGAGTGGTCTTTTATCGAGCGCACGCTTCAGTACTTTGGTTTCGGACCCTCGTTAACTCGGTGGGTCAAAATTTTTTACAAAAAAATTGAAAGCTGTGTTTTGAACAACGGATGGTCGAGCAATTTTATTGAACTTCAAAGAGGTGTTAGGCAAGGCTGTCCTCTTTCTTCATATCTCACGGTGGGCACAGGAGACTCAAAATGTGGCCGCGAAATCCGTTTTCAAAATGGCGGGAGGTTATTTCCCCCGTGGGGGTAGGGGTCAAATTACTTCATTGTTATGCTAATCATTAACTTTGCGCCCAAAGTGCTATGCAGTAAGCGGATACTGCCAAAAATGCTCCTCGAAGAAAGATGCTTGAAAACTGCAGCTTTCAGGTGGTACCAAACTTGCATGGTTTGGTGTTTATTACTCGACGAAACGAGCTTTTGCACGTCAAGGTATTGTGAAAACTTCTTTGCCTCTTGTTTTTTCGTATTTTTGAGCATTTTAGGCTTCAAAAGGCTTTAGCGTGGACAATTGTTCAATCGTAAATTTGGATGTTCTGGGAAGAAGAAACCTATGTTTTTTGTTTGTTAAAATCTGCATTTAGCGCCGATATTAAGGAATTTTTTTTCTGTTTGGTAGGCGGAGAGGACGCGCACGAAGACAAATTGAAGCATCTTACCGCGTATTTCAAAGTCCTACTGATCCGTTAAAGATTTTATTGAATGCTCCTGTAAACTGTGGAACGGTTCTTTCTGACGAAACCAACATGTGGCTGTAGAAGGTCAAATTTCGTTTGGGAGGAAAAGTCAGCATCAGGCGCCCTTATCAATGCGAAATAATTCGAAAAACATAGCATGCCTATTCGGAAGAAAAAAGTGTACGCAAGATTCAATGTGGGAACTATGATGAGAGAGCTGAAAGAGCTTCGAGAAAGAACTGCCCTCGAACATGAAAAGGTTTTGACCGCAATAAGAGATCTTCAGGCAAAGCAAGCCAAAGGACGAAGACTTCAGCAGAAGGTTATCAACGTTTTACGTTTTTTAATAGCCATTAGAAAACCGATTCAGTTTACCACAAACCGGATCTCCTTAAACCCTTAATTCACTGTTGCAATTAAACCGGCTTCGACAAAACACTGACCCCCCAGTCAGCTGACCACCTACTGACCCCCTACTGACCCCTTAACTGACCCCCTTAAAAATCATCGGGAAAAAATACAAAGCGTAGTACAAATCAAGTTCATAAAATAATATGAATAAGAAAGCATAAAATTAGTTAAAATATCAAGGACGATATTCGTACTCATTAAAAAAAATGAAGCGGGGAAAACAACGAAGGAACAAAATAAATTAAAAATGTAACGCAAGCGACACACTTGCACGATACACAAACCGGAAGTCATTTTGCAATGTAGTCAGCAGGGACAGTTCCTGGTCTCTCAACTCGCTAATGTCGATAAGGGCAGGGCGACAAATCAGATCCAAACAGGAGCTCTTTGAAATCGTTGAACATGAATGTAAATGTCATGTTCAACGATTTCAAAGATCTCCTGTTTGAATTTGACATTTGTCGCCCTAATCGACAGCGCTGGGTCGAGAGACCAGGAACTACATTGCAAAACGACTTCTGGTTTGTGTATCATATGCAAGCGTGTTGCTCATGTTACCGTGATTCGTAATCGTATTTTGTTCCTTCGTTGTTTTCCTCCCTTCATTTTTTTAATGGGTACGAATATCATCCTTGATGTTTCAACTTATTTTATGCTCACTTATCTGTGAACAAAACCTGTACTTGTAACGAAAGAAGAAAATTGTCAGACCTTTGCAACACTCGCCCGCCATCTTGGAACTTTCAGGTAACATGATTTTATTTTATGAACTTGATTTGTACTACGCTTTGTATTTTTTCCCGATGACTTTTAAGGGGGTCAGTTAAGTGGTCAGTAAGGGGGTCAGTGTTTTGTCGAAGCCCCAATTAAATTGCTATTTTTTACACTCAGATAATTTGAAATTTTCACAGAGCCAAAGTTTTGCATTGAATATTTATTTTCACTAGTATAGGTTATCACATGATTTTGAGTGTAATTTGGAATGCATAAGCACTAGTAAATTTTTCAAAGGCTAGCAAAACTGCACGAGCCCGAAGGGACAAGTGCAATTTGTAGTCAGTAATTTACAGTTTGTAATTGCACGAGAAGAATCTGTATGTGCGGCATAAAATGTTTTTACCTCAGAATAGTTTTTTCACCATTAAATTTGAACAATTTGATAATGAAACAAAGGGAAAATATTGCAGGTAACAATCTGCTGCTGTTCTACACCGTGTATGTCTTACCCGTGCCATGTTTGTGGACGCTGAACAAAAACTCTTCAAGCTTTAATTTATAGATTTGTTTTGTTTTTAATAGGTGGATGAGCTATCTGCCAAGGAAAACCGACTACAGGCAACTATTTGTGAGCATCCTGCAGCCATTCAAAATAGGCAGCTGTCAGCAACAAGTGATGAACAGGGAAATGTCAAGATATCTAAAAGGACCATGAGAAAAAGACAGACTGAAACCTTGGAACAGGCACTCAAAATTCATGGTGGGAAAGCAAACAACCACCTACCAGCTGCTGTAGGACTAGTAGAGACACTGTGTACTAAATTCAGTAAGAAACAATTAGTCACAACTGTTTCACGAAAGAGAAAATTCTGTGAAACTGTTTTCCCTCAAATCTATAACACTAAGGGAAAAGACTTTGAAAAGTCACAAGAAAATGTGTTGCGTAGCATTGCAACATATTTTTGTAAGGGAGTGATGGGTAAAGCTAAGTACAGGTCTGTGTATCAATCCGTCTCTATGAAAAAGGGAGTTAAGAAAGGGTCTAAACAACAAAGATTGAAAGTAATGGGTTGTAAAATTCCATCCTTGCTCCCATACAACAAACTGCTGGAGCACGTAAAAACCATCGACCTTGGCAAAATAGGTAATGTAAGAGAAGTGTTTTGTGCAGATCTTAAAGAGGAAGAAAAGGTGAATGGCTGTTTCAGATACTTAACAGATTTCCTGCCATCACTTGCCTCTTTTTACTTAACTTTAGAGCAGCAAACAGAGGAGAGGTTGTTGTGGTTTAACACACCTAACACATTTCAGGTTGTTCTTGGGGGGGATGGTGCCCCTTTTGGAAAAGATGAGTCAGCCACTGCTTGGAATGTTAGTTTTCTCAATAGGGGACAACATATCCTAAGCAGTAATGAGAACTTCCTCATTTTTGGAGCTAACTGCTCTGAAAGTTCTGTTCCCGTACAAAGGTATGTGAAGCACCTCTTACACGAGATGACCACTATCGAGGGCAAAACCTACAGTATTAATGGGAAAGACATCAACTTTAAGTTTGCAGAGTTTCCTAACGATCTCAAAATGCTTGCATTCCTTGCTGGGGAACTATCTTTAAGTGCCAGATATTTCTCAACCTTTGGAAATGTGAGCACTGCTGACTGCAGTCATGTTAAAGGGACTTTTGGAGCTGGTCCAGGCAATAAATGGAAGCCATGGGCCTACGACAAAAGGGTGGCTGTTGCAAGGGAGGTTGAAAAGCTAAAGAAGCAGGTCAGTAAACAGAAAGTTTCAGAGAAAACAAAGCGAAAAAAAGTAACTGACTTCATTTCCTCGAAAGGTAGTAGACAAGAATTTGTACCATTGGTTGGAAAGTTTCTTGATAGAACACATGTCGAACCGTTGCATCCAAAAAACAATTCTTGTCAGCAATTATTCAAGCTGATCCTATATGAAAGCATTGGAAAGTCAGCACTTGCATCAAACATCACAGACTTTGATGCTGTGCCTTATACATCCCCATTTTACAAATTGGTCGACTGCCTTAAAAAGAAGGTCAAAATGGGTCGTCTTGCCAAGAAAGTGATTAGGTGGTTTAATGAAAACAAAGATCTTGCCCAATTTCAATACAGATTCACTGGTCAAGACTCTCGTTTGTTCCTGCAGAATTTCATGTTTATCATTGATTCTATCAAGCAAGCACATGATTCAGAGAAGCAAACCTTTTCTCTCCATGTGTTTGCCTACATGTCAGTACAATTGAGGCAAATTGTCTCCCTGTTTTGTAGAGTTGTCAATGTTTCTCGGGAAAACATTGCAGAGCTTAAACAGTCCTGTACCAATTTCTTCAGATGCAGCAGCTTGTTTAGCACAGTGACCCCAACAACCTGGATTGTGGGACATATCATTCCTGCCCATGCATCTGATGTTTTTCAGAAATACAACTTGGGCTTAAATGCAGTGTCTATGGAGGGCCGAGAAGCCAAGCATATGGCAATTCGAAGGTATAGCCAAAACACCAATCATCATGCAAGGTGGATGCAGATTTTTCAGCATGAATTTGTTCACCTTATCTGGCTCAGAGAAAGGGGCTATGGGGGAGAAGGTATTTCTAGATCTAAGCAAACCTATGTACCACTAAGGGTAACAAATGGGCCATCCTGTTTTTGTGGCTTTGACAAAGGGCCTGAAGAAGAGAAGTGCTGTTATTGTTCACATAACTACAGAGCCCAAATTGAGAAGAGTGTTCAACTAGGGAAGATCACTGTAGACAAGAATCTCTGTTCTGCATAGTAGCTGCAGAAACTAGGATTAGCTTACGTAAGCTAGAGTATACTCTAAGTACTCAAAAGTAAGCAATCAACAGAGAGTTTTAATAACCTACAACTACAACATTTCTCATTCCAGCCTACAACTTTATTGCACTGTTCAAAATAATTTAAACATTTTTTAGATTATGCTGGTTAAAATTTAGTCTTGTTACAAAGTTTATCGACATGTTCATATATTAGCATTTGAACAGTTGTGTTTAATTTCATTTTCATAGAAGTAACTACCATTTTGTTTGGAAAACATAAATGGGCAACAGTAAGCAACTCACTTTTAACAACAGCCTACAACTGCATAATTTGTATTCAAAATAATTTTGTATTGATTTTTAGACAATACTATTATTTTACTCTTGTTACAAAGTTTGTTGACATGTTATTAAATATCAACATTGAATAAGTTGTATTCAACTCAATTTCAAGCTATTAACTCATTAAAACACTGTTACCAAAAACCAACTAGAATCATGCAGTCTTTCATTGTCTGGTAATATGGAAAATAAGCAATAATGATACTGTAACTTAGCTATGGAGTGGGAAGCCAGACTTGTTCCAAAATCCATAATGGAATGTTATCAAGAGTTGGCCAGCTTTGATCTTGTAAAGGAAAACAAAGTCTTTCTCCAAGTTTACTATAACTTTAGCTCTTCCATTCGACACTTTCCTCTTGAAGTATGACCTGACTGCCCCTTCTGACATTCCTGACAACACAGAGAATAATGCAACAACAGCTTCCATCCTTGTGAATGATATCGCATAGCACTTATTATTTTCAGCGAGGGAAATGTTATCAACAACATCTTGCAACCGAGAGCGTACAACTCCACTTCCAAACACCAAAAAAATTTCTTTTGGTAAATTTCGAATTATTTCGCATTGATAAGAGCGCCTGATGCTGACTTTTCCTCCCAAACGTAATTTGATCTTGTCCAGCCACAGTCTGGTTTCATCATAAAGGACCGTTCCACAGTTTACAGGAGCATTCAATAAAATCTTTAACGGATCAGTAGGACTTTGAAATACGCGGTAAGATGCTTCAATTTGTCTTCGCACGCATTTCTTAAACATATCCAAATTTACATCACGTAAATCAAGCGAGTCAAATGCCTGAAGACACAATTCAATCTTCTCACTGAGAACGTCTTCTTCGGATTCTCCATTAACTGATTCTTCTTCATCGATTTCTTCCGATTCTTGAGACGACAAGTCATCCATATCAGCTAAAACTGCTTCTCGAACTGCATCTGTCGAAAGATCATTACTCTGGCCTTTGGCCGCCATATTGAAATATGTTTCACTTTGTTGAGCAACCGCTGACATTGCGCACCGCCGACCCCTGCCACATTTTGAGTCTCCTGTGCCCACCGTGTCTTTTTATACTATCAGCGGAAATCTTAGCCAAAGCCATCAGGTCTAATAAGAATGTCAAAGGAATCTGTGTTAACAATACAGAAATTAAAATAAGCCAATACGCTGACGACACTACCTTCATTCTTAATGGCACCAGGGAGGCTTTGTCTGCCACTCTTGACACGACTGAAAGGTTTGGCAGTGTGTCCGGCCTCAAACTCAATAATACAAAGACTGAGGCCCTGTGGATCGGATCAATGGCAGGGAAAAAGGAAAAACTTTTCCCCGAAAAAAGTTTTAAATGGGCAGAAAACAAAGTGAAAGTTCTTGGTGTTTGGATATCTACTGACCCTAACACCACGTTAAATTTGAATTATAGGGAAAAAGCGGACAAAATCAGAAATGTTCTAAGCTGTTGGAGATATCGAGGATTAACATTAATGGGAAAAATTCTGGTTATTAAAAGCTTAGCAGCATCGCAACTTACGTACATCTTAGCACCACTTGCGACAAATCACGAAATTATCAGGGAGATAAACGATCTTTTCTACAGTTACCTCTGGAATAACAAGGGTGACAAAATTAAGCGAAGTGTTATTATAAGCGAGTATGAAAAAGGAGGTTTAAAGATGGCCGTGACATAGCTACGTTTAACAAATCCTTTAAGACTACTTGGATATAAAAGAAAAAAAAAACAGACAATAATGCTGGTTTTAGGCATTAGGTTGGACACTGTTATCAGTTGTTCAGTCGTTTAAGAATAGACCAGCAGAGGCCCAGAAGAGTTGACATTCCCCTGGCTGTATTTTGTAACGAAATAGTTGGTGGGGTAGAGTTGCCGTGGGGTGTATGATAAAGTAGGGGTGTCCGGAGGCATGCTCTCCCGGGAAAAATTGAATTTTCAGAACGTTAGAAACGCTACTTTTTGGCATTATGGCACTGTTGTTTGCATTATTACAGATGCTGTCATTACCAAACTTAAAGGCAGTTTTTTTTGGTGACCCACCCCTTTACACACCATATTTTTCGCCTGGCCGCCCCTTTGAAGCCACTTTTTTGGCATGGCCCCCCCCCTCAAATTCCACCAACCTCCCCCCCTCCACCTCATAAAAAATGAACGGTTCCTAAGTCATTTTTGTCACTGTGACGTCATTTCACTACAACTGCAATAATCTCTTTTTTAATGCAAGCTAGGACTATCGCTGTTTAAACCTCACTAGGACTACAAAATGTGAACAAGAAAGGAAAAGTGAAATGAATTCTGGAAGTCGTAGTAAAATGACGCCTGCATGAAAATGACCTACGTTTAGCGCGAGAAGTTCGAAGTCATCGGAGGAGGATCCGCGAGCGGCTTTTTAACCGTTGACCGTGCACAGCTAAGACATTTCCTCCCGCGTGAGGGACCTGAGTAAACTCGATGATTGCACATGGCAAAGGCAAAGTGTCCCTTCGCTAGGCATATGACAGACCGAAATGAACCCAGTTTATGCGGTGTTCCAGACCAGTACGACTGAAACTGATAAGAACAATTTGGTTGACTATACACTGACTTTTTGTTTTTGTTTCATAACAACGTCTAATTTTGGAGCTAAGCCTGAGCCCAGAGTGAACGTGCTAAGGTTCTTGCCCGGCGGCGGGGGGATACTCAGTAATTTTTGGGTGGGAAGGTGCCCGCGCTGGGACTCTGAGAGACTGAGACCCTTACCCTATACCTGTATACCAGACCATGTTCAGCTGAATTGTGCAGCCCAATTGTTTTAGATGCCAAAAATCCCTACCCTGTCCCAGACTCACCGAGTGTCAATCCCTAGCGAGTCCCGATAAATGATTCCCTATCACTCGAGACCAAAACTACCTGATTCCGATACCCTGATTCCGATAACCTCTCCCGGACTAGTCGAAACTGCCACACCCTTCGCAGCTGCACACACCCATATAGCTTATATAGAGGAGTACACCTCTCCCCCCCCCCCCGTTTTTAAGATGTTCTTTAATAATTCAAGGAAGAGATAAACAAGGAACACTGTTATACATTGTTATATAAGCTCTTGTTTTCGTAACATATGGCCAGAAAAGTGTACGTTTTTTTCTACACTAAAGCTAGATTGTTCATGTTGTCAATGTGATATGTTAACATACCTATTAATCATTTCCTCTTCAACTGGCTTACCCTCCTAACAGACGTTTTTCATCTTTTTGTCCTTTGTGTTTCGTAGTCTATCCGCGACTGTCTTTCGCGCTGAACGTGTCTTTCACTCCGGCGAAAAACCTCTGCCAGACAGCCGCGGCAGAGACGACGAAACACAAAGGACAAAAAGGTGAAAACCCTCTGTTACCAGCGTACTGTGCAGTATAACGTTGTGCCGCTGTCGCAAACGAACATGACAACCTGTTTTAAGTTTTTTCTTTGTTGTAACTGTTCAATATTGCAAAATATGGCTCAGTAAAACGTTCAAGCTGTAGTGCCGATTCTTAGACTGCGCGAAATTTAGTTCTTTTTGACACGAGTTTTCTGCCAAATCGCGAAATCAGTTGTCTCCGAAAATTTCCCTCTAATATTTTCTCGAAATTTAGTTTTCGGGTCTTTTCGCGAAAATGAGTTACATTGCTCAGACCAACTTCTTGTTATATTCACTGATAAAAAAGGAGGATAATAAGAAAATCTCAGGCTGAGGTATGTTTTTTATATGCTCTTATATTTTAGCCCGCCTTTTTTTAGCCTCGACATTCTTATTAAAATGGCCCTTATTAAACAAAAAAAAAAAAAAAAAAGAAATCACTTTACAACTCAGTCATATAAACGTGGGAACACCCCCCTCCCCTTACTTTAGTGCAGACGTCTATTAAAGGTCAAAGATATCAACTCAGCGGAGGACCGGACGTCTAAGATGAGGAAGAGCGTTGTCAACGTTTTGATATAATTAAAAGCAAAATGAAGTCTTCCTTACAAGTCCGTACAACGATTTCCCCGCCGAATAGAATGTTGTTTCCTGATACAGCACTTTCTTTCGCAATCTCACATCACGTACCCTATCCGTTACAAATTAATTCGCCACAGGATATCAATAGCTTCTTGACGTCACTTACAGACAGACATAAAACAAATTGACGGCGGCATCAAACTTCATTCTACACGAAACTCTGCAAAATTGAAATTGGTGTTTCGTGTGTTCAATAATGAAGCTTAATTTATGTCTAGCATTCATCTTTAGCATCTGCTACTGGCTGGAGCCAAAGGAAGCGAGAAGGACTGCAAGACAAGCAAGTAAGTCAGTGGAAACTATGTCAATGAGCTTCACAACACGATGATTAATACAAATAACATAGCTATTTTAGAAACAGTTGCGCAGTTTAGAGTTTATGGAAACATATCCCTTTTGAAAGCTACCCGATTG
Source organism: Siderastrea siderea (assembly GCA_964030785.1). NCBI lineage: Eukaryota > Metazoa > Cnidaria > Anthozoa > Scleractinia > Rhizangiidae > Siderastrea > Siderastrea siderea. Next base: position 72,008,370 of record OZ034968.1, on the reverse strand, counting down.
TTTCTTAAATACCAGTCCTTTAGAAGTGTGAAATCTGCTATTTTGCGCCAACCCTAAGCACAGCTAAGCGCGCGGTACGCGGGAATTCGAGATGTGAACTACTACGATTTTCCCTTTTCCACTGAGGAAGATTTCATTTCTGTGCTGGCTAATTGATTTTCCATACTTGAATACTCTGGTTAAATAACGAACCTTTCATTTCGAAGCCAAGCATTATCAAGTTAACAATATTCATTACGTGTTTCAGTTTCAGAGCATAAACACGCCGGGTCTCACCCGCGTGGGAGTCAATTTATAGCATGTGTTTTTGTTCGCTTTTTTTAGGGGAGTGGGGTGGGGGATGATCGGCAGCAACAAAGGCGATAATGAGCCCGAACAAACAAACGGTGCAACTATCACAAAATAATAGAATGATTTGTATGGAAATAAACCCGTTCCTTTCGACCCTTTGCGAGAAACACAAAACAGGAGCCATAATCGATTATGACTCCCGCCCAAATAAGAAGGAACTCGAAGTTGGGACGGACCACATTACATTTGAAGGTGAGGTGGGGGCGGGAAGGGGTTACGTATTTTTTCCTGCCCGGATTGTTTTTTGGCTTTCTTTTCTTTTTCAGGCCTTAGTTTAGAGGGCATTTCGTTGCTTCCTTTTGCATAAACCTATTTTATTTTAATTGTTTTATTTTGTCCACCCCTTTCCTCCTATAATAGGGCCAGTTCTCACCAGAAAATCGCTTTCTCACCAGAAATCGTTTTAACAGTATGAATTTAAGCCGTGCGAGTTCATTGTATGTTGGTGAAACGATTTGAACATCTTGCACATTTTACATTGGCCGTAAACTGAATTTCTTTTCTCACTAGGGTTGTCTGTAAGGGACGGACCACTTAATTTTTGTTGGTAGGCTGGGCAAATACCAAAAAGAAGAAGAATAATTCCTGCCGTCCTTTATTTGCCGAAGATAAGCTGAAATTATGTACAGTGAAACTAATCAAAGAAAGATCTTAATATGACGCCACAAATTTAAAGACAAGCATATGGAGAAAAGTATGTGCGACTTTTAAATCATTTTGCCGACATCATTGAAAGGTTTCTAACTAAGCTCACGATCTAGCAATGCTGTTATCCATTAGCTACAAAAATGGTAACGATTGAGTCGCCTACACGGATGCTTTCAGTGTTTTCGTTTGAAAACACAATTCTGTTACGTTTTTGCCTGTCCTCCCCTCAAAAACAATTGAAAATGTTGACGAAAACTGAAACTTTCGAAAATGGTTCTCTAACAGGAAGATTTTAAATCGAATAGAAAACGCATCGTCTTTAGCATGAACGGGGGAAAATGTGTCGTTGTGTATGGATGGGCGCAAATAGACACTTGAAAATGCTGGCACCGTTTTTGGTCATTTTTTAGATCATTTTTTAGTGTGGACGACAGGAGAAAACGTATAGAAAAACGCATTTCACTGACAAGGGGCAAGTGTTACAAAAATCTTATTGTGGTCGAAAATATTTTGCTACGCCTTGACCGAATGAAAACGTCCGGGCCGCAAATTAACCGGACATTCAAGCCGCTGGAAAGAAAAATGACGTGCAAGTTATAAGATTCCCTCGTGGGAATAAGCTGGATTCCAAAAACCTTCACAACGCTTGTCTTACTTTGTTGACATTATTTTAATTGAAATGCGCGGGAAAATGGTAATTTTTTAGGTCTGTATATTCGCCTTTGTGAAACAAAAAAAAGCTTTTTCCGCTCGTAAGACTATTTTAGGTTATAAATCAATATTTCTAGTAAACTATTAGATAACTCAAATTCTATAAATAAACAAAAGTTTGCAGAGGACTCTATTCTCAAACTGACGCGGCATTCAATTCGTAAACTACAATTTTCCGGTTCATTGAATATTCAATAATTCATGCTTTTTCAAAGCACTGTTGTCAACGTTTTATTTTAACGGTTAGCTATCGGTCAGACTGAGAGATCGTTTTTCTATTCGTAAAGTTTTAAGCCATGTCATTTCTTGGATTTCTGAGACACTTGTTAGTAGCTGAGACACTTTTACTTGTTGTCGGACAAAGCTATTACTGGACAACAGGTAAGATTATCATGTGCTTCCTTCGCGCGCGCATTTACTCTACAAGTATTTTACCACAGAACATTTAAACTATGTTTTGTTTTGTTTGGTGTCAAGTGTGCACTGAACGACTGATCATCGCCTTACAGTAACGTAAGATGCAAAGTTACATGAAAGAGAAAAAATGCAGAGTCCTCTTACATGGCCAATCCAGGCCCGGTCACTTTCGAATATCACACGGGCTTTAATAGATCGGGATAATTTCATTTTCCTATATGTCTCGCACTAGATATCAACGCTACGTTGAATAACACGCGTTAATCTCGTTATTATAATCGTTTTAAAATCCTGCTTTTCCTTATCGCGCTTTAACACGGTGCGAAGCAACTGGAGTGGCATGATTTGCAGTTCACCGTATCCTGCTTTGCCATGGTTCGAAGTAACTAGAGTCGCGTGATTTGTCGTTCACCATCCCGCTTTGGTACGAAGTGACCGGAGTCGAGTGATTTGCAATTTACCATATCAAGCTTTGGCGTGGTGCGAAGTGACTCGAATCACCTGAATTGCTGTTTTACGTCCCGCTTTGGTATGGAGCGAAGTGACTGGAGCCGCTGATTTACTGTTTATCATCTCACTTCTTACCCTGGGCGCCAGAGGCGATTGCTCCACGAGGGGGCGCGAGAGAAACCTCTGGTACCCAGGGTACCCCCATCTCGACAAATGCTTCAACATTTGCCGCATGCATCCCGCCTAAAAAATCGTCCACTTGCCGCCATGGTATTTCGTCCGGCATTTTTTGACCCGTTTTCAACCGTCAAAATTTGTTGTTTATAGCATCTCGCGATCCCTTCTTGACCCCACCATATTATTTCGTGCCTCCAATAAAAACAGCGTGGGAGTTTTTCTATGTCTTATTCTAAAAAAAATTGCGTGACGTCACATCCGCGCTTACCTAACGGCATCTCAGTCGGCTTCACAACCAGTCAGCGTGCGAAACAGAATGTATTTCCTGGCTGCACTTTGCTATACGGTCCTCGGCCTTGTATAAATTTCCTTTGTAATCTTGTGAATACAGCCTTTTCTTTTGCCCCGTCTTCGCTCAGTTTTTTAATCATTTTTGTTGCACCCTAGCCAATTGATTTACAGTGGACGCCAATAATTTTCCTCTGAGCATTCATTCTAGTGTTATTACTTTTTAGATATTTTTGTAAGAGGAAATCAATAAAAATAATGCTAACTAGAATTTCTGGAATAAAACTGGGCCGAAAAGTTGTGGTCAGCCAGATGAACGAACGAACGAACGAAAGAGCGAACGATTGAAAGAATGAATGCATAAACGGATTGAACCCTAGCTTTCTATTTTCTCCAAGCCAAGAACAAGTCTTCCTTCGCTAATTAAAGATTAAAATGACTGTTGCTGTTACAGTTACAGCTCTGAGGTCAACAAAGCATCGGCCGATGACCGCTCAACCAGGGTAACAAAGACTAAAAACACAAAAGTAAATAAACAAATTAAACAAACAAAACAGCAGGAAAACAACAGCAACAAAACGATAATTGCATCCTCAATACTTCAGTGTTCATGATTAAGCTGTATTTTTTTACGGCCGTTGCTTGATTTTTAGTCTTTAATATTTCATGTAGTACTGTCCGTCCACTATTCGGTGTGGTTTAGTATAATATTTCTGCTTCTTCAGGTTGCTACGACGGAGATTATCGCTGTTCGTCTTGGGCCGGTCGTGGAGAATGTCAGCGGAACCCTCGATATATGTTGCAGTATTGTAAGAGAAGCTGCGGGAGATGCAACACTGTCAACAGTAAGTTCTGCGAATACTGCTAAACTTGAATTCATAAGGCTGAGTTATGTTAAGATAATATGAAGAGGGATAATGATGACGATGACGATGATGACGATGATGATGATGATGATGACGATGATGATGATGATGATAAATTTTTTCAGACATTGCCTTAAAGAAATGATCGGTTCCATTTTGCCTTGTCAACCAGGTGCTCCTAAATTTGTTTTACTTCAGTCCTTTTACCTTACTAATTCCTCTTGTACCTATTCCAGATGGTAGGAACAGCAAAAAGTGAAGCTAAAATGGTCCCCACTTCCTTTCTCACTCAGTCTTTATGCTTTTTATTTTCCGTGTTTGTTTTCTTCTATTATTCTTATGTTCAAGCTCTTATGTTCCGTGAACACCAACTCGCGTTCCGTTTAAGAAATCCTACTCGGGTCCGTATTACCCTTTTAAATAAATTTTATACCATATTGTTTATTTTCGTCCACACGAATGTGTCGATAAAATATGCTTTGTTAGTGTAGACTGGGACGTTGTGTAGTTGCCGATCCAAACGGTATGCAAATGACATGTTATTAGACCCTTTCGAAACGTCTAACTTTTCATGTGTAAAATCCAGTGCAATTCAGCCAATACAATAACTTAGCTATGGCTTACTTGCATTAGATTCAGCACATGAAAAGTTTGACGTTTGAAGTGGACGTAAATTAGACGTGAGCATTTTCTTTCTCATTTAACAAAAATAAATAGAGATTTAAAGACACATTATTGTCGAAAGACCTTACTTTGCGCAGAACTGAGTGAGAGCTGTGCGTCTAACAAAAGGAGAAGTAAAGCCAGCAGAAATTACTCACTCACCCTTTTCCCCTGATTATATTTATTTTTTTTTTAATACTGGTTTCTTTATCCCATTCATCACTGTTGTGCAGCTGCCCGTTTTTTCGTATTTTACCACACCCCCGTCACGTTTCAGCGCTTCTTGCTCTCGCTCGTGTGTTTCTTTTCGCCCAACTATCTCCGAGCGGAAAGAGGCACTTAACTCACAGCCTAGGTCCTTACATTCCAAGTTCTTAGAAGAAGCTAACGATTCCCTCCACCAACCTAAATCTTGTTAAGTTAGGAGACTGGATGCTAAAGAACTGCTGTTGATGTTATTGGTTGTTTCTTCATTAGCAGGTTGTGTTGACAACAGCCAGTATTGTAATGACTGGTCAAGAAGAGGGGAGTGTCAGCGAAACCCTGCATATATGAAGACCAACTGCAGGCGAAGCTGTGGCTTATGCGGTAAGACAATTACTTTCACAGATTTCAGTCCTCTGTACTGATTAAAGAAATGTGAAGCCCACTTATACTCAGAGTGACAGGTGGTTTGAATTTACATTTACAGTTTAAGCTTACATGGTTTTTCTTTACGACTACGTTTTGCTTCAGCTTAAAAACTGTCATTGGTTATTTCCTCGCCGGTTTTGGGCGACCCTTTTAGTGGAAATCTTAATTTTTAGTGCAAATTTCAATTCGTCTATGTAAACTACTGATGGTTTCACTTCGATTTCATTACGAATTGAATGCGATTTTGAAACTCGGTCAGCGACGGTGAGCAAAACTGGTGCGCTGCTGCTTTAAATCTACCCGAAGTTTTCGGAGGTGCAAGGGATCATGGGAAGGCAAAGCCTTCCCAAAATTCCCAAGATAATTTTGGCAATTTTCATGCTCACATGACACACGCTCTGTGACGAAAAAAAGGTTTTCATGTTCCTTGATTTCTCTTCGCCGATTTTCCGCGTGTTTCATTTTTTTACAGTCTCATTTTTCTGAGACTGGATCTCCTCTCCAAGGCTGTTAGCGTTTAATTATTTGCCTGGGAAAACCCGAATGTTTTGTGTATTCGAATGAGAGAAACATTTGTATTTAAAACAACGCATGTGTGAAATAGTGTTCTGTTGTTTTCACAGCTGTAAATGGAAATTGGGGGTCCTGGGGAAGTTGGACCACGTGCACAAGGAGCTGTGGAGGAGGGTCCCAGAGGAGGAGCCGGACCTGCTCCAATCCAGCCCCCAAGAATGGAGGACGTACCTGTGCGGGGTCCTCCACTCAGTCAAGAGCTTGTAAGAACTCTCCATGTGTGGGTAAGAAAGACAGCAGTTTTTGTCCAGCCCTTCCACTTCCAAGAGTGCTCTTATCAAAGTTATCGAACACAACTGACATGAAAGTACTGCCTAAGGACCTTCATTTCAATGATCACATTTTAGGAGATTTCATCCACAGACTCAAAAGTCGGAACCACCTTGTACAGCATAATAAACAGTACTGTACCAAAGAAAGGAAAGCTTAGTGGTTTTCATTTGAGTGGTTACATTTTTGGATTTCATCCACAAACTCATTAGTTACAACCACCATGTACTGCAAAATAAACACCCTCTCGGGAAGTACTGCTTTATAGCTTCCATTTGAATTGTCACACTTTAGATTTTATCCATAGACTCAAAATTTAGTGACAAATAAAAAAACACTACAAAAACAGTTCTGCTCAGTGGCTTTCATTTGCGTGGTCACACTTAAGGATCTTGTTCACAGTCTCGAAGATTAGACCTACCTTGCACAACACAAAAAACCGACAGTACCACAATAAAGTACTACTCGATAGCTTTCATTTGAGTGGCCAGACTTTAGGATTTAATCCAAAAACTCAAACACTAGAACCAACTTGTACATCACAATGAACAGGTTACTTGGGGGGTGTACTCTTGATCTTGAAACTCGTGTCGCAGTTTGATGTCGATGTTATATTCTGGTGTTGCAAGGCAAGTTCAAGAAAAATTATCTCCTGCAATAGGCCAATTATTTTCAATGTCTTTCAAAAGTGTTTGCCTCTTGCTCCGTCCAAATCCATAACCTTGCATTTATAAAGCAATGTAATGTCATCAGGAGAAATTAAAAATTGTTTGTCTACACATAGTGCCAGTTCATGGTAACTGGGGAGCCTGGAGCCCGTGGTACTGTACCAAAACCTGCGGAGGTGGCATCAAGTACAGGCGCCGCACTTGTTCTAACCCAGCCCCTCGGAATGGCGGCCGTCAGTGTCAAGGGAACAGACAGCAGACGCATACGACGTCTTGTAACGTGCAGGGTTGTCCAGGTAACTCAACAAAACGGTATTGACTGGTCACGCAGTCTTTAGTTTCCTTAAACTATCCAAGCCGTGCATCAACCAACCTTCACATTCCCCCACGCAATCTTCACTTTCCATTACTAAGGCGTACGACACGCAATCTTCATTTTCTTCCGACTCATGAGTGCGTGATGCAAACATCAGTTTCCTCCCACCAAAGAGTACGTGGCACGATCTTCACTTTCATCTGACCAATGAGCGTGTCGCGCAATCTTCCGGTTCCTCCAAAACGGATTGCATACCGATTCCAAAGAACAACCGCGTGTAACTCGTACCAAGGGTCGTTTGCATAAAGCAGGGCAATTTTATAGACTGTTGGCGATTTTCCGACGACGATTACATAAGAAACAAGATCCCACGTTAATTATAAGAATGAAATGGATATTGATAACTTTTTGGTTGATTACAATTCCTTTATTTGCTAGCTGATGGTAAATGGGGCTCATGGAGCAAATGGTCCGTTTGTTCTAAGACCTGTGGAGGGGGTTACTCCAAAAGGACCCGAACTTGTTCCAACCCAGCACCTAAGAATAGTGGCCGTACCTGTCAAGGAACCAACCAGCAGACGGCAAGTTGTAACACCCAGCATTGCCCAGGTGATGATTATAGCATAAGTTAGTAGATTAATATGTTCCTTCTCATACAATAGGCTTACGAAACCTATTCTGAATGCACAACCTGCCCATGAATGTCATGTTCTTTTTCCGTTTACTTGGTAAAGCATTCACCGTTTAGGGTCTGAGCACCTTCCGTTAACGCTGAGAACAATTCTTGATCCGGCACATTATTAACGTTTAATGCTAAAGTTTGCAGAGAATGAAGTCTCTTGGCGGTACTCTCTCTCTTCCCCGCATCGGCTCCTTCAGTAGAAAAAGGAAGAAAAACACAGTCAAAAAGGAAGTTGGCAAGCGCTGGGACCCCGTGCGCTCACTTTTTTCTCTCCCCAACCTCTGCTAGCTTTATCTCCCCTCCCCTCAACTATACGAGATAATATTCAAAGAAGCGTCTGCGGAACAGAGATACTTTCTTGTCGTGTTTTATCATCATTTTGTGTGGGGCGAGTTCAGCTTAAAAGTGAAAGAGCTATTATAATCATCGAGCCTGCGGTTTTTAATAAAAATGATGCTTAGTTCGTAACCATAACGTATCTCGATTGAAGCTCACGTGACAACGTACTCTCAGAGTGCTCGTTCGTCTCTTATTGAAGGTAACCGACTCATTTTCTCCGACTTAAACGATCTACAAAGTCGGCAATATAAAAATTATGGTTGTGACCTTCCTTTCACGCTGGGAAATTATTGATTGAAATTGGGCCAACTTTTTTTGTTACAATTTATCTCTGTGAGTTTTTATGCTATTAACGTCAAATTTTCTACATGAATAGAGATGTGCATGGTAAAGGGAACTATTGTTTTGGTCTTTTAGTTTTGGTTATTTTTGGCGGGAAAGTGACGTCACGAACATTGGGTGAAAATTAACATTTTAAATTTTGATACATTTTATAATAGCTGCTGAAAGACCAAGCTTACACAAGGTCAAAACTGAAGAGATAACTAAAATATGTTTATTCAGTCCAGAGTTATGGTTGTTTTAAATTTGAAATTTCCGCCATTTGTTACTAAAAATAGCACAAATGGAAATTTCAACTAGTTGTATCTCTGGACTGAATAAACATATTTTGGTTATCTCTTCGGTTTTGACCTTGTGTAAGCTTGCTCTTTCAGCAGCTACTATTAAATGTATCAAAATATAAAATGTAAATTTTCACCCATTATTCGTGACGTCACTTTCCCGCCAAAAATGCCAAAAACTAAAAAATCAAAATGATAGTTCCCTTTACCATGCACATATCTTTTCATGTTGAAAATTTGACGTAACTAGCATAAAAACTCACAAAAATAAATTGTAACAAAAAAAGTTGGCCCAATTTCAATCAATAATTTCCCAGCGTGTTCCCTTTCTCTTTCATGTGGTTTTGAGGCTGACTGGGATCACCAAACCTTGTTTTTAGCGTCGTTCCGATGAAAATGGCCAAATCTTCAAGAGCCACCTTTTCAAAAACCCGGCTAGATTTTGCAAGAGAATGCTGCCAAATGGTGAAAAAAAAGCCGAAATTCATCTGAAGAGAAGTCTGTCCGCCCTTTTTTTCTCATTTTCAGGCCATTTTATTGAAACAGTTTCCTAGTTTCTTTATCTGCTTTATTTTAGTATAGTAATATGTTTGTGCCAGCTGTGCAGCTAGCATGTACGTGACAACTTTCGGAGTATGACTAAACACGAATTAAAAAGAAAGAAAAAGCAAACAAACAAAGCAAAAACAAAAAACATATTTCTTGTCTTCACACCAAGTACCTTCTGCTGGTGGTGGTGGTGAAACACATTTTATATTTATCTTTTTCGTATAAAACTCTCTAGTTTACCTCCTAGTTAACGGTTAAACTTCCGAATAGTCAAACCACACCGAAAAAAACTCGGCCCTTCACTACATTGTTCAAATGGGATAGCCTCATCTACCCTCAGCCAAAGGAAACCCCCATCTCAAAGAGGATTGAAAAATACTCGACCAAGACAAGTCTTTTTACCGCTCATGTGCATTTCATCGACATTGGCTTTCTGTCTTATCGTGTCTGCAAGCGGGGACACTTAAAAAAGAAACGAGTTGCATCGCCTCCTTACGCTCATTTTTCACCAGTTTTACAGCTCGAGTTTTACAGCCATGCAGACATCATTGTGCAGCTGACCATCGTTTGGAAATAACTGGACAAAAATTAGTAATATGTGACAAGGATATTATTACACACGTGCACGTGAAACGCCTCGGTGCAAAGGGCATGCACGGAAACGTCAGCATGGACTGCTCAAGCTTGGGATGACTGTGGCTTTCATCAGGAAAGTTGTGGATAGATTTGTGTGATCTGTTTTAATCATTCCACCAAACAATCTCTGAATGCTGATAGTTTCCCTCTGGCTAAAATTCCTTGATATTGCTTTACTTTAAAAAATTCCTAAAAATATTATGATGCTTTTCTGACCTCCAGCGGTTTGTCTGATTTCGCAATTACATAAATAACCGTCACGCCGAAAATAAGCACCATTTTATAGGAAAACGACGTAGAGGCCCCTCCCATGGCTATACTTCATCTGTTCTTTTTCCTTCAACGTGTCATCTTCACATTATTTAACTTAACACTCCGAATTTCCGCTGAACGCCTTTTTTGGCACAATGGATTTTTTGTGTGTCATTTTTCTCATCTCTGAGTTCTGGCTGAGAACCGATGAACTGCGCTGCGTTTCCTGAGGTGAATTGAAAGAATAGGTAGCTCATGCGGTTTGACCCACGCGTAGACACAATGACTAACACGTTTTCTTGTCGTCAATCTTATTAAAAGCTTATAGCCTAATCCTCACGCACGGCCTTACTATTCACAGGAATCTTGAAGAGTTTATACCCCTAGAATTATCGGATCAGTACTTGATGACCCACTCACTCGTTCTAATCTCAGCGCGTATTTTATTTTGGAACAGTCCGCGGAAAATTTATCGAATTCCTTAGCGCATTCTGGTGTCCGATAGCTCCCTGCGGCTCTTGTTTTTACCTTGGAATCCTGGCAAGATATGAAAAGTATTTTCACAGTTTCCTATTGCCAGCACTTCTTCAGCTCACAACGGGACTGGTTGGTTTTTGAAATTTGACCACGAGTATATTCATCCAACCTTTTAACCGAGGAGCATCATTTGCGTATCACGTCTTGAGGTTTGCGGTTCGTGGACCATCTTAAGTGCCTAGTCGGGCTGCAAATTGATTCAAAACTCGAAGAGACTGCAAGGAAACCAAAGATACATGATGGCCTTCTTTTTCAAGATTTTCTTCCCGCTGGTTTTGTTGAGTTTTGCCCTTTTCACGCGAAACGGATGCCAGGCAACGAGGGTAAGTAGAAATTTGTTTTCTTTGTTGGGTAAATGGCACTACTTTTGGCCCATGGTCGCAGTAAAAGAAAATGGTGTATGAAACACCAGAATGCCCGAAGATATCCTTAGACTTAAACTACCTTGCTCTAAAAGCAATTGCGCATCATAGGCTGAGCATGAACCGTTTCTTTGCTGGAAAAGTGTTCAAAAAGGGCTATATTTATTTTTAAAGGAAAACTAGTTTTGCTAAGATTGGCACATAACCACAGCACTAGTTGAATCCTGAAAACTCGAAACCGTTAGTGTTATCTTTATTAGGACTACGTTACTGTTAGTCAGGTAATAAACCCTGCAGCAGAGTGAAGCCGAGAAAACTGCTTTTGGCTCAACGCGGAGTTAACAAAGGTTCGCGGTTTAAAAAAACCGGCTTCGAGTTATCGAGATTCCCTTGAACCGATTGGTTTGACATTTAGACATAGTAAAAACTATGGTTTTCCTTAAAAGGACTTCGATAGAAAAAACACGAAGAGCAACAAGTATGTTTCTAAAAAAAGCGTGGGGAAGGAAAATCGAAATCGAAAAATAATTTTTGATATTTGTATCATGATGTCATTTAGATTCGATCAGGCAAATAAAAAAAACTGTCAAATACACTTTAACATTGCAAGTTTACACTTTCACCTTCTCAAAAAATAACCTTCCCTTTCAGTGCCTTCTCTTCACAACGAAACTCTTTCTCTGGGATCTTTTGTTTCACGTCACTCTGTGATCGCAGAGAGCGCCCTGAATACCCAAGCCTTAATTTCACCAAGCTGATAATGATCATTTGTCATTCTGGGAATAAAATGATTGGCCAAATTCCGCGACAAACGAGTTTTAAACTGGATTCTTTTGTTTAAATGAGATTTTTTAAGGACTTGTCATGCTGAGGCCAAACACAGAGAGACTAGATTGCAAATTAGCTGAACAATTCGGAAGTGTGGAATTTGACAGAACGCCAGACACCCAGGATGTGTTAGAAATTTGGCATATGTAAGTCAATATTCATCGGCAAGCGGCTTGTCTATGTAAGGATCTTCTGGCGTGAATAGCTTCTTTCTCGATCTCGAGTTCTGTTCCACTTTCAACATCAGAAGTTGGCGATTCGCATTCGGTGGACTCTAAAACTCCAAATCACTGCCCAGATTACTTGTAACATCAGCAGTTTCACATAATTTTGTGCGTAATTTGGCGGTTGCGGAATAAAGAAAAATAAAATGAATTAGATCTGCGCAATGCAGCCCACGTAGCTTGTTTTGGCATCGACTCCGTTCCTGGTATGACGTCACAAGGTGACTATGCCCAGGTCTCCCTTTGCGCGGTTTTTGATATGACCGGAAGTAAAATTTCACGTTTTTAAACGGCAAAAGCGCGGGGAAGGAAAATCGAAATCGAAAAATAATTTTTGATATTTGTATCAGGATGTCATTTAGATTCGATCAGGCGAAAAAAAAAAATCTGTCATATACACTTTAAAGGCTTCTCAGGAAATGTAAATTTGAGTCTCTATTTCCGTTTCCGCTCAGGAATAGTCGAGCGAAAAAAAAAATGGCAACACGCGGGCGAACATCAAATTCGCCTGCTCGGTGTCTTCTGGTGCAAGCCCGAATGTCGCCTGCCACGCGCGCCAGGCATTATTCGCGCTCACTCGCTCGCTTTTTCGTTTGGCTCAAATATCCCTGAGCTGACAAGAGAAACTGCTCATAGTCTAGGTACAGTAGAAATGACGCCATAAAATGTTTAGAATTCACTCTAGTGAGTCCACGAGCCGCATTACCAAGCTTTATCTTCGTGTAGACCAGGCAGAGGCAGATTTGTTTATTTGTTTTTGTTTGTCGGTTTTTTTTTCGCAATGACATTAAAACATTTTATCGTAACGAGAAAATTAGCAAACCTTTCCTTAGCGCCAAGTAATACGGGCAACTTGTCCTGCAACAATGTTGCGTTGCAGGTTAAGATGATAATTCTTTGTTGCGCTTACAGTATCATCTCTGGGCTCAACAAATTTTCATAGTGCCGTGAAAAGTAGAAAGACACACACTTTCTGCAGCATGAAAATTCGTTGCGCGAGCAGATAGGAATACGGAAAACAAACGATCTCATTTGCAGTGGAACATCTGTTGCGCAAAAATGTTGCCCATATTACGTGGCCTTTATGTTTGCGTTGCCTATGACGTCATTCTCATGGTCTACACTCTCATCGACCGTAACCTGTGAACAGGTTCCTTATTGGGGTTTGGTTCCGTTCGCTCTCCGACCTTTGTTTTTTCTCTAATTCCTAACAGAGAACCGGTTCACAGGCTTTGTCGAACTAAGGACACGGGCCAGTTAAGACTCTCGAATCTCTCTCGGGACGTTTTATTGGTCAAGTTTTCAGGCAGAGTCCTTCGTTTTCAGACGTTTTAAATCTTGTTTTCAGACCATTTGGACAAGTGAGGAATATGGCTTTGACGAGCCTCATGATGATGACGAGGATGGAAGAGGTGATGATGGCGGCAGTGATGACGAACTCTCTGGCGATGGTAATGACATAAACTATGAATCGGAAACTAAAGCACAAACGCACTTTAGCCAGTGTTAGCTACGGGTGGCAACCTGAAGTGGAACGCATTTTGACGCCATCTGGTCCATAAAAATTGGAGATTTTCTTAAACCTCAGTTTTCAATGTGGACGACGAATAAATGAAGGGTCATCGCCAAGTTCATTTAGGGGCAAGAGGTCGGTTGCTTTAGTTTGATTTTTTGCTGAAGTATTGTGTTCCTTATCGTCTTAACGTCTCCACTCAGAGGTATCATTGGGTGAGGGTAACTCTGTGATGAATAAGTATCTCATTCCGACAGGAGAAGTCATACTTCTACATGCTTTATGCGCAAAAGTGGAGCTAAAAGCACTGGCCGTGTGCATGAGCTACATGCATGGCCGTGTGCATGGCTCGCCGGTATGACTATTCCTTGCCTGATGTCAAATTCAAAAGAAGAATTATTTCTGACAGTATGTAAACCTGTGTTTAGCTGGAGTATTGCTTGCCCGAAGGCAAACTCTGCACGGTGTAGCCACAAAAGAAAGCGGTAAAGCATCAACTTGCTTCCTCAAACTGTCTTCCCAAGAACAATACTGCCAATTACACACACTAACTGTCAATGTAAAACCACGCGGGCTTTTTTCGCAGTTCTAAATTCAGTTCTTATCATTGCAGTAGTTCATGGTAACTGGGGTCCTTGGAACGCTTGGAGCAGTTGCATAAAGACCTGCGGCGGAAAAGAAAAGGCGAACAGGCTGCGATACTGCATTGATCCTCCTCCGGAACACGGGGGTCGACCGTGTGAGGGCTATGGGGTTCAGACAAGAGAGTGTGACACTGGTAAGGGTTTTTTCACAGACAAATGAAGTCTTACTTTACGAGAGTTCGTCAGTGTATTACTATAAAACCCTGCTATGTTGAACTCTGTTCAAGTGGCGAGGCTCGAGGTAGCAAGAGTGGTGTCAAATTTCGTAATTTTTGACAAATCCGACCTTTATTTACATAACATCGGCCATTTTTCCTTGCAAAAAGTTTCTGCGTAAAACATTGACTCCCCCCTTACTGTTTATTTCTTCAGTGTTTCTTCTCTTAACCACCATGTTAATTGCCATGAGTGACTTAACCGGACCTTGGAGTCTTTTCTTGCCAACAACCATGTATTCTTTTGAAAGCGAAAAGTGGTGTCTCAGAATGGAAGTGTATGGGGTTCTGTATGTTAGCTCTCTTCACATTCACTTTTCAACTCATCGACATTGCTTCTTTTTATTAAACAAGGTAAACCACGGTTACCTTTAGGCCGTATTGTTGGTGGCAGGATCACTTCCGTTCAAAAGTGGCCCTGGCAAGTTGGGCTTTTAAATAACAATAACGGCATCTTCTGCGGTGGTTCCTTGCTCAACCAAGAGTGGGTGTTAACCGCTGCTCACTGTATTGCGGAATTTGTTAGTAGAAGGCGTGGCTGCGTGGAACCTTACCCATCACAGCGACTAAGGGTTGTCTTGGGAGAGTCGGACATTAAGAAGGATGAAGGGCACGAGATATACACGGGTAACTCTTTTTTACATGTTAGTTGGTTAGTATGTTTGTTTTTCATTGCACATTTTAAGGCTAAACTATTTTCCCTGAGTTTACTGAAAGGAAAACAGGTCCAAAGAATCGATCAAAAAACTCCATGCTATAGGAAAGTACTGCTCAGTAACTTTCATTTGAACGGTTATGCTTAAGGATTTCATCCACAAACTCAAAAGTAGAACCACCTTGTACAGCACAATAAACAACAGCACTGGAAAGTACCTCTTAATAACCACACTTTAAGAATTCATCTACAATTGGAAAAGGGCCACATCACACGAGTCAAGTCTGTATCTGAAAAGGGCTTAAGACAAATATTAAGTGCTCAACGCTAAGTGCTTGTAATATCAATAACCACACAGGGAGGTACGAAAGGAAACGTTTTAAATTTTTTTCCCGTACATTGCCACAGGTGTTTCCAAAATTTGCATGCATCCCAAGTACAACGAAAGAACCATGGACTACGACATTGCCTTGCTGCATCTGAGCACAAGTGTCGTATATAATGACACCATGAGTCCCGTATGTATGCCGAGCTCTCCTTGGAATTTCTCCGCCAATACACCCTGCTACGTCACTGGGTGGGGCAAAATACGCGAGTCAGGACCGGTATCAGAGCGACTACGTGTGGGCAAAGTCTCTATCATCGAAAGTAAGGAATGTTCTGAGATGTACAAAGGAAACCGGATTACAGACAGAATGATTTGCGCAGGGTATGACCAGGGCCGGATTGACAGTTGTCAAGGTGATAGCGGAGGGCCGCTTGTGTGTTTTGAGAATGGAAGTTTCGTATTGGCGGGGGCCGTCAGCTGGGGTATTGGATGCGCTCAGGAGAGACGGCCAGGCGTGTACACAAACGTCAGTTACTTCCGGTCCTGGATTGACAAGGAAATGAGTTAAGGCGAAAGGAGGGAGAGCGTGATCCGCAACAAGGGTCGCTCTCAAAGATGCCAAATCAAAACAGAAAATAAACTAGCACTACATTTACAGCGAGTAGAAAAATAAACAGTGCCAAATTTATTTAAGGAACTGCTCAATAGATTTCGTTAGTCTAATTACACTTCAGGATGTCATCTACGGAAACAAGTTAAAACATCCCTGAAAATGGTAAACAGCATCACTAGAAAGTATTGTTCCGTAGCTCTCATGCTTGTGAACGGTGGCATGTTAGGATTCAAGAGTATCACATAACTCAAAACAGTAACATGTGGTTTAGGAATTTCACAATAGCAGCACCTCGCTAGTTTTCTAGTGAACGAATGAAATGGCTAGAAATTTAACAACCTAGATTACAGGGGCATGGTCACGAGGATTTCGCAGATTTCTGGTCAAAACTGTGCTAAAATTATCGGTAGTTAACTTTATCCATGCCCAACATTGTGTTTGAACATTTAAAGGAACATATTAACTTAATTTCATTAAGAGAAAACAAATCATGACCATTAAATATCGATTTAATGTCAACACGCTGAAAGAATTTGAAAAGTTTAGCCTAATTTAATTTTTTCAAATTGCAATCCATTTCCATCCGTGCCATCCGTAGCAACAGACGACAGAAAATAGTTTCAGGGGAGTAATATAGTCTTTGGTAACAAAATTAGACCATTATTTGTGAGCGTTCATTGATGTGAGGACATATTTTTTTTATTTTTAATGTGAACTAAAATAGCGTGACTATGCCCCTTTAAGAATTTATTGAACGTTACGTTACATTTTAAATGACTTAATACAGAAAAAGCTTCGATGTTTAGATGCGAAACTAAATATTGTTATTGCACAAAATTATAACTAGATTGTGGTGAATATTGGCTGCGAGGAAGGTAATTGAAAGTGCCAATATTTATGGGCGCGATATTTATGGAGGACTCACCAAGATGATAATTAGTAGACTTTATGTTATTAAGACAAAGGCACAGCATTTATTGTAGAAGATTGTTGCAACTTTAACGGTTTTTCACTGAACCCGGCTTCCTTTTTTTCCCACGTGATTCCTTGTTTGCCCCGAGTTCCAACGCATGGCTATGCGCGTCACTCGCGCGCGCACGTGTGATTACGGAAGCAGGGACTGAGGAGGTTACAGTTTAGAATATTTTTATAAGTTAACAATTTAAAAATCAGTTAGCAATCTAAAAATTGTTGACTGAATTTTTTTAAATGTACCTTTGGAAAGGTCGTGAAGAAATAAAGCAAACTTTTGTGATTGTAAACTTTTGTCTTACAAAACTTAGATATATTAATATTCTGAAAGGAATGACGCATCTTTTTAAAATAAATGATTAATGTTCCAATTTTTAAACAAATAATAAACATTTATGAATATGATGGCTAATGTTTAACGAGTATTTAATTTACTCGTTTACTTTACTATTTAGTTTGATAATCGACCAAACGCTCCATTTGGCATTTTTAAAAAGCATAATTGCTCACCTCAAGTCAGCTGGCCATTTCCTCCACCGAGTGTCCTTTTGGGCGTAGCCTAACACTAATTAAAGACAATGCCTCCTGCTCCATCGTCACTCGAATTTTTCACTTTGAAAAGCACAAAACTCGACCCCTAGTGTACCAAGGGATGGTTTTTAACCTTTTTTACCCAGTCGCAAAACAAGAGTATCAACTGCCGAACATGTTTTAATAACCCCCTTATTCCTAAACAGTTTTGGAAAGATCAAGTTTTGTACTTGCATTTGAAGCGATACTGATATGACTTCAATGAAACGAAAGACGAAAGGTTCAGAGAGAAAAAATCTTCCTTAGTCGCGGATGGCCAGAATCTGACCATTTAGTCGCAATCGAAGGCGAAAAAAGTGGCGTAATCATTCTACGCGGACGCCTTATGTGCTACTCGGCACGAAGAGAATGACTGAGTGAGTGAGTGAGTGTAATCATTCTACTCATATACATGCGTACAGTCAAGCGTGTAGCGGCTACCCTTGGGGAAGGCGTAGCTGACCGCTTAAATACAGGTTAATCTTTTAGTACTGGTTGGAACGGTTTAAAAGAGAACTTGATGTAAGAAATATTTGACTTAGAAGAAAACCCACACAATAAGAGTTTTCATTCAGTGTTTTTTACCTCTCCTTGTGGTTTGTGGAAAAACAAAAACAAAACAAATAAGAGTGGCTTTAAATGTAGTGAAGAACTCAAAATAACTTGCATGGACTTCGTAGTTGATACGCCAAGGGTCAATACCGTTATTGAATCTTGAATTTAGTAGTGGTGCAAATTTAAGTAAGTTAGTTAAGTTAGTGCAAGTTTAGCCGGCTTAAATATGTCGCTGCGTGTTTCTTACAGTGTTAATTTTCTTGCAAAATTCAAGTACGTCAACGCTTTGTCCTTAAAGTGGGCAAACACAAGGGGTCAGTTTGTAGGGACATGAACGCTGCGACAAAAATCACGTATTTTACGCAAGGGGCATGTAACAGGGATGGGCAGCCGGTCAGACAAAATCAACACACACACACACACACACACACACACTTAAAATGTGGCGGGACATGTCCACATTGTCTGTCTCTACCCAGCTGTATAAATGAGTACTGGCTAACTGTTAGGGAATCCTGACAGAAAAGTTGGGTGGTAACCCTGCGACGGACTAACATCCCATCCAGGGGGGTTTAATGATGCTCCTAGTCACTTTATACTGGGTGTCCTGTGATGGACTAGCATCCCATCTAGGGGGAGAAGTAATGTTCCTAGTCACTTTATGCTGGGTACTCTGTGATCGACTGGCATCTCCTAGTCGCTTCATGCTGCAGAAATTGGCTCGTTCAATCCAGTGGATTGGACACAAGACCAGGCGAGATGTCGCAAGAAGTTCAACTAGTGACTTCTTGGGACATGGGAAATGGGTTTGCCCCCCGTAATAAATGACTAAGGACTGGAAAAACCTAGACAAGACATTAAAAACAGCAAATCATTGTCTTCCTTTAAGGCAAAGCTTAAAACTTTGTTAATTATGCCCTATCTAATTGTTATAGTATTTCAAAATTAGTTTTATATTGCAATATCAATTTTTATCTCTTTTCTTAGTTTTTAAATTTTTTATTTTTATTATAATTTGCAGGGCCCCACTGAAAACCGCCAAGGAGAGTGGGCTCCCTGGTTGAATATTATTATTATTATTATTATTATTATTATTATTATTATTATTATTATTATTATTATTATTATTTTGGCATTTGCGTTTGAGCGCTATGTGACTGCCAGAAGGGGTAGCGGGCTAAAATGGAGTAAGGAAATGCCTTTTTTCCTTTTTTGTCGTGGCGTCTTAGTAATCGTTAACTATATTTTTCTCCAGTTGATGGTCATTGGGGTGAATGGAGCCAGTGGACGCCTTGTTCCCGGTCATGCGGCATTGGAGAGTCGTTAAGAATTCGTTACTGCAATAAACCCAAACCTCAAAATGGCGGCAAAGTGTGTGTCGGGAACGATGAAGAACGAAGACGGTGTTCCCTTCGGATCTGCCCTACAGGTAACATACAGCATCGATAATATACAGATCCCTCACACTATAGATAAGGGTTACAGTGTTGCTAATAAGCGCCCTATATATTTCAATTATCGGGTAGCTGAGGATTTTCCAGCACCTCCGTTTAAGGCTGTCATTAAAAATTCATCTTTTTACACCTTTAATATAAGAAAAGTTCCGCCTTACACCACAGTAATTTAGAGAGTAGGTATCGTTTTAACACAAAATGGCACATTGCACACCGACATGAATGCAACTGAAGCAACTTCATTTTCACATCAATGAATGGTCGCCTTCTTCTGTTTGTCTATAGACTACAGGATATTTTCCTGTTTTTGGTTTACAAAAATTGCTTAATTATATCTACGTACCTTGCTCATGCATGTATTGGGTCTAGACCATCAAAAATGTCAAATGTCAAATGCTTTGTCTATAGTGGTAGTGCACTTAGCTACCAAGCTAAGGGATGATATTAGCTTGAAGCTAATAATTTTCAAAGGAAGAACAAGCCGCAATCGGTTTTTATCGATTTTAGCCACGACAGAGGGCCGTCCGTACCCAAATACACCTTTCAAAACAGCCTAGAACCCAGGCATTCTCTTCTCGCTGACTCCACTTGGCGCGAATTTTCGTGACGTCACCGAATGGCATGTCGAGTGAGCGGGAGGAAAGCGCCTGGGTACTAGGTCATTTTCAATAGTTTCCGTGCAAAAGAAAACCGATTTTAAACCAACTCGACCATTTCTGTTTGGCTTCAGTGCATCGATGCAAATGTGTCATTTGGCTTTTAAAAGTGATGCCTAAACCGCAAATAAATAAATAAATAAATAAATAAATAAATACAAATAAATAAAAATAAATAAATAAAAGATGACACAGTTCCTTTGATTTACTCTAATTCTTTCAATACCAATATTTTTTTCCTTTTTACATATAGCAACGTCCCCTCCCCCAACAACACCTTCTCCGCTATTTTGCGGTCGCCCCAAAAAAAGTCGTATAGTGGGAGGAGAGATCGCATCTAATCGAGACTGGCCGTGGCAGGTTGGGCTCCAGGCAACGGATGATGACTTCATTTTCTGCGGGGGGTCCTTGATCGATCACGAGTGGGTGCTGACCGCAGCCCATTGTATATACCGTAACAAACCCAGCAGGAAAGGTTGCGTAGCGCCAAGTCCCGGATTGCGGGTGATACTTGGGGAGTTTGATGTCTTAAACATTGACGGACACGAGGTTCAAAAAGGTAAGTTGAAAAGCTTTAAAATCTATCCTTATTAATAGGAAAGTTTTATTAAGTGTTTATTTTGCCCTAATTCATTTTTGATACTCCGTCATTTTGCCTCCGTGTTACCAATGTGCTGTTTCTAATTATAGTGTGACCATTCAAATGAAAGCTAAGGGACAGTTTTTTCTGTAGTACTGCTCGTTTTTGATTCAGTTCTCACTGGCATAAATTACGCGTTATTTAATTTATAATCTTCCCAAAACATTCCATCTTAAACGTCTTTTACAGAGCACTGTGTCCGAAACTTAGCTCTCGCTAAAATTAAATTTGTTGTAAAACGTACTTCCCTAGTAACAAAATAAGATAAAAAGAAATGCCGGATTATTATAACAATACGTGTGCAAGAGTATGAAGATCCACGAACCGGAAAAAAGCTTAGGTCTTTCAAAGAAATTTAAAATATTTCCCACTTTTTTGATAGGGATCAATTTTTGTTGCATTTTTAAGTAAGATGGGTAAATTCTAATCATTACTTTTTGATAAGTCCACTTGGTTTCTGAATCCCTCAACCTTCATTGAGAGAGGAGAAGGTACCCATAAGCTTTGTGTCTTTGTAGTAAATTCACGGTATTGTGATCTGGACTGTAAACATTCATTCATGGTGGAACCTTGTAAATGGAGCCTGGCTCTGTGAGGATATCCTTGTGTTATCGGCAAAGCTGGTAAATCTAAAATCTATTTTTTTCTTTAGCGATTTCCCAGGTATGTATGCATCCAAGCTACGACCACAGCATCTACGACAACGACATCGCTCTTTTGCGCATGTCCAGCCCGCTCCAGGCCTATAACGATACCATGATCCCGGTGTGCCTCCCTTCCTCCAAGACCAACTTCCCCCCAGGGACAAACTGCTCAGTGACCGGGTGGGGTAAAACACACCAATCCGGCTGGGTCTCCAATAAACTGCGCGTCGCCCAAGTGCCTATAATAGATCATAGTACCTGTAAAGACCAGTACCTGGAACGTACCGGTGATATTGTTACCGACCGGATGATTTGTGCCGGGTACCAAGCAGGGAAGATTGATAGCTGCAAGGGGGACAGTGGCGGACCATTCGTGTGCAAGGAGAGAGGCAGATATGTCCTTGTTGGAGCCACAAGTTGGGGAGTAGGCTGCGCCCAGGCGGGACAGCCGGGTGTTTATACTGATATTAAGGACTTTTTGTCATGGATCGAGAGTGTCATTTCTCCCGAACCATAAACGATGACTGTTTTGTAACATTGAACAAATTTGTGTCCTACGTTTCAGTTACCGATGGCTCACGGTTTTTATTCCATTCAATACTAAGAACACTTTGTACGTAGCATTGCTTGCAATTTTGTAGTAACTAGAATGTCTCAGAAGAATCAGCAGTCAAGCTGTTAATCTCCTAAACAGTTCAATCTGTGAGTTACACCTGGCCCGTACTCAGGTAGCTTGTGATCAGACTCCTTTGTGCTCAGGCCAAATACAGGAGGAAGTAGAGGGTTTATCACCTTAACATAGTAACACCAAATCATAGGATCGTACCATTATCCCAAAAAAAAGAAAGGGAAAATTTGGTCTGGGAATTCCCGTTTTGAACAGAACGCTGGAAAATTACGCACTATTTTTCATTCATTACACGGCTAATCCCGTCCGCAATACGGAATATCTTTTTTAGTAATTCTTCTGCATAAATCTTTCGCCGAGACTATATTCCTTGCGATTGACTAGCATCCCATTCGGGTGGAGTAGTAAAGCTCCTAGTCACCTCATGATACAGAAACTGGACCCGATGGACGGCCCTGATGAGCCACTGATTATTATTATTATTTGTTAATAAAGTTCCAGAGACTTGTATAGTTTTTTTCAATATCACCAGCCTGTCATCTGTATTCATCGGTGAATATATAAAACATTCTATCATTGAACCTATTGAGAGATTCTGTTAAGCAATCCCACAAGTAGACTCAAATAATTTCCCTTATATGTCACCCAGGATATGTGAGCAGACAAAAGATTTTATCCCGCTTTAATACCATGTACATCTAATTTATTTCCATTTGCATTATTACTGAAACACTTTAAACAAACAAACAAACAAACAAACAAGCAAACAAACTAACTAACTGACCAACAGACGAACAAACAAAAGGAAAAAAAAACTTAAAGTTAAAAATGCCACAGTATGTAAGGGCTAGCGCCGGAAAGCATCAAAGTGTACAAGTCGCCAAACCTGTCTCTACATCATAATATTAATTTGTTAGTCCCCAAAATCATGAATATATTGAAGCTATTCAAGGGAATTAACTTGTCCTAGCCACTTATGATGCTTTCAATCCAAGGAAGAAAATATTTCACGTCAGAATAAACGCCAGGTTGACCTGTTTGTGCGCATGCACTAGCCCAACTGACCACGCCCACCTGCACAAATTCCCCGCTTTCAATTTCCTGGCATACTAGCGGTCCTCCGCTGTCTCCATGGCAACTGTCTATCCCACCGTCTTCAAACCCAGCGCAGAGCATACGAGGGGTTATGGTGTGAAATGGGTACTGCTGTTTACAATAACCAAGTGGTTGAAGAGGAAGCTCTGCTTGACGTAACAGATTAGTGTCCCGTTTAGTTCGCCTCTTGTTGCTAAAACCGGTTACCCAGCAGTAAGTTCCAGATGGAAATCTGGTTGAACTGGTTGGAAGACATACGGGACTCATTGTGTCGTTGAAGGCGACAAGTGGAGACTCAAAGCGAAGTAGGGCTATGTCATAATCCAACGTTACATGGCTGTAGTTAGAGTGCGCACAGATCTTGGAAATGTCTGAAAAATGATAAACGACTGTCATGTCATTTACGACTGGGAATACACCTAAGAGCAACGTTTTGCTTAAGTTTCAGCCTTGATTCAATTTCTTTCTCTTTGCCTAAGACGTCACTTGATCCAAAAATGCCTTCACAGGTTTGTAATCTGTGGTGGCATTACATAGCATTATAATCTATCGGATCTCAGTTCGTCGTGGTTTTTAATGTTGGGTACGTTCTATGCATATGCATGTTCTTAAAATTCCGACCTTCTTAGACTCGACGTTCTTGTCAAAAAATTCTTTTTTAAAAGAGTTTACTAAGCAGATCATGTTTCATGAGAATAAAACAGCCACTTCACCTGATTTCCCGGATCAGAAAAATCCCCTTCACCGCTCTTAATGATAACACTTACTTTTGTGAACCTCGTATCCATCGATGTTTCTGGCATCAAACTCTCCTAATATCACTTTCACTCCTTTGCGAGGTACCACACAGCCACTGGAGTCCACATTTTGGCCTCTAATGAGCCCGTAGACACAGTGCGCTGCGGTCAGCACCCACCCGGCATTGATTAAGGACCCTCCGCAGAGTATCTTGTTGTTATTGAAGAGCTTGATCCCAGTTTGCCACGGCCAGGCACGAGAGGAACTGATGTTTCCTCGGACAATGTAACTAGTGTTTCGTTTACCACAGACCAACGGCAATGAAGGGTCTAATGAATAAAACAAATTACATACAGAGGGGTTGAGTAATAACTTACCAGAGACTAATCGAGGTTATCATATGGTCAACAAACACAAATATCACCAGAATCGTACCTCGTTGACTATTTAGGCAGCGGCGTTGCTAAGTTACAAGACGTATCCCGATGACTTTAAAAAGACGTGACAACTTTCGGAGTGTTCATTTTCGGATTGTACAATGACTAATTAGTCAGTGCAGGTGAATTTGCCATTAAAATTGACATTTATTTCCAACTGTTCATGTACACGGAAGGGAAGAAAAGAAAACAAACAAATAGTAGAGTGCTTCGGACGGCACACAGGCAGAGTTGTAATACGAGTCTTATTTCAATTACCAAAGCCTCAAAAATTGTGTTTCTCAAGTATGCGAGACTTCACTGTGAAGTTTGGAGTTTGTCGGTAAAAACGACCCAAACGAACAACAAAAGACGGCGCTGGTCAACTCTTTTTTACGTGCATTTGTATTTCGGACATCAATGCATGCGGAGCTCGCTTTTCAGCAATCGAAGAAGCTCAAACCACAACCACTTACAAAACGGTTTACCTCAACCAGCCTTTGAGGCTTGACTAATTTCAGCTGCTACAGCATCGATTTATTCACAGTTATCATGATAAATTTTATTGAAAACATTTCAGTTCATGTCGCTTTATTTTACATGTTACTATAATTTAGAAGTGTGTTATTGTTTTGAAATCTTCACTACATACTTATATTACTCATATAGGGCTCTATGTACTATGCACAACATTTTGGTTAAAAAAAATAGATTGATGATAAGAACCCTCCCCCTGAATGCAAGCCCACCATTGATGCTCTTCTTGTCTGTATCATACAGAACGTTATGCTAATACCTTGTTATAGGAAATTAACGCTCCATGAAATTAACGCGAATTGTAAAAATTCGCATTAATTCAGTTAAGTCGCGTTAATTTTTGTGAGCGTTAATTTCCGCGTTGTTAATTAAGTGAAGCTTTAATTTCCGCGACCTTAATTTCCATCATTTTAATTCTAAATTCTTGATCCAGTCCAGACTTTCTTGACACCTACAAAACCATAGCTTTCCCATATTAACGCATAATTTAACGCACATCGCCTGTAAAGAAATTGCCTTACACACCTGTAGATCTGTTTTCTTCATGATTTTTAAATTCAGTCATGAAATAAATTTGTTCTAGTTGTGACCACAAAGTGTTTCTTTTTGATAATCGCGTTAATTTCCTTCATTTTGTAATTTACCCCCTCTTTCGCGTAAATTTCCTTTATTGGTGAGTAATTTTCCCTTCAATTCGCGTTAATTTAAGTCGCGTTAATTTCAAATACCTTAATTAATACGAGCGTTAATTTCCTATAATAAGGTAGTTGACTACGTTTCAGTTTCATTTTCAGCTTTATAAAGCGAAGATGTATATCTAACACTAACGCATTTTTGAAGAAGAATGCTTGTAACGAAGTTTTCTATTACGTGCGACAGTTTTTTTTTCTATACAGTTAGAAGTTTTCCCATATATAAGACCATCAAAATCCCTTAGGAAGTTTATTACCCCAGGGGTTTTAATTGGTAGTTTACAGTGCTCAGATTGTAAAAGTTGTGCTCCTCCGAACGACATTCTAGGGGCGGTATAGCATGTAAATATAACGCACACAGTTACCTCCCAGATTCAAACGTTCAGCCCTGTGAACACGTATCCAACTTTTGACTCTGCCAGGGATGAAATCCTCAAGTGTGAAACACAGGGGTTTCAATAAAATTTGAAGTAGGCAGCTGGTTTGAATAGAGTAACCGACTGTATCAACTGGGGTTTGAAACAATCTTCCTTTAATTACTTTAATTTAGGAAAAAAAGTAGCCGACTTTTCTGTGCGAAATAGCCGACGCTTTTCGTCGGTTGTCGGTGCTTATTGAAAGTACTGGAAACAATTATTGAAAGCTTTTGAGCGGTACTTTAACACCCATGGTGGTGTTTATTGTTTCGTACAAGATGACTAAATCTAAACGTTTTTGTCTGTGGGTGAAATCCTAACGTGTGACCATTCAATGAAAACTATTAACTAATACTTTCCTGAGGTACTCGTTATTATGTTGTACATTGTGGTTCTTTCTTGAGGCCGTGAAATTGACAAAAATAGAGCATTCCATCGGACACCCTCTCCCCCCCCCCCCACCCCACCCCCTTTAAGGATCAAGTGCAAGGTTCTTTTCAGTCCTTTTCACGCAACCACTTCATATCTCTCTCCCGCGATAGGACTGGGCAGCGGTGATCCACTAGATTCACTTGAAGTGTTCCTTATCAAACTGCTCTCCATGTTGTCTCGTTGTGTTGACCTGAACATGTCTTTCTTTGACATAAAGGTTTCTGGGTTTCTTAAACAGCTGCCAAGAAAAATATAAACAATTTAAACACTCATGTACTACGAATATTCAAGTCTGTGCTCAACTGGGAACTCAATTTAGGAAGTCATTTTGTGAGGTCAATGCACTTTCCTTTTTTTTGGGGGGGAGGGGGTAGGAGCTTAGTGGAATTTACTAAATGCTTCAGTTGCTTCACAACTTGAAGTTCAACGATGGCATTATACTCGGCGTATCCAAATGATGAAACTGTTAATCGATGGCAAACAATAGCGATGGATACGTCTCCTCTCAACAATATGTTTCTGCTTGCCAGTCTGAGTCTTCTATTGTTTTGCCATGATAACCCGGGATGATAACAATTGCATGATAGTCAATATCATGTCCAAAAGTAAGTGAATCAGAAATTCCCCTTCACTGGAGGCTCGGCGAATGGCAAGTTTTGGAATCGAAAAAAAAGTTTTCGCTAGGGGGCTTTCTGTACGACCTATCGACTGGTCATCGATTGGTTCATACCAATTAACTAGTATCAATTGGTATCGATTAATCGATTGCGTTTCCTGTCAGTGATTCAGTCGTCAATTGAAATTGCCGGCCATTATTGACCTATAGCTCCCACGAGGCTAGAAAGCTCAGTTGGTGGAGTATTTGCACCAGTATCATAAAAGGGCATCAAGCGTTCAAATCTTTTAAAAACGTCAGATTTTTGCAATGCAGCTCCTACAGCCATCACGGTTTAAAAAGCCATAGTGGATCATCAAAGCGAGGGAAGGGGTAGAAGCAACATAAAAACCTGCCTTGTATGTGCACGCTTTTTTGCATGTCAAATAACCGATACCTACCACATGAACAGCAGCGGTATAATCAACATCACTGTGCCGAGCAAGAAAACAAACCCAGGAAAATGAAACTTTAGAGAAGCAGGGTACATAGAACTGAAGATGAACGCTCCGAGGAAATTACACAAGGTCTCCAGGGACGCAGTGGCTGAAAATAAGGCTCCTGAAAAGAAAATGACATAATGACATAATGTGGCAAAGAAAATAACCGATAGATGATGATCACACTTGACCATGAAAGTGTGAACGAAAAAAATGCCGCACTTTGTGTGACGATTTTCCTGCTCCTGCTTGCTTCACCCGGAGCGTGAAACAAGAGATTCCACAATTCTTTTGAAAGATTTGTAACGTGGCCAGCGTTAAGTCTCAAACTGGATATTTAGATTTTAACAGGACAGAAAGGTCTTTGCAGACTAACTTTTGGCTGAACTGACACTACTTTTCAGGTGACAATAAATACAAAACGCTCAAAACATTACACTACCAGGTGATACGATTTATACCTTGCTCATCAGCCCCAACTGTTCTTGACATCATTCCACGGAAAATGGGGACAATGGATCCAGAGAATATGCCGGCCACAGGCGCTAATAAGATGAGAAAGAGAACACCATGTAAATTACAATAAACATAAGAAATAACTAAAGGAGAAAAGGCCACCTCAAATCTTGGGCAAAAAAAACACATCGGTAAACTGCTGGCATGGTATAAAAACAAGTCTTGTACAAGAGCAACACACCAAGGAAGAGAACTCTTTTGTCTGCTCGCAAACATTTCCTAAAGTTTAAAATTAACTGAACTCTATTTTGACCCCCCCCCCCCCCACCCAAACTATGAATGCTTTAAATTTTGCCCATTTTGTGAGCTTTTTTCCAATGGTCAGCAACAGTTTTACTGCCCAAGCTGGCCACATTTTAAAAATCGGGTGGTTTTGACACGGGGGGGAAGGGGGGGGGGTACTCAATAATGTTTTAAATAGGGAGGCTCCGCCCCGAGGCTCAAACCCTTACCCCTTCATATACTAATTTTTACCAAAATGGTACCCCTTTCATATACCTAGAACAAAATTGCACCCCTTTCTTATACCTCAAGGATAAGCCAACAAGTTACCGGCAAGTTTTTTCCGGGTTTTCAGTCGTTCTGATTCAGTTATGTAGTCATTTCTACCAAAATGTGGCACCCTTTGATACACTTTGCTTTAGCCAAGATTTCTTCCACTTTACAGCTGATTTTGTGACCCTTTCATACACTAAATTGGCAATTTTCCCTACCCTTTAATACCGTATTTACCCGCGTATAGGCCGCACTTTTTTCAAGGAAAAAAACGTTCAAAAGTTGGGGTGCGGCTTATACGCGGGTACAAGAGTTTTCAGATCATTAATATGCAAAATTTCCCGACACACACAGAGTCAACAAAGTTGCTGAAAGCTTGACAGTTTGATTGAATGTATCGTATGAGGTCAAGTTAATCCATGTCTTCGAAGAATTTTGTTTCTCTCCGCTGCAATGAGTGTATCTAGTTTCCGAATATGTTTGTTATTGGATGAAGTCCAACGAAGTTTGCATGTCAAGCCGCGAAGCCCTTTCGATGCCGTTCACGTGAAACCGCGTTTGTTTATTTGCCGAACTACACGAAAAATACACTGAACCCGTCATAAAAAGAAAAAGTCATAAATGAAACTGATATAAAATATCACAGTTTCGAAGTTTAATACACACTGTCATGTCTTCAGCGATAAATAAGAGGTGATTTATTTTTATCCTACGCACGTTAATTTGCATACGTCAAAAGCGAAATTTGAAACCTTGTTAAAAATACACAATGCGTAACGCAACGATGCTTTTGATGCAACTCTCTCTCTCTCGACAGACGTTTTGCCTTCCTGTTTCACCTGTAAATGTGTAAATTCTTAAACAATCGGAAATTTAGCATCGCTGATACAAAGCTTGTCACTACGCTGAGCCCATGAAATGCCTGTTTTACGCAACAACGTGGAAAAGCTTGAGTTTTTTTCGAGCGACTTTACGTTTAATAGAGCGTTTTGTCAAATAGCCGTTTTGAGAATTATCGCAACAATTTCCGTAACATTAAAAATTCAAAGTGGTTAATTTACCCTATGAGGAAAGGAGCAGGGAATTCTAAAGGCATGTGTATCATTTGTCATTATTTGATCGCACAAAACGGCGACGCTTGCACCTCATTTTTCGACACACTTGTTGGATCTGTAAACAATAACGCTCGCGATCAAGTTCGGTCCGTTTGTCCGATTCATTTCTCGTTAGATCACTCAAGCGACAAGCTCATTAGTTTCTCGACTCGAAACTCGATTCTTCTTGTATAGTTAAGAAATTGTTTTTTTCCCCAAGATTAGGTCACAAGTTTGGGGTGCGGCCTATACGCGGGTGCGGCCTATACGCGGGTAAATACGGTATACTGCAAGCTTAAAAAAGGCACCCCTTTCGGGCGGAGCCTCCACGTATAGCCCACTATAAGGAGTATCCCCCCAAGTTTTGACAATGACATTTATGTCCACGACTTGTATTCCACAATGTGTTCTATGTACTTACACATATACACCAACCATGCTGTCCTGGAGAATCCAAACACAATCAAAGCCACAGCAAGTGAAAATATACCAGCTCTTACAATGTTGACTTCATTTACACATCTGCCCAAAAGCTTTATACCAAGAACAGCACCCAAGCCTTGCACAAAGAAACGGAAGCCAGAAAAATAACCAACCTCTTCTGCAGAGAAACACAGAGGGCTGTGCAGCAGAAACAGAACAATGACCCCACCCACACCAAGAGTGGTCAAAACAATTACAGCAGATGATAGTGTGAAGATGATCAGATTTCTTCGAGCCCCATTTCTTGGATTCTTGTACACAAACCAGACTCTCTTGATACTTGTCAAGCTGAATAGTTTGCGGATTGATTGGTTTTCAGTGGAGGAAGCCCGCGATTCCCGGACAAAGAAAACAACATAGAAAATTGATCCAAGAAGGCAGGCCAGTGAGAACCAGTAAGGTGCAATGAATCCAAGGTTTTCAATCCACAGGCCACTGGTCAGTTGACTGACCATTCCCCCAGTGAACACAAGGAACTCCATGACAGCTAGAGGTAAAAAAATCGGCAATTTGTTAAAAAATTATTTCAAAAAGGTAGTTCTGTGCAGAATATACAAATCTTTAATATATTGCACAATGTAGCTTCCTATATTTTCTAGGTAGCCAAAATAACTTGAGAACAAAAAAACTACACTTTGTCTAGTAGTTCATTTTCACATTGACGTTATGCCCTGGTATGTCATAACAGTGCCAGTAACATTACATAATACAGCAAACTAACAATAGAACCCTCCCAGATACACGGTAACTCTTTGCTCAGTCTTTTAAGGAGGCTTGAAAGGGTTTTTAGCTGTGCGCGCGCGCTCGTAGCCTACACACGACATACTGTGTGGCACTAAATTTTTGTGGGTTTTTTTGTGATCCCCCAAAAAAAGTTCCTACAAAATAAAATTACAGCAATTTTTTTCCCACAAAAATTTACTCCACTGTAGAAGTTATATACAAAATTACTGGTTTGAAGGAGAAATGCTATAGATAATCTAGTTATTGTTGATCCATTGTAGTAGAGTGACATTGATTAATCTGTTCTACATTCGCTTGTTTTTTTTCCGTCTTTCTTTTGCATG
Source organism: Siderastrea siderea (assembly GCA_964030785.1). NCBI lineage: Eukaryota > Metazoa > Cnidaria > Anthozoa > Scleractinia > Rhizangiidae > Siderastrea > Siderastrea siderea. The sequence continues at coordinate 71,977,144 of OZ034968.1, read as the reverse complement.
TGCTCAAATAAAAAATGAAAATGTTTTCATTTCTATTTGAACAATGCGACTTCCAGAGAATCGCAAAAATGAATTCCCAGAAAGTAAAACCAGTCTTTTCTAATTGCAAAAATTAGTTCCCGCAAAACACAATCGCCAATCTGCAAAATTAAACTCCCACAAAAATTTAGTGCCACACAGTAGCTAGAATGCACGCGTCAGCTGAGTGAATCCAAATTACTATTAGAAGTCGCACGCGCAAAATACTGGAAGTTAAAATGCCGTGTAAAATCGCACAAACCGGAAATAAAATGTTTACGAAACATTTGTTTTTATCTCAAAATTTTGCTCGGTGAACCATCCTGCATGCATATAACATTAATTGTGCCAATTCAAATAGAAGCGTTTGGAGGAAAGTTATTCGGTGGAATTTTTTGTAAGAAAAAAAAGACTTTTTCGATATAACTTAAGTTCTACTGAATAGCCTTTTCCCATACCGTCAGAGAAGAACTTAGGGAGCTTTCCAAAAATGCAATAAAAAAGGGTAGGTCACCAACTTAGTTTTTCAGATAATTGGCAAAAACTGAAATTTGGAGGGTTTTTTTGTGGACCTTTAGTGTTGCCATGGTGATGGCCATGATGTCACAACCATCCTTAAAGTATTGTCCGACAAAAGAGTTGTCAAGATATTCATAGTTTACCCACATGGTCAGAAATATTTCTTTGTAATCTTTCCTCTTTTCAAAGGGATTATAACAATTAAAAACCCCTTTCTAGCCACCTAAACTTTTTACTTGTATATTAGATTCTTATTGTTAAGCACCATGAACAACTAGTGGAGATGTGTGCTATATAAGTGTATCATCATCATCATCATTATCATCATCATTCGGCTAGTAACAATTTTTCCATACCTAAGCGGAAGCCTCTATCTGATTCGTTTGTGGTATCGGCAATGTACGACATTACAGCAAGTGCCATTGTAGTGAAGAATCCACACATGCCATTGATGGCGCTACCCACGAACAACACATAAATTGGCCACTCAAAGTACATTACTAAAAGCACAATTAAAGAATCAATGGCACTTCCAATGGCAGGTAATGCTAGGGCAGGTCGACGCCCAACCGTATCTGTCCATGAGCCAATAAACAGAGCTGTGACCAAAGAAGGAATTGAGGCAAACATGACAACTCCCAAATGGATGTAAGATGATAAGGACTGTACCTAAATAAAATAAAAACACTCTTTATCATTAACATAATGTTGCAGATTTTCCAAGACTTTAATTGTGTTTCATTGCCAAAACATTAAGACTACAGAATTTGTAGTTTGGTATTTAGGATGGTACTGAACATCACTATTCACCTCTTTTTCCAGTTCTTTAAGAGTGGAGTTAAGTGTCTCCTTACTGCAGCTCCCTTTTGACGAGGTACTGTAAGGAAATCCCTTTGCAACACTGACTCGCTTGTATACATACTGTTGAATGACTGGCAAGTGCATGAACAGAGCATATGCATAAAGAAAAATCACTGGCTCAATAGTAGGCTTGGGTATCTTCCTCCACACTCGTGAGGGCATATTTCAGAATAGCTGACAAAACAAACAAAGAAACTAATAAGACTCCTACTATTCTCAAACTTGCAAGAAAAGTGAAAAACTTCTTCAAGATACCAGGAGTTTGATAGCCTGCATGGCTGGTGGTTTTGTTGGGGAGTGCACGCGCATATGAGCAAAAACGACTGGCGAATCCGCGAGTAGCAAATGACGTGTTCATTCCCTCCTCCCTATTCCCCTCGAGGCTCGTTTCTGTGGCTCGCTGCTCGCTCTCGCACGCTCCCCAACAAAACCGCCAACTATGCAGGCTAGGAGTTTGAGAGAGCCAATAGTAAATACAGTGACTGCACAACATCATCCAAGCACAATAAATAACAGTGCAAAATAGCAAGGGCAAGGGATTTGAAGTGACTGCATGGGGTTTGAGATAGTGGAGACCCATCTCCTGTTCAGTTGCCTTTATAGATATTTAACTGAAATAACATCTGATGATTTGCTACACTCAGACCAGTAAATCAGAGAAGGCTGTATTTACCCGCAAAAAAATTCACTAATCCAAAGCTCAGACAGTGGATGCCCAGGCTGTGAGATGTGATCTGGAACAGGTCAGCCAAACATTTAGTTCCCAAGCCCAATGCCTGTTTCTTGGGTATGCTGGACTACCAGGCTCATAATTTAGTAGCCTGTGTCCAATGACTGTCCCTTCAGGGTCCTGGGCTACCACGCTCCTGATAGGCAGCCTTTGAGTAGATACTCTATCCCTTTGAGCAGCTGGTTTCTCATATCCCTTTCACCCTACCAAATTTTGACCAATTAACGAGCTTGGCAGAGTGTGGTCTTCCAATCACCATCATTTAAAAGATATGACTCAAAAGCACTTAAATTAGCACAATCACTTTCCACAGCAGGGATTCTTTTCCACAAGGAAGAACCTCTGTCTGTAGTGAAGTCCCAGAACTGATTTGTCACACTGTTTATGTTTCTCACTTTTTAACCGGTAACAAACATGTTTTCAATGGGTGTAACTTGTGGGATTCTTTTTCCAGCAGCTGTGTGAAATGAGCTCATCTTGGGTTAGGGACCGTTCATTTTTTATGAGGTAGGGGGGGCTGGTGGGATTTGAGGGGGGGCCACGTGAAAAAATTTGGCTTCAAAGGGGGGGCCAGCCGAAAAAATATGGTGTGTAAAGGGGGGGTCACCAAAAAGATGCCTTTAAGTTTATTAGTGACAGCATCTCTAATAATGCAAACATCAGTGCCAGAAAGCCAAAAATAGCGTTTCTAAGGTTCTGAAAATTCAAATTTTCCCGGGGGAGAATGCCCCCGGACCCCCCTACTTTATTATACAACCAACGACATAGTCCGGCGGATATGTGAAAGTGTTGTGCACTTTATGATAAAAGCATGAAACTTGGCACACTAATACTATAATTCATGGGGAACATTTCAAAGATTATAGGCAACCTGGAAGTGGCCTTTGTCAGGGGGGACGGGACATTTTTCAAAATGGCCGCCGGGCAGATTTATTGCTACAACAACATTGAACAAAACAACTTGGTACAGCGTCAAACTGCCAATTTAATGATACATACTTATTGATCTAACACCAAAAAAACGACGTTTGCTATCAAAATTGCTTTAAAAGTGTTTCTAAGAATTACAGAGGTCATTTCGCAGCAAAAATTGTGATTTCAATATTGTCATTTCAAAGAAGCCCCGACATTGACTGAATGACTATTCTGTCGTGAGCTAATAGGATACAACAATTAAACGTATATGGCCAAACAAGTGTCCCTTTCATTCAAGGCGCTTACAACCACCACATTTGCACAACATTGTACACGGCAGATTTTCTTTAGCACATCTGCACCGCCCTTTGCATCCTTTAGTGCATCCACACTTGACTACAGCACGGCAAGCTGCACCAGCAGGAGGCAGGTCCATCCACTTCACCTCCCACTGAGAAGAATCATTTTGGCGCCTCCAGCCGAATTCGTCTGGGCTAGGTAGCTGTGGTTCTTTAAGGAGAGCCTGACCCCACACATGACCAGCCTGATATCCTGTTCGAAGGACGTGCTGACGTAGGGCATCCTTTGTTGGTGGAATGTTCTCTATCTCCCTGCCTTTCTGTGTGAACAAAGTTTGTCTTGCCTTGTTAACACTGCTATCAGAACTTTCTTTGTCATACATCTGAATGACGAATCTCTCGATGGTAGGAAGGATCTCATCTATGTGTGCTTCTGTTGGTGTTTGAGCAAGTGTTAGTAGAGCGGGCGTGACATCACTGAACTTATTCCACACCGACCATGCTGTACGCTTTCCTCTTCCTGCAAAACCTGACGTAGTGTCGCACCCGGTGAGTGCATGGAAAGCAGGTAATGCGTCGCACTTGACACTGCCCAATTGTCGCGCCATGAGAGTTGTATCTAGGTACCGGGATGTCTTTCCTGTTCCAAATGACACAATTAACTGTTCACATGCCAGTTTGTTAGCGGTACTGACAGCGAGAACAACAACATCTGTGTCAACAGTCCTAACCAAGATTCTTTTGAATCCTTGTTTGGCACCATCTGCGGCATGCAGTAGCATCCGTGTGTCCGCCTCTTCGTGCGTGCAAGGCGAAAGCCCCTGTTCGTTAACTACCTCCGAGCAGCGAAGCTCTTTTCCTCTAGTCATCACCACCACACCAGGAAAAGTCTCCGCTGTTACGTTGTCGCTGAGAAGATTAAAGAGCTCTGTTTTGTTTCCGTCTTCTCGCAGAAACTGATGCCAGTTTTTAGGAAGTTTCTTTCTTCCTTCCACTCTGATGCGCACACCCGTTCCCCTCTTCATCCTTGTGGCCGCCTTGAGACTCGCATCTCTGTAGTCATCAAACACTACATCGACTCGTTGAACAGATTTCGTGAACTGACTTCGTATGTATGTCATAAATTCACTGACATACTCTGCGAATGTATTGGACTTGGCAGGTTTAATCATGTTGACTATTACTGCACCATCGAGAACAATCACGTCCACTTCAGGAACTAAGTTGTTCGCTTCGTCAGTTTGCGGCAGGAGATCTTCCAGGCATGGAAGTAGGTCAGACTTTGTAACTGATCTCAACTTGCCATAGTCAGATATTGAAGGTGGCCACGACTGGTTTTCATGTTGGAAAAACTCTTCAAGGTCAGCATCGCGCACTTGACTGGCGATATATAAAGTTGTGAACAAATGCCGGTCCCTTTTCATTGACAGACGCTGCTCCTGTGTACGGGTTTTTGCTTTATCAGGACGCCAGCTGAATAAACTCAAATTGTTCTTTGGTATTCTGTCACTGAGTGGAGTCGTGCGTTCTACTAATCGCCTGCTAAAGAACTCGTTGCATTGACGTTTGCCAATCTCTTGCAATTATTGCGGACAGAATTGTGGACTGCTGCATCCATTACCTCACGAGTATCAAGAACTAAGAGATCACCACTAGTATCAGAGAATGGGTTGCCCATATTGTCCATGGTTTCAACCAAAGCCTTCACATTCTTGAGGAACGATGCTTGTATTGCTAAGAAAAAGAAAAAAAATATGATGTCATCGTTGTGGAATTATCACATTGATTCCTGTTAATATATACCTTAAAAGCTATTATAAAATATTTTAAAAACTGTTTTTAGTTTCTTGTATTTCAGTGGTAACGACAGACTGGAGAGATCCAAAAACGGTGAAAATATTAGGAAAAAAATTGATAAGTTAAAGCAAATCACCTGGCTGGTCCTCGTGGTGATGAAGCTGTGAAAAGTTTCCTTCTTGTCCAATACGGTGCGAAATTCGCCAATAATCCTCGCCATCTCAGGTCCAGACACCATCCATCGCAGTAGTGCCGATGGGTTCTCGGTTAGGCCCACTGCTCCTCCATCTCCTTTCACGCAGGCGTTGTTCTGCTCATGGCTTTCATCTATAGCCATCCTAGAGAATGCTCGTTGTGTCTTGTTAACGGTGAACTTTCCCTTGCAAAATGCTTCAAAAATTCTGGGGTGTTTCTCGCGAAGAATAACCATGTCACGCAGGTGAATGGCACTCGCACGAGCGTAGTTGTAGTGGTCAAGAGAATGGAACAGCCACTGAAGCCTTGTCAAAGCTTCTACATACAAAAGGAAGTTGCCTTCGTGGATTGATCTGTCCCAGGTCAGTACTTCCAACTCAATACTCAGCACAAGCTGCCAGAAATGGAACTGTGGACTTTGAAGGGCTCTCTGTTCGCACCATTCTTCGAACGATTCACTGCTACATCCTAGCTGATTCGTTTGCCACTCAACGTACGATGCCTGTCGAAGCTTATAGAGAGCGCAGGCTGTAATCTGGTGTGCACGGGCGGTTCTCTTGACATGCGCAACTTTCAGGAACGAATTCGAAGTTCCTGCTGTCGCTATTTCAGTTTGCACTAGTGCTGACGTCCAGCCACTGCCATCCAAAAAATCTCCAAGTGCCTTTAGCAATGTCATCTTGATGTGTAGGCCACCCAACATTACTACAAATGACTCCTCCCCATATTCTTCTGGCCACATCCACTGGATTTGCTTTGCAATCTTGAAAAGCGGTTGATCAAATGTGGTCACGGGAATTTGTCCAGGATTAAGAACTGCCACAGCCTTTTTCACCACATTCATGGAATGTCGAATCATCGCTACTGACTTCGAGTCATTCGGGAAAAGAGGGAGAAGGGCGCTGACTGCTGCAGGGCCAAGAATGGGGGTCTCTTCTAGTTGTTGCCTTCTTGAGTGGTATGCTGCCCAGGATATGTGCAAATCCTTACCACTGGTACTGTCATAATTACCTTCATCGATAATCTTGCTGAGATGATCGCACCAGTCATTCTCTTCTGCTACAGCATTATTCATCAGACTGCAGCTGGGTTGTTTCAGTCCACAAACTTCTGGAACAGGAGGCTCGTCCTTTGCAACAGAAGCTGCCGGTACAAGTGTATAGCTGTCCGGTAGTTTTGAAACTTTCTTGCCAGACCTGGAGATAGAAACGCGTGTTTGCTCTGTTCCACGATTTTCAGTGTCGGGATGCTGGAACAGTGATATACCTGTTCCATGGAAGGATCCATGTGCACTAGTTGCTGTTGGATCATGATCGATATTATCGACTGCTGATGTCGTGAACACACCAATGTTCAGTGTAGGTGGGCAAACAGTTCCAACTGTCTCGAAGTGGCTAATAGCAGAGTTACCAAGGTCTGCAGACAATCCTAGGACACGGTCATATGAAACAGATAATCCCAGCTTGTAAAGTGTATCCACTAGATCTTTTGATCTTGTTTTTGTGTGTACTAATGCACCGAGAAATAATGGCAGTGGTGTCTCTCGTTGTTCGAAGTGCCTGGTGTTTGAAGATGGTTGTTGACGCCGGCGCACACAACTGTTATACGTTATCAATTGCGAAAGAGACAGAGCAGGTTGTGACAAGTAGCTAGCGTTGTCCTTTATGCTTGTACCATACAAGATCATTGAAATAAGCATCAGCAAAGATTGAGGAACCGAATTTTCCTGGCAATCTTCTGTGAATGAACCACTGAATGGTTCACATTTTTTTCTCAGCATGTCCTGGCGAATAATGTTTGCGGCACGAGAAAGGAGCACAGCTTCACTCTCATCGCCAAGTTAACACGATCTTCTTAGAGATTTTCCTACGTTTTCACTGGCCACAAACAATACATTTCGACCTTCATTGTATGCTTCCAATTGAGGAATGTAGCTGAGAATTTTCTCTTTTAATCTTGTAGAGTGAACTACTGAGGGGTCCCCTCCAAGCTGATCCACTCTGTCAACGTAAAGTTTCTTTAATTCCGATAGTTGGAAAACAGGGGTGGTATCTTTGTCCTCAAGAGCATCTTGTATATATGAAATAAGTTCAGCAAATGCTGTGCTCTTGGCCGTGTTTGTGTCGTCTTGATCATGTGATGTACCTGCTCTATCCCTATCTCTGTTGTACAATGACACTAGGCATTGGGTGTGATATTCTGCCCCCTTCGCGATTAAATCTCTTTCACTGAGCTTCGCTATTAAACACTGGTCTTGCATATTTACTGCACACTGGCGCACTCAAGTGTCAAGGTCCAGTGTTGAGGCTTTATGGAGTGGTTTTGAATCTGTTGCAGGTTCGTCACAAAAGAAACAAATGTCAGCGGCTTCATCTTTTCGGAAGAGGTTTTGACGAGTATATTTTTTCTTTGCTCCAGGAGAAATTTCTTCATCTGCACTCGTCTTCCGTTTGGTAGCACGTTGGAGTTCATTTTTGTTGAATTTGAGGCTGCATGTTGTATGGAATTTCGCCCTCCTGCTTACGAATGTTTGCTCCAGCCCATCGCCATCGTGCATGCGAGTAAGATTGACATCGTCCGGCAAACAACCAAGGTCATAGAATGCTTGTAACGTTTCAGCGATAGTTTTATAACCAGCTCCTCTAAATCTATCGGCATAGTCGGCTGGACACACGAGTTTCTTGCCGGTGTCTTCTTGACAGAAGATGCACTTACTCCATTCCAAGGGCGTGTCGCTTTTATTACTTAGGGAACTGGTAATGTCACTGCTTGAGACAATTCTAAACGGCTTCATTTTGTTTAGAAGCAGATTAGATAAGCCATCGTAATATTTTGAACGGCATCGAAATCAAGGCAGCAACGTGGCACACAGAAGAAAACAATAGACTTGATTACCTGGTACAATATATGCACGTGAAAATACAATTTGCATTCACACTTGAAAAACAAAAAACAAAACAATAACTTTCTCAAACATTTTTCGGCGATTCCTTTTTTTGATGGCGGCGATTATTGCAAACGTGTGTTTTTAACATTTTGCTCTTGCACAGTATACGTACTTAAAAACAGTATTGAAACAAGTTAAAATAAGTTTTTTAAGAGGAACTTAAAAAAGGGAACAGTTGCAAGATATTATGATAAAATGTTTGTGGATGAATTCATTCGAAAATCTAATTTGCATAAATTCACCTCAAAATGACAGTAATTTCCAGAAAAAAATTCAAAAGTTTATTTTCACACAATTTTAAAAACTCTGGACCTACTTTAAAGAGTGACCAGCCTCAAAAATAGTTATTTAACCTTTCATTTAGTAATTTTGCACCATGCTGTCATAAAAAAGATTCTGGCTGGCGGCCATTTTGAAAAATGGCTCTCCCCCCCGGAAAAGGTCATATCCAGGTTGCCTATAATCTTTAAAATATTCCTCATGATTTATGGTATTTGTGTGCCAAGTTTTATGTTTTTATCATAAAGTGCGCGATTAGTTCTTAAAATGACACTTATCCGCCGGACTAACAGCTCTACCCCACCAACTGTTTCATTACAAAATACAGCCAAGGAAATGTCAACTCTTTTTTGGCCTCTGCTGATTTGATTCTTAAACAGCTAATAACGGTGTCCAAAATAATGCTTTCAACCGGCATGAATTGTTTATGTACTTCAGAATAAGCATTTACTTCTGCAGGACTTGAGTGTTAACTGATTGACTGTTTAATTTAAGCTTCATAAGTTTTAGATTTACTTTATCACTTTTTCTTGTTTTCACGTTTTTTTTTTTTGGGGGGGGGGGCCATCTCAAATATTTAGGACTACAAGGGGGGCCAGGTAAAAAATTTCTAATGTAGAGGGTGGTCATTATATTTTACAGGTACTACCCATCAAATCCCACCAGCCCCCCCTACCTCATAAAAAATGAACGGTCCCTTAATACCATAGATGTACATACCCCTACAGGGCATCAAGTGACAATTGACACTCAGAAAATAGGAAAATAGGAATGACAGTGGCCAAAAAATAGGAAAAAAATAGGAATTCTCACCCCAAAATAGGAAAAAAATAGGAAGCTTCCTTTGAGTTTGATCCTCTTAAAGAGGCACTGTCACGGGCAATCTGCTGCATTGAGGTCAGTTCTGTAATTGCTTAGTACCTTTAATTGTACTAAAAATGCTCCTGCATAACTATGAAGATAACAAATGACATTTAGCAGGGAGAGCAAACCATAATAATTTGCTTGCGACTTTTTCAAGACAGCTTGAGAACTTGAAAAAATTGGCTAATTTTTTCAAGTTTCAATCCATTCCCATCCTCCCCACCTGTAACAACAGATGAAAGTAAAATGTTCAGTGCAGTAATGTAGTCCTTGGCAAAACAACTAGACCATTATTTTTGGGTTGACAAGTTTTAGCTTTTTGAAGTGATACTACAATAGCGTGACAGTGCTACTTTAACACTCCCTGCCCCAACAGCACCTATGTTCCACAACCCAATGCTTTAATATTTAAGACACAATGGCATACATCCTCAATGTAATTCACACGAATGTGCCAGCATAAGCAAAAACAACTTCAGTGTGACCAGTTATGTAACCAAGCACATCTCATCCTTCAAAAATAACCAGATTCCAAATTTCATTATAAACTGAACCAGATAGAAGAAGGATAGGCAACAAGATTTTTTTTACAAACATTATTAAAGTTCAGTGTCACCCATTGCATATCTTCCTTACAATAACGTCAACCTTAGCTTTGCCCTTTTTCTTGGCAGCATTTACTGTTGATGACACGGCCTTTTTTAATAGTTTGTGCTGTTTGTCAGTCAACATTTTTCTCTTTTCTCCTATTTTCTGCAGGCTTTGCATTGCTTGGTCTCGCTTGGTCTTAGCAGTGTCAAGCATCATTGTGGTTACATTAACACTTTGCTTGTTGAGAGCTGTTGCTGAAAGGGCATCATGTAGTTTTGCCGTTGTATCACTCAGTGATTCATCAGCTGCTTTCAAGTCTGCTTTTACTACTTCTTCCTCTTGCATCCGAGTATCCTCACTCTTTTGGAGGGACTGTCTTGATTTATCCATTTCTTCTTTTGCTTTCTTGGCTCTTTCAGCTTCCTGCTTCTTTGTTCAGCTTCCTCCCTCTTCCTCTAAACTTCTAGTTTATCTGCCTTTAGACATGCCTGATATGCAGTGTGAGCTGATCGTACAGATCGCTTCAACTCTTTTGTGATTGCAATGTTCTCAGGTTGACCATTTACTGGATCATAAAACCTGACTACCTCCTTTACAGTGCGCAAACCTGTGATTGTCACTTCTCCTGGTGCTGATCTCTCACTGGTGACCACTCTTGCATTTATCAACAGACTTCTTTCAGACTCAGCATTTGTTTATTAAAGCCAATACAAGTCCAGATTTGATCACTAGGGGCAGAGATTGATACTGGCTGCTACCATCAATTGACTTTAGCAGGAACACAGCATTGCTGACCAGTAATAATTAATCTGCTGGTTAGTATCAAGTTCAGATACCTATTGATCTGCTTGTGGCAATTTCCACTCATCCAGCACAGATGGGACATCCAGCTGAGGTTGAAGTTTCCTAGTAAGATTCTGGATGGAGGCATCTGTGGATTCTCGGTCCCTTATGAGGGGATTTAGGCAGCAAATCAGCGGTCAGACCGCTCACACATAGACTGACCCGAGGACCTCCGAAGATTAACGAAGATTTCCGAATTTTTCCGAAGACCTTTGCGGATCACCCAAAGACAAAATGACAAAAATAAAATAAAAAAATAACATCGGTGTCTTTTAGATTGACAAAGATTTGATTTTGAATATTTCAATTGAATTATTGAAATTGTTGTAACCCAGGCGAGATTTGCATTATAACTCTCGACAAGCCAATGTGACGTCTATAAGTGAAATTCTGGGGTTGGGCATCCCGAATAATAATTCAGTTCACCATATAACTAGCCTGCGAGCAGATCGCCCCGGAGAGCTTGCTCGCAGGCTACCATATAACACGTGACGGTCACGATAACTTATACTCTTGGGCATTGCGTGACAGATTTTGCACGCAAACAAAACAGATTTTGCAGGCTGCTAAATGTCTATAGGATTTATTTTGTTTCCGTAAAGGCTGTTCCTTTTCAATTTATGTAGCTAGTACTACCGCATTTTCCCAATAAGTGCCCCGCTTGCTGTTACTGTACGAACTGGGCAAAGAAACACCGCCGCTCCTTCTAAAGACCAATTAGAAAAAATGTTTGAATAGTTTTGAGAAGTAAGTTGTAACTCAAGGTTTATCGCAATGTATAAAGTTGGCTTATTGAGGGAGCACACGAACTTTGCAAAGTTCAAGGAAATGTGATATGTACTCTCATTGTTGATATTTTCCTCTTTTCGTTTACTGAATTTTTTCTCTTAAAGTCTAACTAGATCTTGTGAAAGTAAATAAAATACTTGTTCCTTTTCTTGCTATAAGAGTGTAAACTCGTTCGATCCTTTTGCTCCCGGGTTACGTTGTGACATCCCACATTATAAGCGCTCGGATACCTCTACAAAATTATAGTGAGTACTTTTTTGCAGGTGCACATTTCTCCTACTCATTTATCTTCCAAGCTACGCTCTTTTGTTAACCAAAAATATATGTAGGCCTAACTGCAAAAACGTTGTCATTCAAATATGACAAGAGAAAGCTGCAAGATGGGAATTTATTAGACATGGAAAAACGTTCTCGGATTTTAATATTCCCGAAGCACTCATGCACTACGGTATGATACTTCAAATTAATATAAACTGAGGTTTTTTTAAATGAGGTGTATATATTAGCGTAACGAACCATGCACCTATGGAAATAAAACGATGACGATCGTGTGACCTCGGAATAATGACCTTATAACATTGCGTGACACTGTATAATTTGGCTTTGTTATGTCCTTGAGGTCACACCTGTTTTTGAACATGATAATGCAAACCTCGCATGTGAAAAATCAATGCAGAATTAACAGTTCTACTGTCACATTTTCATATCACTGAAAATCGTACGTTATTGATATGAAGGTCACGTGCATGATATATTTTTCCCATTAATTAATGGTTTTTTCACTGTCCTTAAACTGGCTTCGAAAATATTCCGAAGCATTCTTGAAATGCTCAGAAATCTCAGGGTGATCCACAAAAGTCTTATGAAGAACTGGGAATCTTCAGAGGTCTTCGGCTTAGTCAATTCGTGAGCAGTCTGACTGCTGACCACTATTTTTGGTGTTCCTTGCTGTTTTGAGGGTGTTCCAGGGTATTATGGGATGTTCCAGGGGTGTTCCAGGGTTGTTCCGGGTTTTACAGACACCCAACGAGGGGAGGCATTTGGAAGCCCAAAATTTTCACTGTGGAACCCACAGCCTGTTGCCTATTCTACTAGAAGCCTAGAAAGAATGATGAATCTGAATTAATGGCGCCCAGGAGTAAAATGATGGAGTCCCAGAGCCCCAATTTAATTGTCCCAAAGCTTGTAGCCCTACCTATTTTAGCTTATTGCCCTCGTCATCTCTAAATTAACTCCTTTGGGACCCTGTTCAGCATAGCTCTACCATGACCACATGAAGAGGGGAAATCCTGTTCAGATTTGGGGCTTATTTCGTTTTGCAGATCTGCAGGCTAAATTAAGTTCACCATGCTTTAATGGACGTAATTTGGTCAGCCATAAGCTGACACCAACTCATGTCATGTCGATGGTGCAAGCTCGTGGCTGGTACGTTGCAGCTGTTGTCGACAACGTTGTCGATAACCCTTAGTTGTTCGGGTTGTTTGGAAGAACAAATTGTGACACAGTTAAAGAAACGAAGAGCTTCAACACAAATCAAAACACTTAAGCTTACCTTATTTAAAACAAAAAGCGTCGAAGAAGAAGGCAGTTAAATTATAAGCTCACAAGCTTCAGCTTCGTTAAGATTTGGACGTAGGGCATTTTTGGCGCCAAAACCATTCGTTTGTCGGAATCAGAGAGCCAGTATCCTTTTCCATATACATACATGCATGCTTTCTCGAGGTGATACTTGGAAAAGATTGTGAAATGCCGGTGTTCCCAAGGCTAACTAGGGCTGCATTGATGATAGCCTTTTCCTTCAGTACAGAATGTCATGAAAATACAGGATGGATCAACTACAGCTGTGTCACTTCCCATCCCACTTGACAATTAATGATAAATGACCAATCACCGACCACCTTCACGCAACACGCAAATACCGTCCCGGAAGTCGCCCACCAACCGGAAGTCATTTCTTATAGCCTCAGCAGACCAAAGGAATAAGTTAGATTGTATTCAACAAAGCAAGGATCATTTTAGTTCATGTCAGTGTATTTATATTACTATATTTAATGTGTTTTGCTGTCATAAAACATTTTACAATCATGGAATTTAACTGTGCACAATATTTGTATGGTTTACTGTATACGCACCTCTGTATGTATTTCTAACTCAAACAAAATTGTGAGAAGGAATGATTTTAACACAGTTTTCTTTTACCTGCGCACGAGTTTTTTAAATTACAACTAAGACGCTCTCTCAAACCTCATTAGAAAGTTTATAACCTGGGGGATTATAGCTGGAAGTTAAAGTAATGTTCCTTTTGAATGACTTCGGGTCGCGGTATAGCACATATACGCTGTACATGTTTTAAATAGGTGTATCATGTGGGATTCTTTTCTTACGGAGATACTGAGAACAGGGGTATCGGTTCAGTTTACGAGGGTAGCATTCCGAGAATTCACAAAAAAAAAGGGAGGACAGAATAAGATAAATCTTGGACACCATTCACTGGAACTCCTAACAGCAATGGTGATGTTATGGTAATTAGAGGTTCTGTTTTAGTCAGGATCCCAAAGGGGGTTCTTTGGAGTTCCAAAATTTTAATTGTGGAGCCCAAAGCCAGATGCGTTTCCCTATTTGAAGCCTTCTGGTGATGGATCACATCCCTAGAAAACCAATTTTACAGTCCTACAGCCCTCTAGCCTTACATGTCTCAACCCAGAGCCCTGGTCAGCCCGAAACCCTGTTGGGATCCTGTTCAGTATATAATTTATATATACCACGACCTCATAAAGAGGGAAAACCCTTTTCAAACATGGAGGTGGTCTCATTTAGCAGAAACCACAGGCCAAAGTGAAACTGTGGGCGCATCATCAACATCATGTGATGCATTGGACCCAGTGACCTCAACAGCACAGAAAAGCGGAAGTTGATGGGCATCCCGAGACTAATGAACTAAAAAGTTGCAACTCTAGGATACCACATCCCTAAAAGTTGGCAAGTCTTGCTACAGGCCTAGGTGAAAAGGGCCCACCAGAAGGAAATCGCATTTGATGTTTTGACCATTTGTCCACCTGAGTTTTGAAGTTACTGTAGATCCTTTGTGCTCTTCTAACATTTCAATCAGTAATTTAATAATTATCCTTTAATGTATCTTCATAGAGAAAGGGGCATACTACAAAATCTGAAGAAGGACGAGGGAGGAGTTTATGTGTTGGTAAAAGAAAAGATAAAGGAAAAGCAAAAGAAATAGACCAAAAAAAAAACAAAAATAAGCAAATTAAAACAAGTATATCGTTTTAATGTTACCATGCTATTGTTGCTACAAATGAAAAAGCAACAGCTAACCTAGTTTAACTACAGTGTATATATATATATATAATCATAAACTGACAATGACAACTTGATTCAGCAAAAAAAAAAACTTGCAAAAAAAGCTATTGCTGAGATGACAGTCTTCTGAAATTTTTCTTCTAGCCTTTGATAGAAATAAATATATAAATTGCAGTTAAACCTTCCATTTTCCCTGACTTCTGTTTAAAATAGAGCGCAGTTTTTCATGACTCAGAGAAGAACTCCCTCACTTTTCCCTATCCATGAAGAAGTCTTGTTTGCCCTGACCATTTTACTGACCCACGGCAACACTGTGGGCAGATAGAGATACTCTGGGGTGAAGTTTCTCCTCTAAGGAAACATCAGGAGATACATTTAACAGGCCATCTACCTTGAGATCAAAAGTATGATGTGCTAACCACTAAACAACCACAAACACACCTGTTGTTTAAGGCAAGCAGTATGATCCTAACCCTTTAAGCCCTAACAGTGACAAAAATGAAACTTCTCTTTACATTATCACGACTTGTTCAAACATTCAAGTGATAAGAATAAAGAAAGTGATCACCAAGGATGAGATGTTTTGATATTTAGACAAATAATATCTCCTTAAACTTGATCCATAAGAAATGTATGGGGAACAGTGAGGAGAATATGCATTTTTATATCAGGGTTTAAAGTTTTAAGAAAGATGGAATATTCAGCATGTCATGAACATGTGACAAAGAAAAAACCTGAATCCCTGACCCCATGAGAACTGAGCCCATGACCTTGCAAAAATTGCATACTCCAGGCAGATGCTCTAATCACTGAGTTCTCAACTGGGAGACTCATGGCAAGCTAAACATTCCATGTTGAATATTTGATCTTTTGAACATTCCATCTCATCAGCTAGAGGGCACTTTTAAGATTGCAGAGATTGCCACGAATTTCCTAGTAGCTCAGAGGTTAGAGCATCTCACAAATGTACACAAGGGCATGGGTACAATAACCATCAGGGACTCAGAGTTTTTCTTTGTCCCATGTTCGTAATATGCTGAACATTCCATCTTTTCTTATTTCTTCCCTATGCTTAAAATTTACCATGTTTCGTTATTGTCACCCTACAGTATTATCTTGTAATTACACAAACTGTACATGTGGTTAGGGCTCTAGGAACACAAGACTGCTTGAATGTTTCATCCACAGATGAGACTTCATGTTGACGATGAACTTTGCAAGTTCATGTATTATCATGTTATCTTATATACAGAATTCATAACAGTTATGTCCTTGAAGTGTCCAGTTGAGAATAAGCATCTAATGACACTGGTCTCTGAGGTAAAATGTCTGCTAACTGAAGTCTTGTTTGTTTTGTTTCAAGATCTTGGAGGGAATTAGTCCACATAGACACTTTGTCTCGAGTTCTTGTCAGCAGTTCTTCCTTCTGTGCAAGCTCAACTCTCATTTTTTCAACTTCCTGAACAGCAGAGAATGAAAACAATATTGTTTATAATAGATTTTACTGAGCAAAGAAACATTAAGCTTAACACTTTCAATACAGTAACAATATGCAAGACTGACAAGTGCACTCAGTCTGTTTACAATATTCACTAGGGGGAAAAATTATCAGATTTATAATAATTTACTCCAGGGCTGTCATTAAGGGCCATAACCCACAACACCTGTTATGGCTGAGTATGCTTGATGGGACCTCAGTGTTACAGGTGAACCTGCCTCTTGTTGGTACAATTTACTCACAAAGCAACAAGTTTGTCATGGGTGGAAGGGTGATTCAAAACTTAATGACAGCTCTGGTTTATTCTACTTAAAACAAGTATAAATGAAATTAATTATTGGTTATTTATTCCGTAATATTTATTTCCCAAAGCATCCTGCAAAGTTTGTAATGTTACACACTTTTCAGAGAAATTTGTAAGGGATTTTCTTGATTATTGAAAACTTGCAATTTTATTACGGAATTATTAAAACTAGTAATTGACAGACACACACTTGTTTTCTCCATTTTTAAAGTTAAAAGCTTGTTTGACGTGAAAGATTCTCTCCCTGACTGATAGTAACATATGCATTGTAACTCTAACGTTATATAATTCAGCATTTTCTGTAAACAACTGTTACACCAACAATGACAGAAGTTACCATCAAAACATGTTCGTAAAGTAAAAAAAGGTCTCGTCAATTCTGAAGATTTCAACATTGTTGCTGTTGTCTCGACCACCTGGATTAACTGAGACATGCTTTTTCATGTCACAGTACGTGTCACTGTAACTGGTGGTCTCAGGGTTCGACATCTCCACTTGCCCGGTCGCCCAAGGCAAGTACAAATCAAGCGGGCCTAGTAAATATTGTGCATTCGGTAGTCCGTGGGCAAGTAGAATCTTGCGGATTTTTTTTTAATATACCCTAAACATTCACTGGAACACACTGGAACCACATTATGAAGTTGTTATTATTCTTGCTGGAAACTATTCTAAAAAAGATAACCTCAGAACCATGGTGTATTTCACTCAGCAGTTCGCACATCCATCGCGAGTGTTTCACTGCACATACTTGAAATGGTAACCACACAACCCCCTGGCTTTTATCCCCGGGTTACTAAGTTAGGCAAGATAGTGCATGTCTTGCAACTGTGTTGTCATTTATGTTCATCTCTTTTAAGTTAATTGGGATTTAAGTTGGCAGAACAGGGTCCGAAATTAACTTTTTTATGTGGGCGCCAAGTGGCGACAAGTGGCCAGTCGCCAGATGGAAAATTCTGGTCGCCAAAAAGTGTCCGTAAAATTGTTGCTTCACAGCGAAACACGAAGCTTTTAAAGACATTTCTTCGCTCAAAACATAACCTTACTCATGAACCATCGCAAGAGTCAGACTGCCATGATAAAAGGCATTAAATGATCGTGTAGCTTACATTGTAGTTGAAAAGGAGTTTTTGTTAAATAGATAGCTCTTTAGTTTGAAGACTGAACATAACGCCACTTCTGACTGTAAAGCGTTATCGAAAATTTGTAGAGCATTTCGTTGAACATCCAATGGCAAAAGGAAAGCCTGTGTTTATGCGATGCGCCCACGGTATGGTTGTCAGATGAAACTGCTGAAAACATGGCGGCCGCTAAATGTCGATTACATTGCGTGGATTACAACTGTTGTGGAGGTCATTTAACAGGAATCTTACCTTTTTTTTTTTATTTAAATTATTTTCTATGGAGATTAAAAACTTTGAAAAGACAAGGGGTAAGTTTCTGCTAGAAATCAAACGCGAATTTTTCCACTTAAAACGAAATTAATTCCTTGAGCGGCGGTTCAAAACATTAACAAGACGCTGAAAGTTAGTCGCCTCCTGGCGACTAGCCTTGAAATTCTGGTCGCCAACACTCAATTTTCAGTCGCATTGGCGACCAGCTGGTCGCAATTTCGGACCCTGCACAAAAAGCCTCTAAAAGTATCCTTAAAGTTACAAGGTTTAATTTTTAAAATTCAAACATTTCGAAAGCTAAGTTTCAGACCTGTTTACCTAACTCTCGTAAACGTTACATTTCTCACTCGATCATTGAGATAAAATAATATAATCAGAATTTTGTTCCTTCAACTTGTTTTACAACAATGGGCTTATAGCTTGCAGCAAATACACAGCTGTCGCTTAGCTATTAAAGCTATTAAGGTCCTTCACAGTCTTTAGCTCTATTGCCAGGGTCTAGATGATATGGGTAAAGAAAGACATTGGTAGAAAACCTGGGCAACTGAATTGTGCCTGGGGCTAGTAGATTTTTGAAGCTCACTTGCCGGGTGGCTAGTGACTCAATTTAACAGATGTTGAACCCTGTGGTCTTTCCCAGGACCCCATTCTGTAGCTATTTTGAAAGTGTTGAATACCCAGAGACATAAACTCCTTTCAAGTTAACTGTATAGTGGTCACTAGTATAGCTACTTGATTGTTCCTTTGCCATATGGTACTTTTCAATTTTTTCTTTCACTTCTCTCTTGTAAAATATTGTACACATTTAAAGTTTAAGCATGCATTTTTGGTCAAGCAACTAAACTCAGTTCTTTCAATAATTATCTGGAATCATGTACAAATCAGGATACCAATTTAATTCAAGAAACCCATTTCCTGTAAAAAAAATTAATAATGTTTAAATTGTTGTTGTTTCTGAGATGGCATTTGCCTTTAATTGGACCTGAGGTTACTAATGGGATTGATCCAATCAAACTCAATGAATTGTAATCGAATCCTTGTGATTGATTGGGTCAGGCAATCAATCAGAATCAACCACTTATAAAAATTTCCAGAAAGTGAATGCAATCGCACATCCGGTAAGGTTCAGTTATATTGCAACGGCAACTGCAAAAATCCGATGGATCACATTCCAGTAAACTTGACTGAAAATAAATACAGCATAAAATTTTATTGCAGGAATGTGACAGGAGCAAAGTTTGTTTTGTTGTGCATGTTGCTGCTTCACAGGTGATGTTCTTACATACCAAAGCCACTTTTGTTGAAACATCTAGCTAGCAAGTGTATTTACATTTTGATTATGATCCAATACATTTTTAATGACATGCATTTTAAGATGGCCACATTGATTTGATTGGATAACTGAATGGTTCAGTCCAATATTCTAGTAAGTGGCACTGTCACTATTATACAAACATACATACATACATACATACATACATACATACATACATACATACATACATACATACATACATACATACATACATACATACATACATACATACATACATACATACATACATACATACATACATACATACATACATACATACATACATACATACATACATACATACATACATACATACATACATACATACATACATACATACATACATACATACATACATACATACATACATACATACATACATACATACATACATACATACATACATACATACATACATACATACATACATACATACATACATACATACATACATACATACATACATACATACATACATACATACATACATACATACATACATACATACATACATACATACATACATACATACATACATACATACATACATACATACATACATACATACATACATACATACATACATACATACATACATACATACATACATACATACATACATACATACATACATACATACATACATACATACATACATACATACATACATACATACATACATACATACATACATACATACATACATACATACATACATACATACATACATACATACATACATACATACATACATACATACATACATACATACATACATACATACATACATACATACATACATACATACATACATACATACATACATACATACATACATACATACATACATACATACATACATACATACATACATACATACATACATACATACATACATACATACATACATACATACATACATACATACATACATACATACATACATACATACATACATACATACATACATACATACATACATACATACATACATACATACATACATACATACATACATACATACATACATACATACATACATACATACATACATACATACATACATACATACATACATACATACATACATACATACATACATACATACATACATACATACATACATACATACATACATACATACATACATACATACATACATACATACATACATACATACATACATACATACATACATACATACATACATACATACATACATACATACATACATACATACATACATACATACATACATACATACATACATACATACATACATACATACATACATACATACATACATACATACATACATACATACATACATACATACATACATACATACATACATACATACATACATACATACATACATACATACATACATACATACATACATACATACATACATACATACATACATACATACATACATACATACATACATACATACATACATACATACATACATACATACATACATACATACATACATACATACATACATACATACATACATACATACATACATACATACATACATACATACATACATACATACATACATACATACATACATACATACATACATACATACATACATACATACATACATACATACATACATACATACATACATACATACATACATACATACATACATACATACATACATACATACATACATACATACATACATACATACATACATACATACATACATACATACATACATACATACATACATACATACATACATACATACATACATACATACATACATACATACATACATACATACATACATACATACATACATACATACATACATACATACATACATACATACATACATACATACATACATACATACATACATACATACATACATACATACATACATACATACATACATACATACATACATACATACATACATACATACATACATACATACATACATACATACATAAACTTTATTGAAGTGTCAGGGGTATTTAGCTATGGATAGCTAATTGGGGACACTAGCAAATACAAATATAAAATATAAAATATTAATATTATATAAAATAGATATATAAATACATGTAGGTAATTAACAATTTAAATATATTTTATAGGTCTAATTAGTTAAAAAATAAGTTCAAGTTATTTATTCATTATTGCAAACTCTTGGTTACCTCCTTGGTGACTTCTTGTGGATGATTTACTCTACTGTACATTTGTTTCCTTAGAAAATCAGCCTCCAAAGTTTTGGCAGACTCGAGGAATTTTTTGATACATGTCTCTACTCCTAAATAAATATAAGGGAAAGTAAAACATTATTTTTAATGTAAATCTTTTCAAGATACTGCTAATTGAACTGGAAGACTTTCTATCTCAGATAATGCATTAGTTCATGACTGTAAATTCCATTATAAATAGCCACCCCTCTTCCTTTTGAGGAAATGTTTCAAAAACTTGCCCCTAAAACTAAACTGATAATTTATACACCTGTAATCAGTACCCGATTAAAAGAAAAAAAAACATCCCGAGTTATTACACTGCAGTTCTACCACATCATATTCAATCCAGTTGGCACTTTTTGTTTTGCTTTGTTTGTTTTGTATTGTAGGTTTTATTCCTATGGTTCATTCATCCATCAAATATGCAAGCGGTCTTGCACACAAAATTTAATATTGTTTGTACATTGTGTGGTTCCAGAAAATATCCATACCCCCACCACAGAGGGTCATTGGAAATTCGAGGGGGAGGGGGGTCTTAAAGGCCAAAATTTTTAAAGGAAAGTATGAGCCTAAACTGGAACTTCCAGAGGGGTGGGACAGTTCAAACCAAAAACCCTCCATGGAGGGGAGTATGGTTATTTTCTGGAACAACACATCACAACAAGGTATCAGTGCATTTGAATTTAAACAGCAGAAATTCATTTTGAACAAGTGTTACTTTCAATTAACCTTAGCTAATGATTGACAGATAAAATGGGGATGGGGGGAGAAGCCTCACAGATACAGGGCATTTGACTATTATAAATATTATATTGTGCATGAACGCATTGTTTTCAAATGCTCCACTCTGATGTACCTCAGGGATAGTGTACTATAATTGAATCAATCCAGTGACCACTGAGGGAGAAAGAGTGCTGCTATATGCTAAAATTACAGGTGTATTTCAGTGTTTATTCAAAAGTTTTAAGAGAGTCTTAAGGACATTCGCACTCATTGTTTGTGCGCATCCTTACTGCGCACATAATTCACGTCGCGATGTCATGCCACATCATGCATCGAGCACGCGCGCTGAGTAAGAAATATAGACAGATACAGTGGTGGTGGGTATTTTTGTATCTATAAAAGTGCTTAACTCTCTTGAATGCACGGCGACTCCATTCTTTTTTTCAATAAATCACATCCTTTACTGGTTCTCTGCATTTTGTCCAAAAACAAAAAATTGTGAACGTGGTATTTCTACTCAAATACGAACGAATTAGGTATATGTGACTTTCAATTATCCTTCGGTGAGACTAAATTTACCTGAAGAAACGATATTACAAGCAAAAATGTCCTAAATAGGCCTATTTGCGATGGGATAAGTAAATAAGCATTGTCTAGAGTCCTCCACGTAACTTATTTTAATCCTTGTAGCAAGAAAGCCGATTTCGCCTTTCATACCCAAACGTCTAAAAACACAGCATTTCCAACACGCTTTGTTTCCGAAAAAAGCACGGTGAGCCCCCAATTTTTTTGCTTTTCTGACATGAGTTGGTCATAATCTAAGGACAGCAAAAGTTTGGAAAAAATCTGAACGTGGGAAGATTTGGGCGCGAACGTCCATAAGTTGAGGATTCGAAGCTCACCACTTTTATTCGCCTCTGCCATCTCACCATCTTTGGTCACGTTGTCGGTTACAAGGAAAAGAGATACACAAGCCTAAAAAAGGGACGAGTTGCAAAAATTTCATACATATTTATAAAGAAAAACGGACCCAGTAACTTAGAATCGCTTACCTGTAAGGAGGACTCGAGAGTGCTGACCAAGTCCTCCTTGTGGGTCGCCATCTTGAATTAAACTAGTTCCTAGTCCTTCAGTCGCCAACGTTTCACTTTCCTGAGATCGAGGCTGTTGAACTCCCTGGCCCTTGGAGACGAACCTCTGTCAACCAACTACTCCAGTCTGAAGAGCACACATTTTTAGCTGCTTTAGTCTAATACAGAGAAGGTTGGCCTTCATAATAAATATGTGCACTGAAAACTCTGCACTCTTTAGATGAGCAACAATTTTTCGGGCCCTAAACGACTTTAGGAGGTTTGAGAAAAAGACCCAGAGACCTTTTGCCTCGGTACCAGAGGTCTTCAGTTCTTGCACAAGGAGTGTCTGATTTGGGCTTTGATCGGCTTTTACTTATGCATATTTGGACATAGGAACTTGTCACATGAACAGTACACCAGGCCAGGGGACAAACACAAAGGGACAAGTTCCCAGGACCAGTCCCTTCAATGTGCCCTTTGCACGTTTTGGTTACATGGTACAAATACCACTTTGCTGGATGCCAAGTGATGCGGTAAGACATAAACAAAAAATAAATAAATAAATAAATAATAATAATAAATAATAATATGTAAATAGATGACAGGCATTGCTCTTTGATGTTAGGTTCAACTATAGCTGATTCTGTACCATGTGACAAAGTCATGTAAAGGGTTCATTTTAAACCAACTTGAATTGTGAGAGTGCAACTTGATTTTGTTGTTGTTGAAAATGGCTACTTCATTTGAACGAACTTGTCAGAGGAACAAGTCCCAGAAAGAATCTCTCCTTTTCCACATTTCTCATTAATCTTAACCTTTTGTCAGTGACTCACACGTACATCCTATAAGATAAGAAGGTAACCACTTGTACTGTAGTGTCACATTTCAGTACCGCTTAGGAACATCGAAAGATTGAGTATGACTACGACCTTCAAACTTCTTATCAGTGACATTCTTAGAACCATTGGTTTTCTGAATTAATCACCACTAGACAAGAAGGTTTGAGGAAGGACATTTGTGCAAAGTTATAAAATAATAATGGTATGTGACTAAAATCTATTACACAGTGTTAAGGTAAAAGACAATGGTTATCAAGAAAAGTCCATCCAGTTTATTAACACAGCCAACAAGGAATTTACATCAATGGTTCACTGCACTCATGGCTCTCAAATTGGCATAAAGATTCAACTTCAAATCATACAGGAATAAGATCATGGTTATTTTGCTCCTTGTGCAGCATCTTTCTTGGGTTTCCTTAACTTCATGACAATATAACCTCCAATTAGGCTACCAAAAACACCTAACACAATCTGCAACAGAGGAAAATAACATTTATTACAAAGTATAAAGCAGCTGAGATAAACATGTTACCATTTTACAGAACCTAGTTTGGATGCCTTATTCAAAACTAAGAAAGAAATGCATTGTGTTCTTAACAAATAGTGAAAGCTTGGTGTGCACTACTGAGTAGATGCACACAGGAAAATAAGCAAAAAAGAAGCACAAGAGTTACTCAAGGCAAAAGGGACAAGATGGCCCACTTTTGGTATCACTTTGAGAAAACCAACAAACAAACAAACAAAAAACATTTGCATAGATGGAATCCTGAAACTAAAGGCCCATTTTTGTTAGGGCCGATTTAGACAGAACAATTTTTGTTTAGGACTGTTGTATGCGACTTTTGTAGAGCACGCTCCTCATGTCAAGCAAAGATCATTTTACAACTCATCATTCTCATATTTTGACTGTGGTCACTACTGTCATGGGGTTACTAAACATGTCTCAAAACCCTACGACAGTTTTTGTCCCGTGAGCAACTGTTGTGAAGATGTTGTACATGTATGTCTGATTTAGATGACATTATTGTGATGCAGACACGACGTGAGGAAGTTGCACACAACAGTTGTATAAAGCAAAAAATGTACCGTGTAAATTGGCCCTTAAAAATGGCAATTCTGATAAACAGAAATTATTTATGAGTATCAGTGGCTTTGGGTGGCCAGGATAGAAAAGGGTTCTACACTGTTACTTGAAAAAGATGAGCCAAAATCTTCAAGTTTTTGCCTTGTGTCTTCTACGAAATGGTTAAAACTGATTGTGCTCATTCTTTCCTTGACAATCCACTTGATATCCCTTCATTTGTGGTCAAGAAGCAACTCATGTATGACCAAGCTACTTCCAGATGAATTTAGCACATTTTTGACCAAAAAAACTCCATGACATTGCCTGGACAGTATGAAAGTAGTTGAAAACATAATTGTGTACAGGGCTGTGTGTAACATTTTACCATTTTGAAATTTGTTTTACAGTAGAACCCCGGTAACTCGAACTCAGCTAACTCGAACTCCCCCGCTAACTTGAACTAACTCACATTTCCCTTGGATTTGACCCCATTTTTCAGTCATTTTTACTCGGTTAACTTGAACTCGGATAACTTGAATTCCCCGCTAACTCGAACTAAATTTTGTTTCCCTTGATCAAAATTTACCCCGATAACTCGAATTCTGGTTCTTGCAACTCACCACGGATGCTTATTGAGGGGACCATTGAAATAGCCCATTAGCTCTTCTTGTCATGTAATGGATTTAACCCATTGACTCCTGAGGAAATATACGCGCAACCACCCCCAATTTCCTGAACATTTTTCAGCATTCAGTCGAAATAAACGACTTGAAAAAATTAACACAATGCGCAGTAGATAAAGACAAATTCTCAGCTTTTGTTGTTACGTTTTATTTCCCCATGGATAGTTAGTGAGTTATTTTTTAATTACAAGGATTTGTCAGGATCGAAAATATATTGTCAAATTTACCTCCAAAACAAGATTTAAGGAATTTTTTCAACCGCGCGCCATTTGCAGTCAAAATCGCAAAGACAGTAAACTTTGCAGTTGTCATTCTCATGAGAAAAGCCGTGTCCATTCCCGATATATTGCACAATTATTATTCATCACAACTTTTAGTCCAACCACTTTTTCAACACCAAAGGGAAAATAGCAAAGTTTAACTTAGTAGAAAATCTGCAAAACGCTCAGAAATGCATGTGCTTGGTACAAAGAGCAAACACGTGCTCAGAGACACGTATTCCTATGCTGTTCCTTTACCGTTTAAAATACTCCCACCGGGAATCACAGCATAATTCCATAAAATTTTTAAACAGATTCCATTCATTTGACATTACAAAGAAAGCCATTTTTCATTTATTTCTATAGCAGCGAAATTTTAACATGAAACGAAGACAAATTTGAGACGATCACTGCCACAAAAGGATCAGGTTTCAGGGTCAAAATGGAAGCTTATGCAAATAACTGTTGGCATGTTTAGATCTATTTTTGTTGTGAGAATTGAACAAAGATGCTTGTAGAAATAAAAAGAATCTTCAGAAAAGAAAATTTTATGCAAAATGAAGAAAAAAGTCACGAATCGAAGAGGGAAAGCATGCTTTAAAACACAGATGGCACAACAGAAATAAGCACGTCTGCTTTCGATTCGTACACAAAAAATACAGCGCAAGAAGCACAGTCATTTCTGATCTGATGGTTAAATTTAATAGTTTGCTGAACCAGTGAGTTAAACAGCACATCATAGGAAATAAAATTTACACTGAAAGAGGTTCATTACCTGGTCTAATTGTTCAAAGGAAAGATTCACAAGTCTTGATTTCTGCTCGCAAAATTTGACTCCACGCGGTCTTCAAGTCTTGTCGAATCGGCTAAACTTTTCATCGCTTTGTACTAGAAAACTATCCACTTCAAAGCATCCTAAACATTCACTGATCTAAAGCAAAATTTTTGCCTTTCATTTTGAGACTCGGAGAGGTTTTTTTTCGCCGTATAGAGCGAAAAAGAACCGTAAATTGCACTACCTCTCCGTGCGTAAACAACATGCTGCACCATATTTCTTCATCGCAAATCGAGGGACGAAAAAAAGTCTTTCTAGTACCCCGAAAGAGCTCCAAAAATATGCGCAAAAGACATATTCTGATTGGTTTGTTTGTCCCCTTTAACAATAGAACAATACGGGAACCAAAATCCTTAAGGAGGGGAGGGTAGAGGCTTTTTCAAACACATGGTTTTACCGGGGCGGTTTTGGGCGCTTCAGGGAATTCAGGGGTTGTCACGCACGGGCGGTTTCGGGCGCTTCAGGTGTCAATGGGTTAAACACTAAAACTAACACTACAGCAATTTGATTTTTTAGTGCAAAGAACAGATTCCATATTTGACAGTCACTTCCCGATCTTATGACTGCATTATTGTAAAAATGCATAATCGTGTTACAGTTTCTGACGAGATAAGTTTAATCTGCACTGTACTGTATACTGAAGTGCTGAAAAATCAGTTAACTATCAATTATTAACATAGCAAATTGAATATTCAATCGACCCCGATAACTCGAACCCCCACTAACTCGAACTGTTTTTCATTTCCCTTCAGAGTTCGAGTTACCGGGGTTCTACTGTATTTACATCATTTCCATTTGATCACACAAGTAATTGTTGTCAAAAGATAAGGATTTGATAAGCTGTTTAATGAATGAAAACGAGCAAATGCATTCAGTAGAACATGCACATGTTATAAAGCCTAAGTAACAAGAATAATTCCCTCATCAATAAAGTAATTAAGCCCTAACAAATGGGGCATTTGACCTTGAAATCAGTCCACATAGTTAAGAATTTGATCACACATTTTAAATAGTCAAATACCCTGGAATGCCCATGGGTTTGCCTGGAAGAAGTCGGAGGTTGGGGGGGGGGGTGAGGATGGGGCGAGGGAAGGAAGGAGTAATTGCTTTTAGGGGCATAAAGCAAAATCATGAGGGGTAGGGTTCAAATACAGGAATTCTTTATGGGTATGATTGAACAAAAATGGAATTCTTTGGGGATAATACCCACATTTTTAATGGAATTCCTTACCTGTGAGGAGAAATTTCATGGAATTCTTCGGGGGGGGCAAACACATTCTTAAACGAATTCTTGAGGGGTCATGGTAAGTTTTAAATTTTTAACAGAATTCTTCAGGGTTCAGTCCTCAACAAGATGGGGGGGGGGGGGGTTTTCAATGCAATAGCCCATTGTCAACACATCACAAAATTACGAATTTTCGCGATTCGCCAGATACAATCACGTATCAGAGTCTGCACAGTGTGTGCACCTCTAGTACAAACTATTCGTACTGCGAAACAATGCCAAGAGATGGAAAAAAACGCGAAACAATCCCGGGAGACTCTACGTTAAATATTCAGCTCACCTACCAATATCAAAGAAAATTATCTACGCAGACTGTTCAAGCTATGAACATTTTGGACTCAAAAAGTACTTACATTACGTCTCCCGGAAATAGTTTCGGCGTTCAAGTAATATTTCCATCCCGTCAAACCAAGTTCCTCTGGTGTTGGATGACTGGCCATCTGACGCGCCGACGGCCGAGTGAGCGGTGCACGCAAACTTCTCCAAAAAACGCCGTTCATCGTGGTCTAGCCTTCAAAAACAGCACAGAAATATCGAAATTATTCATTTTCAAATTCTGCAACACTTTGTTTAAATTATTAACGCATAATCACTGTTTCCTACGACGGAAAAAAGCCTACCTTGCAGCAACCACGTACAAATCCAAAATGGCGGACAAAAGTTGCGCACGAGACCGCTGACCAGCTAAAGGCCAGGGGCCAACCGCTGACCTATAGTCAACCCCTCGCAGTCCCCCTCGCATAGACACTCGCGATGACCCTCGCGCCTCGCGAGTGATCGCGGACGTTTCATTGTGTGACCAGCTCGTCGTCGCGTTGTCACTGAGCTTCGATAAATGAAATGTCTGACATTTTTTCTGCCATAAAAGCATATGGAGCTTCAAGACCAATGAATACCAAGAAAAACAACTTAGAAATATGGTGTAGTTACATCTCTGGGCCGGAGTTGTGGCGAATTAATTTTCAGTCAACAACAGAACTGCATGCGAGAGGTGTTTGAGTGAACAGAGAAAGTCTACCGCATACTCGATTGGCACGCAATCAGAGCGTAACCCAGATCAGATTGACAAGTCTGAAGAACAAAGTTACAAACCATGTTTTTTCTTTGTTTCTGTTTGTTAACATTAGTGTAACGAAAGAACAATTAGTAAATGGTGATCATTATTCCGGCAAAAAAATACAATGTTGAGCTGCTCTTCAAAGACGAAAATTAACTTGACTGTTGAGAAAAAGAGAGTTTTAACATGCTTCACTTACATTTTGGTTTTATTCAGCAAATTTTAATTGACAAGTTATCGTTCGTACGTCATTTTAAACGACCCCATCAACCCAAAAACAATTAATTCCCCTTTGTAAAACCGACACAACAAATTCATAGATAACGAACTCTAGCGAGTTTTAAATTCATTAAGCTCAGCTCGATCAGCCATAAAGGTGTGTGAGCAGAGGTGCTTGTATCACTCTAACCTTCACTTCTTTGAGTTAGCTTTCTCGCAAAATCAAGATGTCTTCCAGCAAAACCAAATCGAAAAAGAGTGGTTCAAAGAAGAAGGCTCAGCGCGCAACTTCCAACGTGTTTGCGATGTTTGACCAGACTCAAATTCACGAATTTAAAGAAGCATTTAACGTGATTGATCAGGACCGAGACGGTATCATAAGCGCCAAAGACCTGCAAGAGATGTTCAACTCCTTAGGCAGACCACAGACCGATGAATACATCGATGAAATGCTGGGAGAAGCGACGGGCACGGTCAATTTCACCATGTTCATGACGCTGTTCTCGGAGAACATGCACGGAACAGATCCCGAAGATATGATCAAAAGCGCCTTCACAACATTCGACCCCGACGGCACCGGGATCATAAACGAGGACAGAATCAAACCGCTGTTGATGAAACTCGGGGACAGGTGAGTCCAAAGGGATAATAAAATTTAATGTACTGTTTTATTTAGTGAAAGGAGCGCTGCTGGGATCTAATTAGTGGTCAATTTAGTCCTCTTGTTCACAATAACAACCACAGTTAGGGTAGCTCAGTGCCACTTGCAGTCCCGATCGATCATGTTCAGACAAGACAGAGGGGGTTGGGTAGGTTGGGAGGGGGACGACTTTTTTCTTTTATTTCTGGTCTGGTCTTCTGTTGTATTAACGTATATGTCTGTCGACAAAATCCTAAAGTGTGGCCACTAAAATGAAAGCTGTTAAGCACTACTTTCCTTTAGTGTCGATTATTATGCTGTAATGACAGGGCTGTTCCAACGTTTGAGTATGGAACTGTGGAATTCAGTGACTGTATTTTTTTTAAAGCCTTCGTTTATTTCAATTTTCCGGATGAAAATTATAAAACATTTCTGTCTTGCGAATACAGGTGATAACCGACACCTTTAGCGTAGAGTACAAACCAGTACATGGTGACTATTGATGCATATAAGGTAGGACAGACTCGTTCGCCATTAGTGAGCTCGCCTGAGCCGGCCTAGTCTGCCTAGTCCCCAAAGCTCGACATTTATTTTCTCCTCACAATATGATTACACTGTTGGAGGAAATTAACGGTCATCAGAGTATAGATAATCATCAAGAATGAATTTAGAACACTGACAACAAATTCTGCAAGCTAGAATTGAAAGAGATCTATGACTACTAGACAAAGTACAAATATTTATTAGCGCAACTGGCGAGCTTTAGAGTCCTTCATATTGTCCTCCTAGCACAATCATGTAGCATGCTTTTCACTCGATCAAAAAGATTGTCAGGTTCTAAACAGAAACGGGCAGAGCATTATTTTCAGTAAGAGACATTTCAGTAACAATATTTAGTTTGTTCTTAGAATGGTTCTAAGTTGAGTTTAGGAAAACAGATTTTAGTTAACACAACACCCGCCGCGGTCGAACGAACAGATTATGAAAGAGGTCAATACAGAGAATTTTAAAAAGTTGGAAATTAATTTATCGCCTACGTAAGATTAGATTAGGCAAACAAAATATTCTGTCTCTTTTCTGGCAAATATCGCGCTTCCTTTTAAAAGCTCCTCTTCTCTTTTCTTTTCTACAACAAAAATTCAGTGTAACTTTCGTAACGTAAATATAATAAACGCTCCCCTTCTTTGCAAAGTCGGACACAGGCAAAAAACTACTAAGATATTTATGTCGGATTAAGGTCAACCGAAGGTCATATAATGAATGAAGGACCATTACTAACTGAATTGCTCCATTACAATTTCTTCTAACTGAAAACGAACGGGCAAACAGTTTCTCTTTTGTGCAAACATTGCATATATTTGCAAGGCTCCCTACATCGTGATGTACAATTCTATGAAATAAAAAAAAACCAGAAAACTGTCCCTACTCTATCAATGGAAGGTCCATCTTTATCAATGTATCTCATTTGCACCATAACGTAATAAAGTAACGCGCAAATTACGTGCGAGACAAACGCGCGTGTGTGCTGGATTGTGGATACAATGAAGTAATAATACTGACAAATGATTTTTGACAACTTTTAGGTTTACAGAAGATGAATGCGACGAAATGTTCTACTGTGCCAAAGCTGATGACGATGGCAATTTCAATTATGGAGAGTTTGTCAAAGTCATAAAACATGGCGAAAAAGATGACTGAGGTTACTACCATATGGTGGGGACTAAGAAACAGATAAAATACATTTTTTTTTTGTATTAGCCATTCTAGAGTTTTTACTTTCAATTGCTAAGTTTCTTGTAACCATGTTTGCAGTATAATTGTTGGAATATTAACTAAAATTGCCAGGATAATTAAACTGGTTTTTATGAAACAAAATGAGATCTTTGGAAGTTGAAATGAAACTGACGACCCAATTTTATTTTAATCTTTTTGAAATTAAACTCACATCGCTTTTCCCTTTAGGACTTTACCTTAGATCACGGGCTTGCCAAGATCATTCTGTGAGAAACCATTATGTATTGTACCGTTTCAGAATCATCCTCACGCAATATCAAAGAACTGCAACACTAACAAATCCCGGCCACTGTTGCACCCGGCATAACATAGAAAAAGTAACTGACTGAAAGTACAACTTAGGGATTTTGTACAGTAGATTCAAGTGGATAATTAAACTCGAAAATTCTTAATAAAAACTGTAATTGTGTTATACGGTAGGACCACAGTGTGCCGACTCTCACAGCATGAACTTGGGGTGCCTGTGGGTGGATCAAATTAAAAGCCAGGAGTTTCACTAGCAGTCGTAAACCTTTTTTTTTTTTTTTTTTGAAATTTGCAATTTTAAAAATACAATTGCAAACATGTTGCAAGATCAGCGCGTTACCGCAGTACAACTGATTACCGTGCCATAACTGCGAAGGTAGATTGCTCTTTTGTTTGGAAATGGCCTGTTGTAAAGAGTAGCACGGTGCTGCCAACTTTAACTGTTGCAAACAAAAAAAACTCCTAGCGTAAAACCGAGCAGATGGGCTCATATAATGGCTCATAATGCGTATTTCAATTCGAAACAAGCTGGCCAAATGAATCATGGTGGGTTCTGGAGACGGAATGAGATTAAACAGCTTTACCCAACATTATGCATAATCCAGCCGGAGGTTGATCATGGACAGTTATAAAATAGTAAGCGGAAGTATAACCCTTCGAGTTTCTCAATTGATTAGCCCATCGATGTCGGCAAAAATGGAGAAGATGGGAGATATTATTTAGTGCCCATATCTAAATTCTTACGACTCAAAATGAACAGAAATGTTCATCAGTGACTATGGAGAATTTATTTTTCGAGCTGATTCAAGCTGGGCGTTGGCGACCAATCAAGCGTCACTAAATAGCATCATAGATAAGCAAAATCTGAGCTCTCAAAATATGTTGTCCGTTTCAAATAAATTTGCCGGCGTTTTGCCCAAGAAGATGGTTCTTTCACCTATCCCTCATCATATAATTAGAGCTGTGCTTAAGGAAGTTCTTTAGCTGCCAGATTTAAATGAAATAACATAACAGATATTTTAAGTGTTTGATAACAGGGCTAATGTTATATTGGGAACTGAAGAAATATCTGCGCTTTCGGCAGATTCTCTTTATGGTGATGAGAAATATCACCAAAATGAAGATGTTACAGCTCTATGCATGTGAAAGTTTGAAATAACTTTCGCTATTCCTCTCCGTGATACGATAATATTCGTGAGAACAGCAGTTCGGGGACAAGGCTTCAATTGCTGTTATTTCCCTAATAAGGTCAAGAGCATTGTAATCAGTTTACAAAAGCGCGGTTTGAAACCCGGCATTTTAAAATTTGTAAACATTCCCGCACAGCACTGAACATTGCGCAGCAAGTGCATTTTGACACAATTTCAGTAGTGTGCGGAGGTCGCTTACGAAGAGAGAACCAAAATGTCTGGTAAAGCGAAATCCAAAAAGGCCGGCACAAAGAAGAAGGCACAGCGAGCGACATCAAATGTGTTTGCAATGTTCGACCAGCAGCAGATACAAGAGTTCAAGGAGGCATTCAGTATGATCGATCAGGATCGAGACGGGTTTATCAAGGATACTGATCTAAAGGATATGTTCGCTTCTCTCGGCAATGAAAAGAGCAATGACTACATTGTGGATATGTTAAACGAGGCGTCGGGTCCGTTAAACTTCACAATGTTCCTGACATTGATGGGAGAAAAGCTGAACGGTACCGACCCCGAGGATATGATAAAAAACGCCTTCGCCTCCTTTGACGAGGATGGCAGTGGGATACTGAACGAGGACAGGCTCCGACCTTTGCTGAAAGGAATGGGAGACAGGTAAGATTTATTTTACTGCGATCGAATAGTGGCCAAGATCCGATTTACCAAATGTTTGAAAATTTTTTAAACAAACAGCACCACAGAGGGGTCTAAAACCACAATAATGTGACTGAACATTTCACTCTAGGGGTATCAGGGTTATCTATTCATCTGAAACCGTAGTACAGAAACTGTAGATAATCGTTTTGCTTAAATGTCACGTCGGTTTAAGTGTAGACATATAACATGGCAGTTTTCGGGACCTTGTTCGCGTACAAAGCGCGTTAAATCAGGGATTGAAACCTTGAACTCGCGTTTCTTTTCGGCCCCTGTCTGCGTTCAGCTGTATTTTAATTATGCTCACAGCTCTTTCAGACATAAATAACAAAAGCACAAGAGCGGATTCATTTGAATGTCGAAACAAATAGCCTACTCTACTGGATATTGCAAGACTTTTGGCCTGGAGGGCACATTAAAGTTATTTCAATTGATGTGTGCATAATGGGCAAATGGTGTCGAAAAACGAAACCGCTGTTTTCAATGAGAGTTTTCAGCCACCTCCATCCAGAAGAAGCTCAAACATGGTGCAACAAACTTTCAAAATCTAGCAAAATAAGGATAGCTATATTTTTTCGTGTAAAACCTGGGAAAAAGAATTGAAGACAGAAAGGAAAATGTTTATTGTGAATACCGATGGGTGGCAGGGTGGATAAGTGACATGCTGACAAATCAGATTTCAGTCGTTGCCTTACGAACAATCCGCTTCCTGTCTATTGCACCCAGAATGACTGCTAGAGAGTAAATCGCATGACAAATGACAGTGAAGAAAATTCAACTTAAAAATGCCCTTTTTGCATGATTTTAAAGCGATTGAAATCTTCGTGATTTCCTTACAATGCCCCAAAGGCCGGGTGAAAAACAAACGTTCTTTCAAAAAGTGCTTATAAACTGGCGCCGATCAATCATCAGACACTTGGTATTAGTAGAAGACAATTTTCTTTTTGCCTCCCTCTCTAGCAAATTTTCGAACCAAATTAAAAGCAATCACAAGTAAATACGTTTATGTGTTAAGTAAGAATTAAAAACGTTTTATATTAGTCATTATGGTCACGCCTCATCGCTGTGGGCCAATTCTGGTTTCGGTGTGTTTCGCAGACTCCAAAAGTAGTCTAACGTTTTATACGTAACTTTGTTGTTTGCATTTATAACGGACGTATGTGGTGCCTTTCGGCGTTGTTATATCTCTAAAACATACTCTTTTAGTTCATGTTTTGCAACAGATGTAACCGTGCAAGCATTTTCTTCTCAGCAAGAATTCACAGCGTGACTTTCATCAAAAACTTGTAAAAATATTAAGGATGCTCGGTCAAATGCTAGCTAGGCCAGTCTTTGTTTGAATTCTTGTCCTTTATGCTATCTGCTAACATGATTCTTGTTCAAAAACATTGCGGGAAACAATCCACTGAGAAGCCATCCATAGAGGAGCAGTTGGCGGCTTGGCGATAATTTGTTAATTGTTTTCATGCGCATATCATCGTTATTATGATAGAGTGTAATGATTCATTCGTTTACGTGTTGTTGTGATTTTCTTCTTATTTTTGTTCGAGTGTTGCTAAATGTCGCGGGTCGCGGGTAACGACTTAAAGTCATGGGTCGCGAGTGTAGGTCGCGGGTGTGGGTCTCGGGTGTGGGTCGTGGATGCGGGTAAAAAAATTTAAAAAATATACGAAAAGTAAAATAATAATAATAATAATAATAAGAATAATAATAATATAATAATAATAATAATAATAATAATAATAATTGTTTACTTTACGATTTTTGACCATTTTTGTTTTCAATTTTTCTTTTCAACCGGTGCTTAGAGCTTGAAAGTGAAGATCCCGAAATTCAAGACAAGCATAGTCAAAAAACTTTCTTGAAACTTTCCCACAGACGTTTTTATCTATTTATTTATTCATTTGTTTTGATGTCCTATTAATCATAAATCAAACTTGACCGAGCCGTCCGTTCTGCCCACCAGCTACTCCGGCTACATGGGACGAAAACGCTTCTTAGCTACGAATCAGCGAATATAATTGTAATCATTTATCTCTGTTCCTGTGTCTTTTTGGGTTGTTTTGGAAGTAATTTGCGAAGACAGTTTCTCTGTGCCGATCCTGGTGCCGATTAAAAAATAAATGTCATCTCATCTGGCACGACACGAACCAAACGCTCAAGTTTCAACAACTTTTTATTCGTGTCGCGCCAGACGTACACAGACGAGATAACATTATCTGAACAACACAAAACTGAAAAATTATAAAATTTGAACTGGAAGAATTTAATAATTGAAAATCATATGGTCTGTTTCAGGCGTTCAGATACACGAGTTTATCTCTTCGTTTCAAAGGTTATTTCGAACTTGTTCGGCAGACTTTGTACTTGGTCGAATTAACCGAATTTGATAAGATCAGATTACGTCTGGGTGGTGTCAAAGCTATTTGTAAGAACTGCACTCACAATCATGTTTTACTTAGTTTTCTTCCCAAAAAAATAAAAACAACCAAAGCGCAAATTATCCCAGAGGTATGGCGAAGCCCTGGAAATAGTCTGCGTGGCAGGCGCGGAAACGTAAGGGAAAGGGGTGAAGAGCGTGTGAAGAAGGAGGGGAGGGGAGGGGGGAGTGTCCCCTCCTCTTTCCTTTCGTGTCTCGAACTTCGCCCTTGCGAATAATTAACGGTTACTCGCTTTCCCTTAATCCCCCTTTCCCTCCTATGCCCTTCCAGGAATTGTTGTTGTTGTTGTTGTTGTTGTTTTTTGCTTTTATTATCATGTAGTATTACCCACGACTTTTACCCGCACCCGCACCCGCACCCGCGCCCACTACCCACACGCGCGATCCACGACTTTTAGTCGCTATCCGCGACCCGCGACATTTAGCAACACTCTTTTTGTTCGAGACTTGAACTTTTATTGAATTCCCACAAACTGGTATCACGTTTAGTGGCTTAAAACACAATGCAAAAACATTATCTTTTTTATAAGCTCCAAATATCAAGGCCTCCTGATTCTCCGTATACGGTGCGCGTGACCGGGATGGGTCTGTGGGAACTTGGATGCAAAGACGGTGCAAATAAAAATCACCATGGAGAAAAAGTCAACTCAGCCATCGAGGGATACTTTTAAATGTGAAGCACCTAAAGGCTGAAGCTCAATAAAAAATAAAATAGGTGCTCCAATTGGTCTGACAGCCTGCAGGTAGGAACTGACTCGATTGAATTTGGGACTGATTAAATTCCTGAAAACTTTTCGAGTGCGGCCCAAAAGCACTCGATAGCTTGCATAAAATACGCAGTGATAAAATACTACATTCTACATTCTAACTTTAATATACGCTAGACCAGTCAAGCAAGGAAAAAGAGCGTTCGCAAACTCGACATTTTTGGGAGCGATGAGCAAGTACGGGATCGGATGTTGTGCGCGCTTGCGCTGAAAGGTTTATTTTAAACCCACTTAGTAAGTAACCCAAGAGGACAGGCTACTCATAAAAGTAATCTCCCTCACGTTACCTCACTAATGCCCGAATGTTACGTCATCCTGCAGGTTCAACGATGACGAGTGTGAAGAAATGTTCCGTTTAGCAAACGCAGATGACGACGGCAACTTCAACTACGTGGATTTTGTAAAGACGATCAAACACGGGGCTAAAGATGACTAATAGACACAAAACACGCTCACATTGAACTTGTTTTTACTTCAATAAACTGTAAGGAATGGAATTTTGAGCTGTCATTTTATCATGTTTTTAATGTTCCTACTTAGTTTATATCGGCTTCTAGTGCCAAATAAAAGAAAACTTGCACAAAGTGTGCTCGTTTGATGTCGCCACTGCCCTTTTTGACTTCTCACTGGAACTAGGACAAGAAAAATAGAGTGTGAACTAGCTAGTCTGTTTTAGGAGTTCTTGTAGTGTAGACAGCTACGAATCGGGCTTATTTGGGTCCCCAGGCTGGGGAGGGCGGTAGAAAGCGAGAAAGAGTTCCCTCTTATTTTTTCCCCCGTTTTCTTCCCCCCTCCCTTTCATACACCTAGGAGAAAGGGAGGGGGAGGGCGGTTGAAAACGAGAAAGAGTTCCCTCTATTTTTTCCCGCTTTCTTACCCCTTCCTTTCCTCCACCTAGGAGAAAGGGAGGGGGAGGGCGGTTGGTAACGAGAAAGAGTTCCCGCTTATTTTTTCTCGCTTTCTTACCCCCTTCCTTTCCTCCACCTAGGAGAAAGGGAGGGGGAGGGCGGTTGATAACGAGAAAGAGTTCCCTCTTATTTTTTCCCGCTTTCTTACCCCCTTCCTTTCCTCCACCTAGGAGAAAGGGAGGGGGAGGGCGGTTGATAACGAGAAAGAGTTCCCTCTTATTTTTTCCCGCTTTCTTACCCCCTTCCTTTCCTCCACCTAGGAGAAAAGGAGGGGGAGGGCGGTTGATAACGAGAAAGAGTTCCTTCTTATTTTGTCCCGTTTTCTTCCCCCTTCCCTTTCCTTCACCTAGGAGAAAGGGAGGGGGAGGGCGGTTGAAAACGAGAAATAGTTCCCTCTTATTTTTGCCCCTGTTTTCTTCCCCCTTCCCTTTCCTTCACCTAGGAGTAAGGGAGGGGGAGGCCGGTTGAAAACGAGAAATAGTTCCCTCTTATTTTTCCCCCCTTTTCTTTCCCCCTCCCTTTCCTCCACCT
The DNA here is from genome assembly GCA_964030785.1 of Siderastrea siderea. Lineage (NCBI taxonomy): Eukaryota > Metazoa > Cnidaria > Anthozoa > Scleractinia > Rhizangiidae > Siderastrea > Siderastrea siderea. The sequence goes on along the minus strand of OZ034968.1, from coordinate 71,938,239 downwards.
AGGGGAATGGCAAGAAAAAGTCCTTATTTCAGGATAGGGACAGCCTTCTGGAGTCCTAATATGATTACACAGCGGAATAGCAACCATCGTGAGACTCTCACAAGTACAAGGACTCAGCAGCGCTGCGCGTGGGTATCTGAGGTATTTGTTCTTTTTGTTGTGCTCTTGTGTTTTTCGCGTAGTCATTATCGACAAAGCCTCATACCAGAGCCTACCATCTGTTTGGTCAATGGTTTGAATGTAAGGAGCCCCACGGGGAGACATTTAAAAACAACTGAAGAGATCTGGGGACAAGAATGTTCCTCACCCCACAGTTCTTCTGTTTTAAGGTCATTTCCCTGCATTGCATTACGCATCCTTACTGCGCACGATTTGTTGGCACGCACGTGTAGGGAGTAATAGGTTTCCTATGAGGCTAAGCTCACCAGAGAAAAGAATAGTTATTTACTCTTAAACAAGCCTGGGGACCTACCTCTTTTTCCAAATATTTTTGACCTACCATTCATCCTCTTTTTGTTGAAAGAGGTAAAAAAAAACATATCTTCGAAAAAAAAGTTATTACTAGAAACGCGTTACTCACGGAGATGAAATCACGACCTCGAGAACACGCACGTAAGGAAGGTTTTAAGTCCCTTTCGTCTGATGCTTCGAGCATCTGCCATAAAAATTCTAGTACATTGTTCCTTATTATCGATATTTTACATCTAGTAAATTGTTTGAAAGTTTTCTTTAATTGTATGCTTCCTATTTCTGCGGAAAGTTGCGTAAACTGATCAAATAACCATGTGTTCGTTAGGCGAAATTCCAAGGAATTACGAGGTAACTTGAGACGATGATATCTCGTAAACGGAGATGGGGACTTACTCTTTTTATTTTATATTTCAAAACACTGCACCATAGATAACAACTTGTGAAAATTTGACAAAGATCGTATGTTAAATTTTATTTCGGGGGGAATGACCTTAAGGTGATTCCATCGAAATAGAAGGAATATTTAAAATTTTCCAAAACTTGGTCCACTTGGTAATTATGTTCAGAACATTTCAAAAATGCAATAAAAATAGGGGTCACCGTGCTTGTTTTTTAACAAAATGGATAGCCATTAAGAGGAACTATACGACCCGCAAGGTTTTCCTGAGAAACCCTAGTAATCAGAAATGAGAACTATAATTGCTTTAAAAAGTCCTTGCTTGAATTGAAATATTGGAACAGTTCAACAAAACAGACATTTATCTTGTATTGCATACTATTTTAGTTGAACAGGAATCAAGATTGTGAAATAATTTAAAATTTGCGGCGAGCGTACAGACCCTGCTGCACCTAAAGACGTGTTCATGTCGGCATTTAAATAAAAATATCTCAAAGCAAAATTTTTAACTTTTCCCAAAATCGAGATATATTGTACTAGACTGTGTGCCATTTGAATTAATGCATTAAAAAATGGGGGTCACCGAGCTCGTTTAGGAGAAAACGACCATTTATTTCTCTGAACAGCTCAGCTTTCATAGAAAACCTATCAAGTTCCGAAGGTGCGCGCGCTCGTGCACGCGCTAATCACGCAAGAAATGATGCGCAGAAAGGATGCGTAAAATGGAAGGCTCGGAAGGGTTTTTGGCCACGCGCGCGCGTAGCCTACACACGACATAGCTAGAATGCACGCGTCAGCAGAGTGAATCTAAATTTCTATTAAGGGCCCATTACAGTATCTTTTTAGGCCGTTGCTAGGGAAAAATGAGTTTGCTGTAACTGAACACATGTATGCTTTCATTGGACCAAATTTGGACAACATTCATTGAGGGCAAGTATGGTTCAGTTTATGACGTCATCGGACCACGCCCCATGTCACGTGATCAGAAACAGAAAAATGCGTTTTTACTTCAAAAGTTACCTTTTTGTCCATAATTTCTTGTACCGTACCATTGCATAAGCCGTCTTGAGGAAATTTAAGCATGCGTTTTGGTTTACGAAGAAAAATAAACAAATAAGAATGAAAAATGTGCTTCTTTGACCACTCTTTTGGGTATAATTTTTTTGGTTTCTGTTTTTTCGCAAAAAGGATGCTTAAATTTCGAGGAAAAAAGATGTTTTTTCGATTTCTTTTAAAATGTAGCAGCTACGTTTACTTCTCGACGAGAAAAGTACATTTTTCGCGGCACCGGAAGTGACGCTACTTTTTTCAATGGCCAGGTGCCTAAGCGTTAAATGGCTAGGTCGCTAAGGCGATAATTTTCCCATTCTTAGCATCGTGGGAGCATCGTGGACGGTAGCTTAGCTGAGCTGAGCTGTTGTTGGAATAATGGCCGCGAGTCAGATAAAAGCCGTCGAACTGGATGTGTAATGATGATTGGTTTTTCCGTTGGATTGCTTCAGTTCTCGCTTCTTTCACGCTCCAGTCGGCGATCTGTTTTACGAACGGCGCAAGCCATTCAACAATGTGGATCCACCGAGTCGAATTGACTTGGTCCAGACTTAGAGTCCAGAGAATTTTATGATGATCTTTGAAATACTCACAAGGAATGAAAGAGCACGATTACGTTACGTATTGCAGACCTTGGACGAGTTGTGGCTTTCACGAGTTCTGTCCACATCGACTGCACTCGAACTCAAACTCTTCAACTGTGTTTTGTTTTACCGAACAAAATTCGTATTTCTCAGTCCTTTCTACAGTCACAGTCTTTTAGATCGCTTAAATTACTTTTTGCTAATTTCTCAAGTGATGTTGATAGCAGACGTTTCCCATCAGATGTATCGAGCTCACCATTATTTGTCAGGTATTCATTGACAATGTGGGCATGAAATTCGCGCGATAGAGCTGCTTTCAAGGACAATTTACAAGCTTCCTTTCTTATTGTATGCTGCTCCACGCTGTCTTGCGACAGTGGCTGCAAGTCAGTGGCCTCGAGAGCTTCGTTTCTTGAAGAGCTGTCTAAACACTGGAGTTGCTCAGGTTCGGAAGGACAGTTCACAGGTTCGCACATCGATTACAGTTTTTTAGCAAGCGACGTCAGGTAGTTTGAGAGCAGTCGAAGTCACGGCCGTGGACACAGGCAGGGATTTCTTTATGGGTTCGGGATGATGGCACAGTACTTATTTCTGTTTGCCTCCGCATCACTGACATTTCTTTCCCCGACCTGACACTGAAAATTTTTGAATGTCGGCTTTTCGCGATGTGCATTTCCCCATCGACTTGCAGCCATCGCTGCGCTTTCTGTTTACGTGCGTACGTGGATAGCTTCGAGCTCATTTTCAACTGAAACACCCAGTTTAAGAAATAAAGGCACAACTCACATGTTGTAAACGTAAAGCAGAAAATTAAAATCAATTTAAAAAGTAAACAAAAAAGTTTCTTTTGTGTTTGTCGCAACGAAATAAAAAAATTATCGGCGACTTGAACCGGCGACGGGCCGGCGCCGGGAGGCCAGAAAGCGCGCGAAAAATTTGCGGACGACCGGAAGTAAAATTGCACGTGCATGGCAACCGCGTATCATGGCAACGAGATACTTTAATGGACCCTTAACAAGTCGCGCGCGCAAACTACCGGAAGTTAAATGCCGCGTAATATCGCGCAAACCGGAAATAAAACTTGCACGAAACATTTGTTTTTATGGCGAAATTTTTCTCGGTGACCATCCTGATTTGGGATGGGAAAGCTCTGGGAGTCTCGATTCAAATGACTGGGCATTGCAGGGCTTAAAGCTGCTCAAAGGAACGAATTAATTGTTCCAGGACAGAATTTAGCATTCTCCTCAAAGAGAAGACTTGTCCGAATGTCGGCAACTGATAAATGAGGCATATACTTCGGGCCTTTGATAGTAGCCTTTTCTGGATAAAACTGGAAAGTAAATTTCGCGTATAACTGTGAGTCTATTTGTTACTTGTTAAGACTGTTCTCGCACTGAAATAAAAAGGGGGGAAAACACTAGAATCTACACTAGGTTAATTTTTGCCGAATCAAAACCAAAACCAATTATTAATTACGACCAGCTCCCACGTTTTACCAGGCTTGACGCCATTTTCATGCAATAGCTTCCAATCGTGATTGGCTCTTTGGATAATTTGGCTGGATAGAGTGTTACCTATAAATAAGGTTTAATTTTACTTCCAGCTGGATAGAGTGTTACCTATAAATACGGTTTGATTTTACGCCACTCAGTTGAAGTCTGTTTTAAATAGTGTGCGCGTACCTTTACCACGTTTTATTGGGGTAATTTAAAGGAACGGGAGAATGTACTAGTGAGAATCAGTATATCCACATTGTAGATTCAGAATTTTTGTTTTAGCCCCCAAAATGGGGCCGTTTCGGTGAGAAAAATCAGATAGAGCACCATTTTGGGGGCTAGCTTTGCTCTCTTATTAAGAAAACGTTCGTGTAAATCCCTGTAATTTTACGACATTTCGTTTCAAAATTGGAACGATCAGCGAACTTGACAACTTTTTCTCACGGGGCGCTAGTTCGGCTACAGACAACAGCAATGGTTAACCGAAGTGATAAATGATGTTTGTGGCACCTTTTTTCGTACATCTCAACATGCTTAATCATGACTGAAAATCAAATGCAACCTACAGACTGAAATCTAAAGGCCTTTCGTACTTTGGTGCTCAAAAAGGTTTTCAAGTATATGACTTTCAAGTGTCTTGTTTGCTTTTCACTTCTTCCTGCATGCTATATGGAAAAACACCGGCTGTCAATTAATAGCTTGTTTCCTAGCAAGACAAACCCAGTGCTTGTTTTCTGTCCTTTTGTTGTTAAAAGCTTAAAGTTGAGAGCTTCTGGCTTAAAGTACCGCCCGATTAGTTGTGGCTTACCATGCAAATTTACTTCGATTAATCACTGTTATGCATATTATTGAGTTCCAGTGACTTTTAGTTAATGAGGGGGTTATAAATGCACTCTGGAAATCATAGAGTATCTCACCTAATTTCTTAATGAGTTTTCGCTGGGCCGCAGGCAAACTTCACTGATGAGAAACGCGGTTAATTGCATGGGCGTTGGACTAAAAAAAGTCAAAGCTATAAATGTTTTAGAGGCTAAACTGAGCTCAGCATTATTTTAGAACTGCTATTGTGCTATTGTGTGAACTGGACCGAGCAGGTGTATTGAAATAACTAGCTACCACAGACCTGCAGAAGTTTAAAGTGATAAACCCACAGATGCTGTTTTAGGTTTACGTGTGCGGTACTGTTTTTTTAATCCTGTTCTACAAGCGACGGAAGAGTCATCGAACTAAGGTAAATATAATACAAATATGGACATCAGCTAAGATAAGAGTATTTAAGTCTAGTTAAGTTACATCAGAAGACAATTGAGTACCGAGCAAGCATTATTTCCCGTCTTTTTACCTAGTCAATGCATGAAGATAAAATGTGGCCACAAATGTTTATTCGGAGTATTTTCTGCCCAGCCAAGATGCTTGGACGAAAAGGGGAATATTTCTTTTGGATTTTTAGCTCCAAAACGTCACTCTGTTTTGCTTGGTGCGACCAAAAACAAACTTTTCTCCTAAAATCTTATTCCCTCGTAAGCAAACCGAAATCATCATTAAAATTCACACAGAAAAGTAGCCTTTCAGTTTTAATCATTAAATTTGCAAAATAGCGTGTGAGTGAGCCAGATGTTTTAGTTTCATGTTGCAAGTGAACTTTCCGATAAGCAAAACAAACTGCGAAACATTATCGCTGTATTTTCACTTAATTTCCTTCATCACTTTGTCTTTTAGGGTTTTCTGGTCGACGTTAACCTGGGCATTAAAGCATGTAAAGTAGTGTTAATAATCCGAAGATTCAGGTGTTTCTTTCTTTTCAGAATTTTACCACTGTATGTGGCTTTGTTTTTAAACCGTAATTATGCAGAACTAAATCAGAACGACGTCTAGGCGTTTTTAAGTTTTTAAAGTCTTTAAATATCGGATGTTTGGTCAATTTGTATGTCAGCGAAATGCATACAATCCCAGTAATCACCTCGTCGTTCTTTTTTGAATTTGCGAAGTTTTGAGAATCATTTCTCTCTTTTTTTGGAGGGGAGTAGGGGGGAGGGGGTTGTTAGGCGGAATACAAATCCGGATTCTTGAATCTGTGTTTTACTGAAATCCAAAGACGGATCATGTATCCATAAAATCCATACCCCGTATGGATTTTTTTGCCGGGGGAGGGGAGGGAAGGGGGAAGGATTCGCAAACAAGTTTATCTGAAAAGGTGCCTCCCATGGAAATTTACTCTTCCTTCTATTTTGTTTCTTGCCGGAGAAAAATTCATGCACGTAAGATTTCATAACTGCATATTTGATAAAATTTCTCTAGAAGTGCAGACATCATTATTGGCCAGCATAATTTCAGCATATTTCTAGATCTTTGAATCTGCGCGCGCTATACTCGGAAGATGCTTGGCCCGTGATCTACAGTAGCGGAACGTTTGAGAGTCCTCGCATCACTAACAACAGTTGTTTACTGCAAATTTAGATGCAGTAAAAACAATTTAAAAACAAGATAAAGACTTGGCTTCTTTTACAAGCTTGTACTTTAGGAAACTGAAAAAAAAAACCAGAGCATAGTTAGCAGGGAACAGAAAGACCAAAAAACATGTTTATGCCATTACGATTTTTGGGAACTCAAGCGTGTATCTTTGTACGTTGAATCAAAAGCAAAGACGGTAAATACTTGCTGTTTAAAGGACAGCATTAAAGAAAAGAGTACCGTTTCTCCTTCGGCAGTGAAATTTTTCCGCACGAAACTATAATGTATTTAACTGTAAATACAATTTTACTTGTGATGGTTGCTGATTTTTTTTTATTCAATAAAAAATTTTAACATATAGCCTCAAAGGTACTCAGTGCAAGTCTAAAGCAATAGGGAGAGCACCTTGAGAATGGGAAGAGTCCAGAGAGAGAGAGAGAGAGAGAGGGGGGGAAAGAGTGAGTAGGAAGAGCAGAATGCACTGACGAGGCGAGAAAGAAAAGCTTCAAAAATAAAAAAAAAAGCTACAAAAAGGAAGCTCAATTTTCTCAACTCAAGCGGGCTGCTTTTGAGTTGCCTGTGGCAGAGGCGGTAGTTTATCATCAGTCCTCCGGGTAACGCAGAAAGGGCTACGGGCAAGTTTGTTACATCGCAAAAGCGCAAAACAAAAACGCTTGCTACGTAGACTAGAACCTTGGCTAGAGCATTTTTTTGTAATTTTTCCACTCAATCGTTTTCCGCGCGATGCACTTTTGATTTATTGCAACTGTTAATGGTGGAAACATGAAACGCTTTAGGACCAATTGATTGTACTTTTGTTTCTGTTTTCGTTAATACGTATTAATCTCAAAGTTAGCTATTTATAATTAGTGATGTAGTGGCCGCAATTCGAGATGCCGGAAAATGTGAAATGCGGACGGAGACGTTTAAAGATATCTGTTGCTGTTATATTCTCCCTTCAAACGCCATCGGATGTGAGTAGCAATTATAATTATACAGTAGTAGTACTTTGATTATTTTTGCAACTTTTAACTATCCGTATAGAGCCTATACGTAGCTGATTTTATGTTAGTTCTAGCGAACCTCAATTCAAGTTGATCTGATAAATTCATGGTTGGCCAAAATATCTATCAAAATATCAACATCTCTGTTGAGCGCATTTGGTCGTGGCGAATATTGGGGCTAAGAAAACCCTTCCTTGCACATATGATTTTATGAGTCGGAATTAATACCCCACCAAAATCTTGATAGAAATATAAACTACAACTCATGCGTTCCCACGGGTAGAAGGGGACCGGCCCGGGCCAGATTAAGAGGTTTATTTATTTATGAAAATGATTGTACGAGTGAGCATTTGTCGGGCCAAATAACGTAGCCGTATTTAAGGAGCTATGTCATAGTGACTGTGCTGTGTTTGCGGAAACCATTGATAAAATTCAGACAATATAGCTTTGCCCAGACGCAGAATGCTTGGTAAGACCAAGACAAAGAAATCAAGTGAATCCTTGAAGGAACAACAAACCATGATACATTTTTAACGACTTTTGCTAGACACATTGGAGGAACAGTTACATCAATAGTTTCAGCGCACTGATAGAGTAATTTTTAACAAACCTTGGCCGACATTTTGAGGGTCCTATTGATGTAAGAGTGTTTCTTATATCGCTTTCGAAATATTATCAGAAATACCTATCGGAGTGACCGTGAGGCGGCCCTGAGGTGGGTGGCACTGCGTGTGAAAACCATCAAATAGTGTACGGTAAAGATTTAGGCACCCCCTGCAATGAAAGTAAACAAGTCCATTCACTTTCATACAATTAAGAAACTGAGTTGAGGAGGCCGTTTGTGGGTTTCACTTCCAGTCAGTAGGTTGCTGGTTCCACATATTAAAACATTACCTGCAGGAAAACGAGTTATGGAGGCGAACACAACTATAACTAGCCCATAGATGTATAGAGTTATAGGGGAACTCAGTTAATCTTACATGAGCACTAGCCTGCGTGGCAAGTGTTTCCGTAGTATGGGACTTTCCGGAGGAAAGGGCTTAAAGGGTTATAAAGTTGCAAGGGAAGACATTGAAAAACTAGACACGACGTTTTCAAGTTCGGGAACCTTTGCCTCCTCGTCTTCCAAAGCTGAGCACACTTATCAGCAGTTTTTGTATGCTAAAATATTCATGTTAACAAACCTGACTGGATTACTATTGTTAGGCTTCAGTTGGTGTAACTGAATTCTTTAATTTTGCGAAAATAAACTGAATTTTCATTGTTTCGGCCACACAGCGCTGGTTTCAATGCAAAAAATTAGCAGTTAGATACTAGAAGTCAATTTTTGTTTAAATATATAGGGTGGCTCTGCAACAGGTTTAAGTATAAGGATAAGTAGAAGTTTATTGTCAAAATCATTGCACTTAAAAATAAAAGCGAATTGCGATTTTTTTACAAGGTACATGTGTAATAAGGTTTGTTTAAGGGACAGCGATAACTGGAGCAGATATCTTGAGCAGTATTACCGTGGCGCACATGTCAATACAGATCTTCATTCTAGTTATGTGGAACAGCATCTGTTCCGACACTCTCTAACTTGCTCCCATGCAGTAAGGTCGGATACTCTTTCTCAGTGAAGTTTCCTCTTCTTTTTAATGAGGCCAAACCTCACCCACTGTCAGCACTCTATATTAATTTACTATTTGTCATCTCTAGCTTCTAGCTTTTTCTGCTGGCGAGCATCAAGCTGCTGGCTCCGCACTTGATAGTAATAAAAAGAGGTAGCTCCTTATACATTTTTCCTTGAATGTATAAACTACCATAGTTCGGCGCAGAAAACTTAAGCGATGAGAGATCGGTTTCAAAAAATTTTAGTTATAACGAAAAAATAAAAATAAATAAATAAATAAATAAATAATTCTAAGCATATATGGAAAATTTCTTGGATCTGTTGAATAACTGGGGAAATCTGCAAAGTGGAAGAACTATGCAATTTGGGGAATTTTAGCACAGGCGGGAATTTTACCAAGCTTGAAATTCGTCTGATCAAAAGCAGTATATGGTAGGATGGCAGTGGCGCTGTGGTTTCCTTTTTTTTTTTTGGAGTTTTTAAAATGACTAAGTGAAATAATGGCTTAAATGTACAAATGACAGTGGACCAACTGTGTTAATTACGTATCTGAATGAAACAGTGACACGAAATCACTGTTATAAGGTAAATACGTTAAAAGTTATCAAAAACTGTTTTCACAGAAGCCAATAAAGAAGTCCCCTTTTGACTTCGAGAAGTTTCTCTGTTTACAAACAAATAACATCTGTTGATAAAATCAGCTTCGATTACATTTAACTGCCGGAAAAGTAACTCGGCCATGTTAGTGTCGTTGTGCATTTTAAATTTAATTTGGTAATTTGGCCAACGAATTCAATCCGGACAACTCGATATTTATCTACGCCCGCAGATCGAAACTTGCCTCCAATCTCACCATAAAAGGACTCTCACTTTTTACTGCCAACTGCACTAAGTTAATACGAAGTAAAAAGTAGTTATTTGGTTGCATTTGGTGCAAACACGGCCATGTTCTCTCGACATCAAGAAGAGGTAAGTTGAAAGTATAAAAAGCGTTTATTTCTTACTTTTTTTCATAACAACTATACACCTAAATGTACATAGTTCTATAAAAATTGGTTGCGTTGCGCGTGCATTTAGTCCGCGTGCAGATGAAAAGTTTCCTCAGTTCTAATATCATAAGAGATAATTCAGTGGCAAACACGGAAAAAAAAATCCCTGAAAACAAAGATATCGTAGCCCAATATTAAATAATTGAAAAAAAAACACACACACACACATTTGAGGCTCCTCCTTTTCATTTCAACATGGTTCATGGCAAAGTTACATAGAAATTTACGCGGAAAAGAATTGTTTTAATGCTAAATTATCCGTGACCGAAACACTATCCTGATGATTGCTGCAAACTGCTAAAATCGCACGCTTGCAGTAACTATAAAACGTCTTTCTCAAACTGAAACTAACAAAAAAAATAAAAAATAAAAAACAAAAAGATACCCAATAATGTCAGATACCAATAATGTATGTTACACATACATACACTTCACAGGTTGAATTTAGCGAGCAACCCCGCTCTTGTTTCATTCAAATATCACCGAGTCAGGGATCATTCTGTTTTGTTCAAACTGTTTGTTTTTGTCCCGGTGGCACAGCAGCACAGCTCCACGATTCTTTATTACGTGTTTCAGCAGGCTATAGATGTGGGGCGAGCGGCGAACGCGAATAACGAGCTCGCGGGAGAAGTGGATATTACACACTCGCGCGAAACTCAAATACTGTACTGAAGCGATGGCTCTCAGTTTGCCAGTTTTCGCCAGAGTTTTACATTAAGCAACAATTTCAGGCGACACTTCCATTTGTGACCCTGTAACTTGACTTTTTATTATTTTTAATAAAATAAATAAAACCTTGTCAACGATGTCGCCAGAAATAGGCTGGCAAATATGATCTACACGTTTTAAAATCAGTTGCTTTGTTTTCTTAGTTAACTGAATAACTCTTTCCTCCAGTTGCTCCTTGTGATTTCGATCAGCTTTTCCTACAAGCACGGTAATACGTTTCAGTGCAATGCTTATTATTTAAGTTCGTTTGAGCCAGTTAAGTTTACAGCAGTTAACTTGCCATTTTTCGCATGTCAACGGCAAAATTCAGCCGTTTTGTTAGTTTAATGCATAAAATGCTAAGGTCACAAAATCGAGCCAAATGTTTTACACTGAAATCTTTGAGTCAGCCTTTTATAATTCATACCAATCTTACCAAAAACAGCCGTTTTAAGTTTATAAAATAAGTTAAAACTAATCACAATTTCATATCACTGGAATTCTAGAGAAAGGCTTCCCATAAATCTGTGTTTTGAACGGTCATACTGTTGACATAAGCATCACAAAGTACTTATCATCGGAAATGTTAAACACCTGTCAACGACCACAAATATTCATAAAACATTTTGCTCATAAATCATCGTTTCTGTGGTAGATTACTTTGACCTGCGGGGATTTAAAGCCGGTCATTTAGTTATCGTTATTGATCAAGCCTTTTAAAAATCTTACAATCCACCGAAGTATCTCCGTTTCCCTCGACTTTTTGATTAAACCAAATGTGGCTAGCTAAAAGTGTTTGCATAATTTGTGGAAACATGACAACATGAAAAACAAAAATAAATTAGTTGAATGAAGGCTTTGGTTGATTCCGTGAGGATAAATCGGCACTCTTAATACCTACGGGATTAATAAACTTTCAACTAATTTATTCCTGTTTTCACGATGCCATGTCTCCACCATTAACGTAGCTTCACCGTTCATTACGTAAACCACATGCATACAAAACACAATCTCTTGATCCACTCTGACGAAGGGCTAATACTCAAAACGTCTGGCCAATTTACCTTACTCTCATTCGTCTCCGTCTTATTTCACTTCCAATACCCAGCACTTACATTACTTGTATCAACAGGTTTGGTAACTGCTGCGCGAGAGTGAGCTGGCCCTCTACACCAAGATGGCTAATTCCACCCCAACCATGATTTTAAACACAACAAAGCCACCCTCGCCAGATGAAGAATCATTTGACTTCGCACTGAAATTCGTTTCCACCTTTCTCCTGATCATTATCATCATACTCACTCTCCTTGGAAACTCACTGGTCATCCGGGCATTTTTTGCCTTCCGGAAGCTGCGCAATGTGACCAACTACTTCGTGGTATCACTGGCGGTAACAGACATATTGGTGGCGGTGTTTTCCATGCCCGTGTGGGCGGCATATCTGTTGACAGGTTATGTATCGGTCTTAACCTCTTTTACTTCAAGTGTTTAACGTCAGGGTAGCTGATTTTACGAAACGCTCCACCGTCCAGCATTAGGACAATTAAGGTGTTCAGCGAGTTTTGGTCGTACACCAACAATTTTGAGCGTCAGGTAATGAACCGCCTCCTGGAACTACGACTCGCAGTAAGCCGAAGTTGACCAAGAGAGACACAAGGCTAGTTTTGGCTAAATTAGTCAGCTGTCGTCGTTCAAACATTGAAGTAAAAAAATACCAAATAGAATTAATAAGATATTATTTGATAGCCTAGCTCAGAAGTAGTACAAGCAAGCAATTAGATGCCGCGACAATCAGGCTGATATACAGAGCCGACACTCTGTGTACTAAATGTTGTTTGTTATATTTTCTTTGTTACAGGGCCGCAGTGGAAGTTTTCCTTGTGGCTGATGAAGATATGGCAGTCTATGGACATCCTGTGTGGCGTGGCGTCTATTTCACATCTTCTCCTAATCAGCATTGAGCGCTATATCTGTATCTCAAGCCCACTGACGTACCACGGCATCGTAACCAAAAGGAAAACGCGCGTCGCCATTTGCGCGGCTTGGTTGTTTGCTCTTGTCATGACAGTCATCAAAATCGTGCTTTGGGGAAAGCCAACCATGGTGTACCAGTTGATTGCTTTCTCGCTTTGTTTCGCTGCGCCCGTGTTGGTCATGAGCTACGCTTATCTAATGATCTTCAGAGTTTCTCGCACGCAGGCCAAGAAAATGGTACTCAAGATTGGCGAGAAAACTAAGAGGTTCTGTCTCCCTAAGGAGCTGAAGGCTGCTAAGACGCTGGGAGTGGTGATGGGGGCATTTGTGCTCTGTTGGTTTCCGTTTTTCTTTCTTAACATCTTCAATGCCCTCTGCCGGTGGGTTTATAATTATTTCAACGTATCTCTACTAATCTGTCAATGTCTTTGACAGATCATTATAGATAAGAAGTCTAAATTTAAATTCCAAGTATTCAAATGTCTTGTCTTAACAAACAACCGGGCCTGCTAGATCAACATTCCGGGTTTTTATCGTGATGTGCACTGTGTTGTGACAGGGACACACACTCGATCCCTCCTCTGATCAGGCAGTCAATATAAACCAATCACACTCAGAGAAAAATAAGTGGTGAACTCTAAGAGACATGCCAGACACTTACTGTGGTCTCTGATGATCGCGAATACGAGAAACTTTTTCATTCAATAGATGACTTTGAATCATCGACCATTATCTGTTCGCTGATGATTAATGATCTTACAAGTTTAATGCCCTTGGAAAGTGAAACTATCTTCTGGTATTTTGTTGCTGTTGAGAGACGTCAAAATGTCACTATTTCAGTTACCGCTAGTTGTTTAAAACTACTCATCAGTGTTTTGCATGAGATTCACTGATGGCTAATTCGGCTGGGCATACAATACTTGTCCTCTTCACCTTCATTAAAATTAACATTCTATTACTTTAATGTTGTTAACAATGTTTCTGTGAATTTCAGCACCTGCTCTATAGATGTAGTGGCAGTCATGATCGCTAAGGGGCTTCATTACTTCAATTCTGTCCTCAACCCGATCATTTACAGCCTGATGAACCAGCAATTCAAGACGGCCTTCAAGCATCTATTTTACTTGACATTCAACAGCCTTTCCGGCACAGGTCCTCAAATCAATAGAGCAGAAATCGAAAAACAACTTTCAACCTCAACGCGTTTCTCTTCTCTGAAAAGCAGGTCGTCTACGCAAGAGAAAAACATCTGCACAAAACATGTACTCAGCACTTCATCACAGAAAGTGTAAAGTACTGAAACTCCGACTTTGTGTAGATGGGCGCTTGAATAGTAGTTAACCTGGACGGTCGACGTTTTGAGTCCGGGTGAGGGGGGGGGGGAGGGGGGTGGAGGGGTCACTTCCTTGTGCCGTTGGATAGGGTATGGTTTTCAAGGTGTCCTGTCTGTTTAACGGGTAACCTTTTAAGAAATGATTCGGCGAGTTGCTAACTAAGAGAACGTCTCGAGAAAGCAATATCCACTTCAGTGTCAATGGGAAGCGAAATTTACAGCGTTACCAATGGAATAATTTGCAGCTGCAAAGTCATCCAGTGACTGCTTTTAACAGGGTCACTAAACGAGCTTTTACCAAGGCCACTAAATGATACATTCTGTCTTAAACAGGAAAAAAGCAAGGACTTTTGAATGAAACCTTGAAAAGAAATCCCGTGTATTATTTTTGAAACCAAAGGTCAGGTTTATCTTTGTAAATGCAAAGCACCCCAGACCGGTAAAGCCACTTTCTCAACCAATTAAAATCCAAAACCAGTCGTAGCTTGTCCACACTCGTCTTCTCGCACTTTAATTCGCGCCATTCACATGTTTTTGCTGCGATCGAGTCCTGATTATCGTGTTTTTTGAGTCTGTTGTGAAGACTCTACTTTGGTTTTCGTTTAATACGACACTCAATTGAAAAACGGCCCAGTATAGATGACTTCTTTGTGTAACGCTACTTATATGATTATGCTGATTTGATACGGCTTATGTACAATAAAGAAGGGCAGGACAACAGTCAGGAACCTGTGACCTCTTGGGGCGAGCGAGAAAATACTTTCGTATACTTTTAAAACCAGGTATATGTTATACTGAATTAACCATATGGACTGTAAGAGAGAAGTCAAGATTTTGAGCATAAAAACCACACGCAAGATTTTTACCGATTTGGGGATAATGGTAATGCACAAACAAAAAAGAAGAACATATCCCCTGTGTCAAAGTTGATATTGCTACAATGAAATAAATTATCATCAAATTGCACAACGAAGATCAGAGTTTGAGTTTCCTGACTAAAGCACTTTACCTTACAAATTTCAACAGGCCATATACTGAAGGGCAAGGGCCACTTTTGTGAAGTACCAACTACTGCACCACTGAGTCGACTGGAAGCATGTTGTTTTGTGTATGTGGCACTGCGCCATCCCCCCCCTCACCCTCCCCAATGTGTCGTGCGTTACCTGTGCAATACAGTCCTCAGTGCAATACAATGTACACATAATTCGATGCCCAGTGCATTGAAGAAGGAGATGTTGTAAAGTACATATGGAGCTACATGTCCAAGTGACTTCTTTTGAAGATGTACAGGGTATTTTCTAAATTAATTTAGCGTCTTCTGTACGTTTACTAACAGAAGTCCGCTCAATACAAATTTGAGAGTATACTGTTCACAGTTCTCGATTACCTTTCGTGTGGCTTAAGTCCACTATTATGGCATGTGAATGCGTCGGTAATATTTGCCTTTGGGTTTTCCCGGTTTTTGTCGGAAGGCCTTATTTTTCTGGGCGAGGGGCGAGGGGAACGAGTTTCGTTTGAGATGTCTTTTGCATTTGGACGTTGTATACATTGCACGGAGGGGGGCCGCTGTTTGGTGGGTAGCCAAAAACCACATTTACGGTATTTAAGCTGCTGGAAACAGCCAACTGATTCTGCGGTTGCTGCAACACAATTGGCTTTTTTCGGACTTGCAAAATGATTTCACCCGCAGAATCTTGTTGCTGCTCAATCTCAATCACTGTGGCAACAACTTTTGCTCCGACTGGAGCGATGATTCGTGCACCCGGGCCAACACTTGCAAAAAAGTTGCCCAGAATGGCGGATGTGTGTTGCTGTTGTTCCAGGGATGGTGTGTTGTATTGCGATTTGATAGCTTGATCTGATGTGCCTGCTGTTTCTGCCTGGACCCTGTGATTCGCTGTGCAATATGAACTGCCTGACAACAGTGCAACAGAAGTCGCTTTAAGGCAATGTTTGGTGAGACGAGGCTCAATTCCTGCTCTCTTGCTCATTTCTGTCATGACTTTTTCAAGCGTGGTTTTACCGAGTGGACCAGGACTGTACCAAATCACGTCTTCAGTCTTGAACTTGAGGCTTCTATTATCTCTTGGTCTTTGAAAAAGTAAATCTGAAGTGGGATTTAGATGAGATAAGTAATTCTTAACTGTCATCACCGGGCATCTTGAGGAACCAGCAACAGAAAACATGACCTTGGCATCCAACTCATCCTTGGCGTTAGCTAAGGGTAATGTCGAAGCAGGCATTTTTCTGTTGAGCTCAAAGTATTCCACTCCTTGGGGTGTTCTTCTTAAGGATAGCATTCCGGATTTCATTTCGCGTTGATTTTCCCGCCCTCGCCGTCCAAAGTACAGTCCGATGTAGAACCATACAGTTCTCTGTAGCTGAGCTGGGTCGTAGCTGTTTGCGGGTCCTAGTTGACCGCTGTCGTAGAGCTTCTGAACTTGTTCTTTAGTGATTGCTTGTTTGTGAATGACACCCTCTATTTTGCCAGACATCTTGAGGTCTTTAACAAAAGCAAATAACACCCTGTTCGCTTCTGAAAAAGCCGCATCAGAGACGATGGAAAACTGTTTATAGTGCGGTGGCGAACGCAGATAGCGGTCGATCGCGGCTCGGATGGTCTTGAGTGAAGAGGCCTTGTAATACGAACCATCTTGCTTCCTCGCTGAAGTGTAAAAATATTTCAAGCAGGTATTCAACTCTTCTTTCGACATATCTTCGATCGGTTTCGCAAACTTTGCTCCACTAGGACTGGCAAGCCATTCTGAAATAAGGTTAATGGTATGATTTAAATTCATAATTTCGGGACTGGATATAAAAATTTCGTTGTAAACATAGCTAAACATTTATGCCTGAAGTCTGCTCTGTTTCGTTTCTTACTACTGATGCCTACCGTCAAATATCCTTTTGCCGAACTTGGTTGATTTCACCGTCGACTTTGTCGTGGCATTATCTAACAATCTCTCTATTTCAGAAGAAGACATTTTCCCAAACCTTCCACTTTCTTCCATCTTCGTTAAACGTTTCGCATCGATGAACAAAGCGAAATTGTAAACACGCTACTGTTTTCCATATTAGGTCATATCGAGGCATATGTTCTGATATTGTAAATAAAAGAAATTATTTTGAGCCAATCAGAAAGCTAAAAGTGCAATAGCTGAGAGATAATATTTTTAAATTGATAATTCACCCTCGTAGAGGTTTCGAGTTAGCAATTGAAGAAAATTGAATACTTTTATCTCTCCCAGTTTGAAAAACGAAGCCAGAAATCTGTTTTGCTTCATGCGAAACAATACAAAGATTTGTTTGCCTGTTAAAACATATGGAGGGAAACAACGGCGGGAAAAAAATTCAACGAGGAGTTGCTCTGCAAGATATCCTTGAAACAAAAACTGTAATCCAAAAACAAGATACCGTAAGCTAAGGCGAATGATTTTCTCTATCTTTCCAGACACACGCTGCTTTCTACTAAAAAGAGGATTATATCCAAAAGTAAACACACCAAAATTTGCATACGAGATCAAGCTGAACCACATGCACGACAACCAATAGCTTTCGAGCCAATAAGACCTGGGGGCGATAATTCTCTTAATTTTTTAGTTGCTGCGTGACAGTAAACTTTTTCATCGTTCCTTGATAGCGATTTTTGTATGTGGAAAAAGTGGTTCTAATAAGTAAGCTATATTCAGTTTTCTTTTACTAGCACGGAGCTACTAGTACTAAGTATGGGAAGCTTTCGTTTACCATACGTTCTTCACACTGCTAGGATTTTGATTGGCTCAACGGAGACAGGTTATCAGCTAATAATACACCTGCCGTGACCAACAAATACCGTGTGGCACTAAATTTTTGCGGGTTCTAATTTTTGCGATTCGCGATCCGCAAAAATAAGTTCCCACAAAATAAAATTACAGCAATTTTTTTCCGCAAAAATTTACTCCACTGTAGAAATTATACACAAAAATACTGGTTTGAAGGAGAAAATGCCCTAGATAACTAGGTGGATAATATATCAGGTGGTACCCTAGTTATTGTCGGTCCATTGTACTGTAATAGAGTGACATTCCCATGTTGTTTTATCTGTGTTTCGATTGCACGTACTCAAATAAAAAACGAAAATGCTATCAGTTCCTTCCAGAAAATCGCAAAAATTAATTCCCAGCAAGAAAAACCAGCCTTTTCCAATCGCAAAAATTAGAAATTAGTTCCCGCAAAACACAAAAAATCGCCAATCCGCAAAATTAAACTCCCGCAAAAATTTAGTGCCACACGGTATGGTCATTGAACACTCAACAACAAAGTGAGCTGAAAGTTTTTCTTCTTCGCGAGCAACCCGGTGAGAAAAATGGACGAGAAAAATCACTTTGCAGCAAATTTAAATTAAGGAGAAATTCTAACAGCGTCACTGCGACACAAATCAAAATTGTTCAGGGGAGCTTCGTTTCTTAGGAGGACGAGCAACTGTGTAGAAATAGCGTTACACTGCTAGCAGTCCCTTTCTGGATAGTCGAGAGGGCGCGCGAAATAGCGGTGCCAAAAAACAGAAACCTAGAGCGAACGTTCTCCGCTCGCACGGCTATTTCGCGCGCCCTCTCGACTATCCAAACTATCAAGAAAGGACCAAGTACGATAAGAAAGCAGTGCTGATTCAACGGTAGGGAAACTGTATATTTACCAATATTTCAAAAGGCACAGCCTTTCTTCTTCAGGGTCTGAAGAAGAAAGGCTCGAACATTAAAATTTTACAACCGGTAAATTTTATCAGGAAGGCTTTCTTCTCCGAAATAACAAGACAAGACATAAAATAAAACACAGAAAAAGGGGAGAGAAGCATTTAATAAAAACTGTCACACATTCATAGCGAGTCAGTACGAACATCATGAAGCAATCTGAACAAGGAGTGCGACATTTTTTGGCTATACCACGCAAAATTGACACTGGTTCAGTTCACCTGCACTCGTTGTAGCTCTGTGTTCCAACAGCTCCAACATTGTCAGATACAAATCGGATGCTATGTAAAATGAGTTGAAACGCTTTCCTAGTTGTTTGAGCGTTCAGTGTTTTTACCAATCCTTCGGCAACCTCTAAACTGAGTGCTTTGCGTCTACCAAACTTAAGATGGTGAATTCTCATGTTCTTTACTATAGTAATCTTGTTTCTGAGCTGCATGGAAATTTGCTCTCCAAGTTCAAATTCTGTTTTCAGTTCGATCGAACAAGCACATGATGGCTCCGTTGTGCGAACGGATCGTACAAACTTGTTTATTCCAACTCCCACAGCTACTATGGTAAAAACCATACAGCTTCAAGCCGCTTTCAATTGACTGATGATTACAACAATTTTCAGGAAAAATCAAGCACATGCAGCATTTCAGAGCCAATGATTAGAAGATTTTTTTTCCCCAAAACTTGTTCTAGTTCGTTCACTTTGGAGCAGTTTCATTGATTCATTCCTTTTTGCCAGGACTGTTTGCAACACTTCGTAAGGCTTTGGCGTCTTTTTTCGTTCAATCATGCGATCGATATATATTTCTTTTCTCATTTTTTCTCATTTTATGTCTTGATTTTACAACAATTAGTGGTTGATCCTTTAATAAAACATTATTCTACTCGGGCTTGCTGGATATCAAATGGTTATAACCAACTCGACGTGATATCTGTATCATTCTATATCCACCGTCCCCCGGGGGGTTACTCCCTATAGTGGGCTATACTAGGAGGCACCGCCCGAAAGGGATGTCTTTTTTAAGCTCGCAGTATATAAAAAGGTTAGGGAAAACGGCCATTTTAGTATTCGAAAGGGTCACAAAATCAGCTGCAAAGTAGAATAAATGGTGGCTAAAGCGAATTACGCCAAAGGGTGCCAGATGTTGGCACAAATGACTACGCAACTGAATCAGAACGACTGAAAACCCGGGAAAAACGTGGCAATTCCAGGAAATTCTATTTTTTGGCTTATCCTTGAGGTATAAGAAGGGGGTATTTGAAAGGGGTACCATTGTGGTAAAAATTGGTATATTAAAGGATAAGGAGGGTTTGAACCTCGGGGCGGAGCCTCCCCGTACAAAACTTTATTGAGTAGCCCCCCCACCCCCCTGGGATCCACCGCGCCCTAATAGAATAATTGTTAATTATGTAATCAGTGCATTATAATATATTCTTCTTAAGTTGACCTCGGTCAAGGAAGTAAACCGGGAGGGCAATCCCCGGTAGGGAGGCTCCGCCTCAAAGGTGTGTCTTTCTGCGCTTCACGGCCATGATCCAATATAACGTAGTATACGAACTCCGAATTACACTTTAAACCAAAAGGGGGCAGCTAAATCTGAATACTAAGAAAGGCAAAGCGAAAAGTACACAAACTGTGAAAAGCTTGGAGCATTCAATAACTAAAAGCCCACTATGATCTACTGTTCCTTAACACCTTGTTTTGAGGTACGAAAAGGTTCAATTTTTGTTCTAGGTATACGAAAGGGTTTGACCCCGGGCGGAGCCTCCTTTTACGAAATGTCACTGATGGAGCTCCCTCCCCCCTCCAAGGAAATAGACTGAGAACAGCTGCATTTGCTATTCAATGAATTGATAGTTACCATTTACTATAAGTATCCATGAGTTAAAACAAAAACAACAACAGCAGCAACGGTTAAGGCCAGATATGTCGACGAAAGCCAATCTCGTTCCTTAATCGTGATTTCACGAACTAACCACGATTTTTGGCCCCATCCACACCAATACTTGTTTGAAACGCATACTTTTTTTATACGATTTTGCTGACCGTTCGGCACTAAAACGGTGGGAAAAAAGGGAAGTTTATCGATAAAAAAAAAGTTCTCGAAACCTCTCCCCAAAGTGGAGACGTTTTGGTGTGGGTGGCAAAAACGGAGTTTTACGAAACACTTACAGCATGCACAACTTATGACGCAATCGTTGGTAGTATTGGTAGTACCGGTAGTAGTGCCAGTGAAGCACGCGCACAAAACAGCGAAAAGGTCCGCAAAAGCCTAGGAACGCAAAAGGATCTTTCCATATCCGTTTTTGATTCCCTAGTGTGGAGCCCGGAGGTGGGGGCACTCCCTTATGTGGCCTAAACGGCTATGTGCCGCTCAACAGGGTATGGTTTTCAGGGTCTTGCGTCTTAAACAGGGTATACAATTTTAATATTTAGCGTCTTGAACAGGGTGTCTTTCTGGACTGGAAGCCTTAAACCCTACGTGTGGGTACCAGCAATTTTTTTTAATCTAATTCTATGATGTCATTTATAAAAAAATACTTTCTTTATGGGAAATGAAAACAAGACTAACAAAAAACGCAGAACACAAGCAAAATATAAAGGTCTCTCCTAATTGCCGTTTTCAAGACACTAAGAATGGAGGTTTTCGAGTGTTAACGCGGCCTTCATTTTTTTGTTTTAAAGCTTTGTTCGTTGCTGCAATAACTTACAGTTAGAAATTAGTTGAAAAAGTTATTATTGAATTGTTTAATTCTGAATTCAGAGTTGTCGTTGATTAGTGCTGATCGTACAGTCATTAGAAAACAACAACGTTTTGCACTTGAAGTTGTCACAGTTAGTTATTTTAGTGATTTATATCCTACTAATAGTTTCCACTAAGATTTTCGCCGATGTTCAGTGGGCAGTGCGGAGAATCTGATTTACTAACTGTTAAGATCTCGTTTTTTTTCTTTTCTTTTTTTTGGTGTAAATAAATTAAAAATTAAAATATGAATTAAATTAAAATTTGAGAGATTGCGTTGTGTGTTTTGTTAATCCATCGTCAAATTATAAAAAGCTCCATTTTTCCTAGCTACGACCACAGGATTTCCACACACGCAGGAACTCGAGGATATGATTAGGGTTGCGATCTCCTTACGTCGAATGTACTTTATTAATCTCCTCGTTAATGTTACTACCATAATTAACCGACTTACAAACTCGACACAAAGGCTGTTGGCAAATTAAGTCTGGGATTGGTAATGTTGTCATTGTACACAACTATATATGCTGCCTAAGTTTAAAAGGACGTTTATTTGGACGCTTTTTTATCCCTGACAATATCAGTTTCTTCAGAGCAGCCGTAGCAAGCGCAAATTTACCCAACTGGCCAGTTTTAATCACGGTTGAAGTTTTCCTTGTCATGATTGTCGAATGGCTTACTGTACAAGTTCATAACGGATCTAGAGATCGGGCTTGGGAGGTCCCCGGCCCACTTTCCCGTTTTTTTGTAAAACGAGGAGAGGTAAACGTAATTTCAATTCGAAACAAACCTGTTTAAAAAAATCAAGGATAAAACGAACTTTCTGGACGATTAAAAATCTTTAAATCAGAAAAAAGTTGACCGACGATTATTCTTTTTAGATTGAGTCAGTTGTTTTGACGTTCATGGCGAGGAAGTACTGTGTAGTTTTATTCCATGTGAAAGCCAACATTCGCTGCAGCAGTTGACCTAGTGTCCGGTGTTTTTTCCTCCGGATGTGTTCGATTTCTCGGCCACAGCAGTGCCCTGAAGGCTCTTCTGAAGTCTCGGTTCATCACTGTGTAAATTATTGGATTAAGCAGTGAATTTCCATAGTGCATCCATTTGGTAACCATAATGACTGCTGGGTTCACAACAGGACATCCCTGAGATGGATTGCACAAGCTGTAAATCACGTTGAGTGTGACAAAGGGCAGCCAAGACACCACAAAGGCTCCTATGATCACTGCAATCGTCTTGGCGGCTTTGAGCTCCTTTAAGAACCTATAGTGACTTCTAGGGTATTGCGCCTGCGTAGTGGCACGCATTTGCCTTATATGACGCAGAGCTACCTTAAATATAATTGAATACGAAGTGATGATGACCAGTAATGGAACGCTAAAGCACATGATGGTTGCAACCAGGTTGAAAATGCGTTTTGTGAAGAGAAGGAAGCTTGCAACGGCCATACTGGTAGAATAAATCCAAACGCCAGTGATTATCACAATTACTCTCCGCGAGGTCATCAAGTCAAAATAACGTAAAGGGTTCCTTATACAGAGAACGCGATCGAAGCTTATTGCCATTAGGTTTATTATTGACGCCGTACCTACCAGAATGTCCACCATGGTCCAAACGCGTGATAGGGCTGCTCCAAGTGTCCATATGGGTCCGGTAAGAAGATATGCCACCCACACGGGCATCGAAAAAAGTGCCACGCAGAGATCGGTGCACGCTAGCGACACCAAGAAGTAGTTCGGAACGGTACGCATGCGTACGTTAAGTAAAAATGCCACGATGACGAGGACGTTCCCAAATATGGTGCCGAGGACAAGGATGATAGTAAACGTAGCTGTACCTGCGCGAAAAGCCTCAGAGAAGGTTTGAAGGGTATTCGCTGAGTTCACAGCGCTGTTGTCTGACATCTTTGGTTCTGGTTTCTTAGTAGGTGCTGTTAACAAGTGCTTGTTGTCACCCCAATTAAATTTGAATGATTATTTGCAGTCTAAAGTCCATTCAACTGCAAATCAAAACCAGACAAGACAAGGAAAAGTTAGGATCATTGTCAGGGTAAATGCTATTTCCATAACCAGGAGCCCATGGCTGTTCCTTAAAGTAAAACCCGAAATGCAACAGATTATATCACAAAGTGAGATACGGGTAGAGTACTACTAAACACAGCAGCTTTAAACGAAATTGCAGAATACCGGGTAGCAAGGAGCTTATCTGTTGGGTTATTCAGTGGTGTATTGGCTCGGGCTTTTGGACTTTTCGATTGGACTTTTCGATTGGACTTTCAACTGGAAGATATCGGATGGTCGGTTGGTGGAAACGACAGCTGTAGGTTGGCTCCCGCTTTCTTACGTTGTTTCCTTAGATACTAAACTTTACTCCTTGACTCTCTATAATGGGCTGAAGAAATACAGAGGGTAACCTTGCGATGGACTAGCATCTCATCCAGGGGGGAGTGGTAATACTCCTAGTTACTTTATACTGGGTATCCTGTGATCGACTTGCATCTCATTCAGGAGGGAATAGTCCATACTCCTAGTTACGTTATGCTGGGTATCCTGTGATGAACTAGCATGTCATCCAGGGGGGAGTAGTAATACTCCTACTTACTTTATGCTGGGTATACCCGGTGGTGGACTTGCATTTCATTCATGGGAGAGAAGTAATTCTCCTATTTACTTTTTAGCTTTTGATACAGAGACGCGTTAGAAACAAGGGCATCCACGTCTTCGCCAACCTTAATTATGGTGCTTATAATTCGGGCTATATCGTTCTATTAGAGTAGACTTGCCCGCAAGTCGAACTCAGATTATTTTTTCGGAAGCGCTAGAACCACCACTGGAACCGGAAATGAGACGCGAAGGACTGTTGAGATAGTCTGAATCCAGAATTAAGTTTACCCAGATTTTGTCATGTGTTGGAAACGTGTTCGTAGTATGGGTCTCACTCCCCTACTAAGGACTTGTTGTTTGGATTGTCCTCAGAACAAATAAACCAATCAGAATCTACCTTCCGGTTGTTTATTACCGCTGTTTGTGTTTTATTTTTGATCAAGATACGATGGCCTAGAAACAAAAGTCTTTATAAAGAAGGATGTGTTCCTGACTACCGACAGTTCATAGAAAATAACATTCTGTTCCGATCACACTGAGATGAAGGTTTATCAAATATGGCGGTTTGGGCTCCTCGCTCCTTCCCTTTTTGTTAAAAATTTACTTTAGACATCGATTAAAGCCTTTTAGTGTTAGAAGGAAAAGAACGAACTGCATCCGCTACCCAACGTAACCGGCAGGGATTGCCCCCACAAGGATTTAGAGGCAAAATCCCGAGGATGCATCCTTATAGCTCGCGCGTATATAAAGTAAAGTGAAGTTAAGTACTTACAGTTAAAATATACAGTATACCCCGGCCTGATCAATCGATGGCAATAAACCATCGGAAATCCAATCGATCAATCGATAAAAATAGATGGCAATTGGTTAATTGCTATCGATTGCTATCAGGCAATTAATGACCAATCGATAATCACAAGCTCGAGTCCTCTAATTGCTATCGATTGCCATCGATCACAATCGATTACCGTCGATCATCGATTACTATTGACTGACATTTGCTGTCAAGCTGTTTGTTTTCGATCAATTTTCGATCAATTATTTAGTTCCGGCTCGTGGCCGCGTACGTGTCTGGTGACTAATTTGTTCCGTGGTTTTGCACAAATTACTCGGTTAACATGTGTCAGGTTATTTTGACTATGCAGCAGGTTGTAGTTAAGGGGTATCACGAGTGCCCTTTTTCTGTTGAAGTTGGCGAGCGATTTGTTGCTCAGAAGAAGAGAGGAGATCGCGGGAATGTGCTGAAAGTAGTCGATTCGATCCACGATGGTCTCCTCCAGCGGGAATAAGTAGCACCGCTGTGGCCTTTAAAAAAACGAAATTTTAATGCAAGTTGTATCAGTTGTTATTCTTGTTTGTTGTTTGTCCTAGATATCAGGCTCTCCTCTCCAATGTCCTCTCCTGGCGGCTTTACCTTTTAAAGTGTGACATTAAGCTCAAAGTAGCGTAATTGCGTTCGTAGTTTCTTTGGCCACCCTATACGTACCCCGCAATTTTAACAACTATTACGTAATTTCATTTCACCGTATTTCTTCTATAAAACGTTTTCTTTTTGACCTCCCAAAAAAATATGGAAATCGATGATAATCGATGCCAATCGATAACAATTGATGACAATCGATAACAATCGATGGCAATTCAAAAACACAAATTTTTGGGCCATCGATTGGTCATCGATTTCCTATATCAATCGATTATTTGTTATCGATTGCCATCGCTTGTTATTGATTGTCATCGATTATCGATTTCATCAATTGATCAGGCCGGGAGTATATGTACCAGATCAAATCATACACATTCACACTAAACGCCCGAATGGAATAAATGGGTAATGATGACGTAGCATCAGTAAACAAATTGGTAATGTGACGGTGACGGGTGTCAGTAAATAAAAAATCTCTCTCTAGGGGGTAAGGTATTCATAAAAAACTCGTGGGTTGTTTTGTCGTCAGTCAGACTCGTACTGCGTGCGCTTCCTTACCGCACGTATTTTCAGCATATGTAAAATCCCGAAAAGCAGCTGTCTTGAAGAAGAGAGAGAAACTGTAGTTTTTATTTCCGTTTACCTCCTTTTATTCGCGTAGAAAGCCGAAGTAAATTGTCAGGCCACGAGAAGGAAACGTTTGAGTTCGACCTAAGAAATTTTGGATCCAGAGACGTTGCGTAAGAGTATTTGTCAGACACACATCGTACAGAACTCATTTGGAAACGATTTGTCGACACAAATCACTTTGGGGGACTAAAAGCCTTGGGCCATAAAGACGCAAACATTGCTTAGCGAACGAGTGAATCTCAACAACAGTATAACCCGAGAAATATTGCGTTACAAGAGTACATTAGGTCGCGTGGAAACACAACAACTCTAGCACTTGCCTTCAGAAAAAGCTCATTGGAAACAGTGAATTTCTTGTGAAATTTCTTGGTCGAATTTTCCAGTTGCAAGTCGAGCTGCGACCTCATCATTTATAACTTTTCAGAAATGTCATTTTAGCACATTAACAGAAACAGCCGCTCTTGCGATTTTACTTGATTGATTTCGAATTCACTCTGTGGAAATTCTCGCTTGTAATGTGAGAAATGCGTCCGTGAAAGCGCATTTTGTATCAAAAGTCACGTTCGTGGTACTTTATTTACATGCTTATATGGAAATTATTTCCAAGTCGCTGGAAGTTGCTTTCCCGCATTGTAGTACAATTTCCCCATAAATTTTCCACTGCAATGTTTGTTCTAAATAAAGAACTTAGATTATCAAAGAAAAAAGTTTTATTTCAGCAATATAGGACGAACATTGTTTTATAGGCTCGGCTAATTTGCACCCAAACAATACCCAAGCACAAAGAAGTACCACAGCTGATAGAAAAAATAGAGCTCATTTGCATTAGTGATCGACGTGTTACAATTGACGCGATTCCTTAAGTTCATGAAACCTCTTATGCGCCGATCAATTCGAAACTTCAACATCCCCCCCCCGGGCATACCCCGGGCATTTGACTGTGCATCGTGCCCAGGGAGGGGGGAATTTGAACGTTGCATTGAAAGGGTGGGGAATTTGAACCGGATTTATCTCTTGTTCTGACGTAATACGCCCGTGAGTTTTTTCGGTCTTTACAGGGTTTGACGGATTCACAAGATAGAATTTCGCTTTGGTTAGTGAATAACTCTTTCAAATGCGTCTTTAAAAGACGTTTGAAGGTATCATTACAGCATATCTCTCTCTGAAAAGCGTGTAAAGTGTTTGATTGAAGACGAAATTGGCTTGGTGGAGAGGTTTTTCAGTACTAATTGGTGGGGCATTTGAACGGCCTTTTTGCCCCGAGGGGAGGGAATTTGAACAAGCCAATCTTCAAAAGTTCAAATGCCCGGGGGGTTGCCCGGGGGGGGGATGTTGAACTTTCGAATTGATCGGCGCATTAGCACTGGACTGAGTGCTAATCTCAACTTGGCCTGCTTCTGCAGAAACAATCTAAAACCTAAATTACACTACAGAAAAATAAATACCATACAAAGTGTTTCTAAGTAAATCAAGAAAAAATGAATAAATACGATCACAAAACCTCTTAACAGCGGGGGCAGCTGTAGTGTCAACTATTACTAGTTTAGTAACACAACCTAAATATAATGGTTCAGTTTTGTTCAAAGACACTATACTAGTGCAGTTAAACTATTTAACGAAAGTGGCATTTGGCCATGGATGGCATGCTTGGAAATTGACTCTAATTTGAAGAAGTTGGGCCAACGTTTTCAGGTTCTGCGGTCTTGTATTACAAAAAACATTAGAAGCTTCTTGTAGTTTGCTTTCGTCACGAACATTCACTTGATATATTCCATATTGTGTTGCAAGAGCAAGTACTTAGTGTGTGAGTAAGTACTTAGCTGATAATCTGGGCACACTTTTGAAAAAAAAAAAAAGCCACCAAACATTAAAGGACGATGCAAGATGGTAAAAACTCTCTTCTATACACATGTTTAATATGCTGATGATAGTATAATTTGCCGATCTCTTCATAAAGCTCTTCGGATCTCGTTTTGCTTAAATGGAGTTTAAATGGATCTAGATGTTCTGTATTCATTCTCTCGCAGAAAAAATGACAACCCAAAAATTACGACCTATGATCATATCAATCTGACTATTACTTGACCGAGCGTGCGCTTCCCAAGGTCTAGTCTATACAGAAAAATGGATCAGGGTCAATACAGGGAAAACTAAAAATGATTTTAGACCTCGTTCTCGAAATATTTTCTTTAAAAATGTGAAATAACAAAGTAATGGAATAGCAAAACTAACAGAGTTGGTCAACACACTTACCGGTTTGCTCTTTATGCCGAATCCGGCGACTGAATGTCGTTCGCCTAACTCTAAATTGCATATATAGTGAAAGATAAGTTTCAATTAATTTTGTGCCGACAATGCTGACGTTGCCAATTTTAATGACTTTCTTCACCGGTCTCAACTTTCTGTGTAGTTGTGACAACAGAAAATCACCAGTTAAAAGGTCTTAAAAGCCAGCTGGCAGCCAAAAACCCGCCTTAAATCATGATTTGAACTGCATAAATCCAAATCCACTTTGCAGATGGTTTTGTTGATTCCCGATGAAAGAGATGCTTTTATGGAAACATGTCAGAATCTTTTAAAACTGTTTTCCTCTGGCTTTATGTATATGCTTTTTTAATGACTATAAAAAATGAGTAAAATATAAAAGCCATCGGAACTTAAAACGTATTGTGATGTCTGTTCCCGAATTGCGACGGCAGTAAAACGCATGAAAAAAGAAATAAAATTTATTAAACCATTCGCTGTAAAGATCGAGAAGCGACACTGAGAAAAACAGTAGACCAAATCACCGATAAAAAAGGAGTTCATGGGATTTTAAAAAATTCCCATCTTTCACGATTGCATATATTATGTATGCGAATTTTCTACTCAAGGACTCTAACTTGAAAATGGTTGACGATCAGTCGAAACGTCTTTCGTTTTTAGCCTTAGCTTTGATCACTAAATGAAAAAAGATATTCGGGAAAAATTAAAACGTACTGCTATTAGCAATAGTTTTTAAGGTAAACGATTTGTACCGAGTAGTGAGAAAATGATCCTCAAAATGCACAGCAAATGAACCTTAGAACGTAAATGTTTCCGACAAGCAGGCTACAATTAAGTAAAAAAAAAGCTCTATAGTTTGCCAACCGATCATATATTTTTATTTTCTTGTTTAGCAAGACTAGGTTGGGCATCGAAGGAGGAGTGTTTGCATCAGTTTGGTAGAATGTTAATTGCCTCGAACTTTCAGAACATAATAAAAATAATGCTTTTTTGAAAACCTTAAAACGTCGTTTTGGGTACGCAAGAGAAAAAATATCATTGATCGCTGAAATTTTGGGAAAAAAGCAGTAACTCACAATTATAAGGAGTAAACTCGTCGAATAACTAAGAATTTCTCTTTCTTTTAAAGTATTCAGCTGTAGAGTCTAAACAAATCAGATCATGCTGGTTTAAAGGGTGTTCTACAATTATATTTCCTCTCATAGGAGAAAAGAGTTTCCTTAGCATTTATGATGGTGTTCATTTAGCGCGATCAGGCAAACTCTCAACAAAATATCATACCGCATTTAATATATACTTTCTAAACTGGTTTTAAGCGAGAAAAAAGCTCACATTTTTGGTAATAGTCAAACCAATTACTAAACGAAATTTTTTCTTACATATAAAAACTGTTATGAAATCAAGCAGTCACAAAATTAGCTGAAAGAGTGATAGTATTCGAAGATTTGTGGCCTTAATTACTTCCACCCGTTTCCTGAAAGAATACCCTGAACTGTCATGAAAAATTGCCAAGTCCAAAACTAGTCGGAAAAAATATATTTCAGAGAAAACGTAGACGTTTGTGGATTTATATCAACAGTTTTTCATTTTTCAAGAATTACTGTTTTTGATAATGCCATTGTCTCACTTTTACTTAAATGGGTCGTTTAGGTCAGATAATTCTATTGCTTGCAGCGTTATAAGTAATCATATATCATGAAAATTTCATTTGTAGTGATGATACTGGAAATTTAAATCACATTTCGCTTGGAAAACTGAAAAATGTTTGTTTTTACGTCCGTGAGGAGTTGTGGTTAAATACTTTAAAAGGTGGCATCATTTATTCACTTCGAATTCTCTGCCTGAGTGTGGTATTTGAAACGAAACTACCATTTTATACGCAATCGAAGAAGAAAGTGACAAAAAGTGAACAGATGTTTAGCTGTCATCTTCACAAAGGCTGTCATCTTTTATGAAAAAGGTGTTCACATTTTTTTGAGAAACGCATATAAAACTTCAAATTTTGGGGAAAATATATAAAACTAGAAATGACCTCTGGCAAGGGAGATTAACTGACTTGCCAAATGAAGGCATGTCCAACAGCAGATCGCCTTCTTACGAAGAAAAGTATTAGCTAGTCACATTTAAACATCAGAATTGTACCCGCTAAACCCTAGACTTGGAAAAGTGTAAGTTTTTGACAGGTTCAGCGAGCAATATGCATCAAGTCATCTGCATTGTAAATCTCCGAAATCGCCTGAGTGACGTGTGCGTATCTTTGAGGCAAAGCAAATCCAATTGTAGAGGAGATGATTTTCTGTGGCATATCAATTGTAGACTAGGTACAACCGCTTTTGCTGTCCAAAGATTATTTCAGTCTTCAGATAAATTTACAGCGGATTCCACATTTTAACTTGTGCGGAAATAAAGAACATTTCTTGTTCAGTGTGAAGGTATATTTTCCACTGTCGCGTACATTTTTATGAGCCAAACAGGCACCTTACAGCACTGTTTATGTTCTCTTACGTAAATGATAATCTGGCGAGATAATTCAAATTTTATTTTACTGTTGAATGGGCACATGATAGCTGATCAGCTTCCAACACACACGTCGATTACAAAAGGGCAAATTATGTGTGGAAAATTTCACTATAAATGTAATGGAGAACAAATTTGGTACCAAATGATTTAAACATTTTAGAATTATTCTTTAAAATATATACAAACCTAAATGAGCAAATTCAAATAGAATATTCAAATAGAATGTTCAAATTCAAATAGAATGATTCTTAAGTCGAGAAAACCCGAGTTTAAATAAGATTCAGAAATTATAGTACTATCCATCTGTAATCACGTTTGTTAACTAAAATACGGGAATCTTCTGTAGAGTTATAAGATTCCTAGACTGCCATTATATGTCATCTAGCAGATGAACATATATTGTGTAGACGAAATAAAATGGATAAATAAACAACAAAATGTACCAGCTTACAAAGTTGAGCGCTTTTCTACTTCTTACTACGTCCATGCACACGTAAGAATTACGCGATAGAGTTTGTCAACGCGTCACACGCAGTTTGTCTACATCATCGCGTGCTTTCTGTAGTCTGTTGTGCAATACGTAAAATTTTATTCGCAAGCTTCAAGCATACATAGACTCTCTACAAGCGAAAATGCAAAAGAAAGAAGCTCTATTATAATTAAGGTTGGTTTCCATATGATCGCTACGATCGCTACGATCGCTGCGATCACTGGAAAAAACGATCAGCAATCGTTGTGATCATATGGAAACCACACTTCAGCGACCGTAGCGATCACAACATTTCAGAACGACCGCTGCAGAGTGGTTTCCTGATATGATCGCAACGATTGCTGATGAACATTTTTTCCAGCGGCGATCACAGGGATCGTAGCGATCATAGCGATCATATCGAAACCAGCCTTTAGTGTCACCTAAAGTTGAAGTTACCGCCGGGTTAAATGTGATTTTGTTAAACTGTTTTTGCGTTTCTCCAAAATTTGAACACCTTTTCATAAAAGATGACAGCCTTTGTGAAGGTGACAGCTAAACATCTGTTCTCTTGTCGTACTTTCTTCTTCCTATTTTGCGTATAAACTGTCAGTTAACAAGTTAATTTTACACAAAACAGGAATAAAGTGAAACATCATAGTACCCTAATGTCTGCTTTGAGAAATTTGTGAAATTTAAGGGCTTGAATTTACGTGAACTGAAGGGGGAAAGTTCTAAATAAGATGGGGGTAAACTTTTCAAATGGTGTAAGTTAACGCGAATGAAGAGATCTTGTATTCTATCGTGATGTTGATGTCCTCAAAGACATTTTTATCCGAATTGGCGAAACAGACCACCCAATGTCGACTGGTCGAGGAAGACGAATATTGAAATATGCTAAAAAGCAAGGGAAGCTCTTATTTGATTGTCAAATTTCTCGTAATATACTTTAAGACAGGATTCAGAATTTTAGAACCAATAATAAAGATTAGTGTTACAGTCGCGGAAATGACGCTCGGAGGAATTAAAGCAAATGTTTGTATGGGGGGAAGAAGTTTTATGAATATGGCAAAACTTAACCTTACCAGGAATGGGTGTTTGAGCTTGGATGCTGGTTCGGAAACGAAACGAAACGTGTAAAGTGAAACTTTCAGCGCCATTTAATGACCTGATGTACATTTAACAAATTGACTTCATTTTTTTATGCGTCGGTACGTACGTCCTCATATTGATGATAAATTTCGTCATAACATTGTCAAAGTGTTGTAGATCCACGGGCCGCAAGCGAGTGGATCAGACAACAAACTTTGACAATGTTATGACGAAATTTATCATCAATAAGAGAACAGACGCATCAAAAACTGACGTCAATTTGTTTTTTACAATAACCTATAAAAGCCAAAACTGATTTTCAAACGAAGGAACGAAATGCAAGAGTCAATGGAAGATGCGACTTGCCGCAGAATCTGAATTTCATCGCTATAATTTGGAGAATCACAGGCTCGTAAATTAAAACGTTAGTAAGGATAGGCCAGAAATACAAGGAAAAATTCGAATTGCTCAACTAACCTTTAATCCAGTGAAAACTGCTCACAAATTAAAATAATTCGCTAAAACACGGTTCAGCTTAATTTCATCGACAGCACAAATTCCCGCTCACCGCCGATTTTCAGGTATGAATCCTCAACAAACATCCTCATCTTTTCGCTCTAAGGTTGCAATGGTTTCTTTAAATTTAATCCATAAATTTTGGATGATTTCCTCATTGAAGACTACTAGTTTTGTGGTACAATTCTCGCCTCATCAAGAGTGCAGCGCTTTTGCTGATTGCGTCAGCTTTACGTGTTTCATCCTTCTGTACTGTTATTGACAATAAAAATAAGCCAATCAGCAGAACAGTGCAATAGATAGCACATCAATCAATTCCGGCACAAACAAAATAAAATAGTAGCATGCAGTAAAAAAATGAGTCAACTTAACGAGCTTGTAGACTCCTTGAATTCCGGCTGTCCCTTTTTCGTGTACCAGAATCATTCTGTAATACAGAATGTCTCGGCCGGATGGGATGCGAGTCCATCGCCGGTTACTCCATCTGGCTAGTATTTTCATGCGTACTCCTTGCATGCTAGGCTCATTACAAGGTTCTTACTTGTACCACCTAGGTTGAAGAGAGAACGCGTTGCAATACTCGAGGTACGAGATTAGGGAGAGAGCATTTTCCTGTTGCCGAAGAGACCAATTGTTTTCTAGAGGGTCTGCAAGGGAGGTGCTGGATTCAGCCATTTCTCAGCTATCAGTTAACCCCATGCAGACCCTCCTAATAATTTTGGTTGTAGACAGGTTTGCGCTTTCTTGTGTTGTGAACTTTGGCCAAGACCTTCTTGATGGTTGGAGCTGAGTTTAACTTTTGTACAAACAACTTTTGTTATAGTATTCTTGATTGGCAAATCGTTATCTTCTTTCCTTGACTAGTCGTTTTGCTGGTTTGCTTAGCTATTCGTATAGGCTATTCAGAAATGCCATCTGGTCGTCTCTTAACAAACTAAACGCAAACATGTCTACTGCATTGCATTAAAAACAAATAAGCTTAAAGCAAATTAGAGCTTGAAGTACCTGTAGATAGTAGTAAAGCAGTTATCAGTTGCAAAACAAGGCTGAAATTGCAGCTTTAGCCTGTAAGAACAGACCTAAGCAAAAAAACTTAGCTGGGTAAAGAATTCTTTCTTCTTGGTCAACCATACCTTATTAGTAAAAAGTCCTTTAGGCAGGTAGGTCGCTTAGCTATAACTAACTGGTTGTAATCTGTCGCATGGCTGTGCAGCTAAACTTGGACTTAAAGCAATGAACGAGTAGCAGTATATCAAGGACAAAGCATGTTTGCCCCTTCTTACAAAAAGATGTTCAGTTTGACAGCCCTCTTTTCTACCGAACTTCAATAATCTGGCCAAATTCTTTTCTTATTTACAAATTTAGACAACTAAAAATGAGTGAAAAAGCGTGGAAATATATTTCTCCGTATTTACCGCTTACCGCTTTTATGCCAAGAAGGCCCATCCAGTGCAAGCAATATTATTTGTTCTACGGGCGTGAAAACGTTAGAAATACAGCGTAAGACAGCATTACATTATGCGTATATAACCCCACGCAGCACCAAATATTAATATAAGATGTCGAAAACATGGTTAATACGAGAACTAGCACCTCAATGGGAGTTTTTGGTTAATTTAAGACTTAAACTGAACTTCGGAAAGAAAAAGAAGGGGTAAACAGTCATTACGTTATTCGAAAATTTAAACTTTAACCAACTAAAAAAGAAGACCTTCACGTGATAGCCCACATGTTTTCAAAAACAAGGAAAGGTAAAACAAACGAAACTTGCGAATGGAAATGCACTGTCCCTTTTAATCGTAATCTTTCGTCTTCCAAAGGAAATGAAACGTAGTAACATTTATATTCAATAAGAACGGCTGTTTTGAAATTGAAAATATTATCGAAGTTCAGTTCAAGATGATAGTAGAGAGATTCGTGTGACTGCTCTCTGACTGAATAATCTATTGAAACTATTATATTACGATATTTAACTTAAAAGCAACCCGTGCGAATTTCAAAATACAGAAAGTAATCACTTTAGTTTGCTAGGAATTACAGCTTGCCACTGACTCATTTTTAGGCAATTATAACGGTAAAGAAATACCTTTCGTGAAAGAAGAACCTTTAGAAATAGGGGTTTCTCCACCGTAAATTTTTTTCCTCTTCACTTCTTCCATTGACGCTATCAACATGATTACACATCAATTCATATTGTCTGTATTGACTTTGAATAAACCATGCAAATTTCAATATCAATCTTTGCCTGAACTTTTCAAAAGAATAATCGCCTATCATAATTTGGATCCTGGAAGTGCTAATTGAATTTATTTTCTAGCAGTTGTTAATGTAATAATTGCCTTTACAAATCCACGAGCAAAGTTAATAAAAACTAACAACGTGGAAATAATTAAATTTCTTGTTGTTCAACTACATAACACTTTTTTTTCACTGCGATTGGATTTTTAATATTGGCTTTTGCAGGAAAGATTCGTCATATTTAGGAGGAGATTCTCAGTTGTGATGGTCTGGATGGTATGGTTACACAAGCAATCAATTGAAAAGACAAATCATAACGCAGCTCGATCAGAAAAAAATGACTTTAGTAATCTCACACTGCAATTGAAAACCTAGAATATCTTTGACACTACGTCTTGTCCCTCCTTCAAATGGAAAAAAAATGTATATATATTATTTGCCGGCCGGGAGGTCCGTATTGAGAAAAACTGTGCCAGAGGTCTTGAGTACGGCCCGAGGCCGCAGGCCGAGGGCCGTGCTCAAGACCGAGGGCACAGTTTTTCTCAATACGGACCGACCAAGGCCGGCAAATAATATTTTTATTTTTTTCTTGTTGTTTTTCAAAAGTTAAACGTGTCTTGTTGTTTTCGGAAAGCAACGTTTTGCAAGCGCGCGTAAAATGAACCATGAAACGAAGCCGTTTGTGACACCAGAGCAGCAAAATACGCTTTTTTACTCTGTTAAAACTCAGAAATCACAGGAAGCAATATAACTAAAAGAAACTCCTTTATTTTCCCAAATTTCGATACATGTAGCTAACTCCTGCTCGATTTACTCAAATGTTTGTCGAAAGGGAAGAGGCGATTTACATTGTACAACCTTCGGTATTTTAACAAGAAATTTTGGAAAGAAAGTTTTTAACGACAATGTACAAAAAATTTCAGAATTCTAAGTTTCGGAGAACGTTTTAAAGATTTTAAAGGTTTTAAAAACCCATTACAAATTTTTTGTTATTGACGTTCCGTTGACCGCGGTCAAGATCGGAAAATTCCGCCCGCTCCCGGAACCAATCAGATTGCAGGATTTGGTTCATCTTGCCCGCTCACGCGCTGAGAAAAAAATAAATAGATTTATGTTACTTGACATCAGCGACAAGTAAATTTTCAGAACCTAAAGAAACAAACAATTATTTAGACAGATTGACAGTATTATTTTTAATAAAGTCCTTTCTTGTTATGAAATTTTAGTTTTCTTTCTTTTTTTTTGTGGACGGATGCTCGATCGCTACAAACCTGGTTGACTTTAAAACAATTTTGGGCCTTCCACGTCTTGAGTCATCTCTCACTTTCATCAAATAATTTCACTGCCCATGGAGCAGACAGGCCAGATGTCCCTAATGCTGATGCTTTGGCTCTCGAAGAAAAAATGTTCTTTCTATGAGGCCATTGGTTTTCAAAAAGCAAAAGGTAAGAAAACCAGCACTAGCCCAACTTAAAAAAACCGGGAAAGTCAAACGGCACGCTTACCACACTGTCGAGCGCAATTTGGCGGGAGCTTTTGTACTGAAAGTCTTAATTTTAAACATTTTGTAAATAACACTTCTAGAAAATAAAATGAGCCAACGCGAGGTAAAGCTTAATATATAGATTTAGCCAAGCCTAAAAGCGGAGCTCCATATTTTTTTCCGCTGGTACTAATTAATTCCTAAAAATACTCTCATAGAAGTCGTGAAAGGTGTGAAAAAAGGACAAAATTTATATCCCCGCTAAGAATGGATCCCCGCTCCGTCATGACCGTTGTGCTACAGTAGCAACGACTACAACGTTAGTTTAATTATTGTTAGTACTTGTTTTTTTTCACGTGACAAGATGCCAGCTGTTAGATAAACGCGGGTGCTTTTCTTGGGAAAATGTTTTCAGACCGCCGCAAAAACCATGGTGGTGCACAGAAAAAACACAGAGACACTAGCCCTTTTATACTGTGCGTCAGGGGCTGCCAAATGCTGCATACTCAAGCGATGTGCCGACCGAGTTCGCTAAAGGCGATCAGCTCTCCACCAAAAAGACTACTGAGTACTCTTTTAATGTTTTTCTTTCCATTTATAGATATTAGATTTTTTTCTCAAGTTTAAAACTTCAGTACTGTCGAACAATAGCTTTGCTACATAAGCTTAAGCTTTAAAAGAAACCTCTTTTTCAAAGCGACGATGGTCATGCGATTTCCCTCCAAGAAAAACGCTCGCTGCCCAAAAGCATCGCGCGATTTCCCGCCAGGTTACCTTGCCTTGGGACTCCCTTCACCCTTCCCCAGAGTCTGTATGTACGGACGGACGTACGCTGACGTCAAATTTCTCGCATGGACAGGTTACCAGATTTCATTTCCCATGGTGCTTCCGCTGGCGCGCTTCGCGCGCGGGAGCTCCGCTATAAGTAAACATATGTCTCTAAGTAGGTATTTAGTCAACTGAGTGCATCCAAGAAAAGCTGGTTAGCTGTAATTTTGTGCTGCTTAATTTTGAATAAGAATACAAGCAAAACTGACCTGAAGAAAGCCCTGGAATCTCTTGCACTGCAGTTTCAGCCCCTTCCACACCTCCGTCCGTTTTCGATTGCTTTTATACTTAACATTATTTGATACGATAATTTTGTACGGTGAAACCTCCCGTGTATATGAAAGAAAACCATGGATTAGATTAGATTTTTAAAATTCATCGTTGACGCTTGGACGGCAAAAAAGGAGAAATACGGAGATTTTCTTCTCGCCTTCCGTTCACACGTAAAGGATCGAAAAAGGAGGTTTTCGATCACTGAATAAGTCACTACAACGTAGCATTTTACATCGTGTTGAATCGTTTCCGTGTGGATGGTGAAAGTGAAAACTTCCACGTGTGGACAGCTTTTGGAAAACGTGTTTCAAAAAAGTCTTTGTTTTTAGATATACACATATAAAAACGATTGAAAACGTCGTAGTGAAGACCTTGTGAGGACGATGCCTTATATCCTCTTCATCAGAAAGTTGCCCCTTGTTTCGAACAAAAGATTCTTTTTTTCATTATTTGCGTTAAAGAAAAAGGATTCAAGTATAATAAATAATGAGTAACTCATAAAAAAGATTAACGTTTTGTGTCTCCCTCTGAGCTTTAATTTTGGGGGTTCTTTGAAATATAGAAAAATGTAGAAAAACACAAGTTTTTTCAGCAAATCATCATGATTTAAGACTTAGCAAAAGCTTGTTCCGATAAATTTAATGATTAATTTCTTTGTAAGCCTCAATAATCCCGGAGAATTATTCATTTTTAGTTCGCAGTTGCTATTAATAGCAACTGAGAACTACTGGGGCTGTCCTGGCGTAAACAGTCGTGTTAACGTTGTGGTAACTTCTTGGCAACAAGCCCACGAAGCCATTCAAAGTAGAATCCTTCGAAGTGTAATAGGGACGTTTTGAGGGGCTCTTAACCACGTTTTGCGCTGTCTCCGTGGATGAAGAATTAATCAGAGTGTTTGGATCCTTGAAAGTACCGTAGATTGTACGTCTTAGGCCTCGCTGATCTTCAGGTTAGGTTGGCGTTTGCCAGTGGGTTAGGAACAGCTGGACGAAGAAAGAAATTGATTGTTAAGTTTGGTCGCTGGCGAAAAGATTGCAAAGAAGTCTTACTGCGTCGATGTTTCTGATCTACAAGTGCAAACATTTTTTGCGCATAAGTTGTCTGGGGGAGATAACAGTATAATTGTTTGTCAATCTCGAGTTTTTGAAAAATGCCCTCACCCCCCCCCCCCAAAAAAAAACAACAATGTCCTAGATTCATGATAGCATATTTGTTTTCAAATGCTGGACTACTTTTTCTAACCCGTCAATCCTGATCTCACCGTTGTTCTTTAATTTTGAATTTAATGGCGACGCTCTCTATCATGCAACCAAATCCTGCTCCTGATAACCCACTCACATACACTGAACAGCAAAGACAGCGGATCCGCTCGTTATATATATATATATATATATATATATATATGCATTTCACACTTCCCTTTTATTTCACCGCGTAGAAGTGACAACGATGTTTTAGTAACTCAGCGATTTTAATTCAAAATAATTTACTGGTCCCTCTTGCATGCCAACTTTTTTTTACTGGTAAGTTAAGTGCTAAAAACTTTTGACTTCCGTTTTGTACGAGCTTAGCGCTGATTTCGTTTATCTAGTTGCTACGTGATGAGGAAACTTCATGCGCAAAAAAACTTATTATGTCATCACAGTACACCACAATACTCAACGCGGATGTTACAGCAGAAAGACTTCAGAGAATTTTATTTTCTGTTTTTTAATCCGGGTTGCAGTAGAGCTGAATAAAAATTTAGAGTATTGGATTGCGTTCCACAAATTTTTTTGATGAGATCAATTTTGCGTTCTCTGAATTTCTACAGTCTTTCAATTTCTCACTGCTCAAAATGACACAAAATTCCGTTTTTTGCCGGAGATTGAGAATAAGCTTAGCCGAGCTAGCGGACCTTATGACGTCACACAATCCGCGCAAAATGTTTGTGATTTTGGTCGTTGTCAAGTGCTTGAGCGATGAAACTTACATTTTCCTTGCTAATCTTGATGGACAGTGAAAACTACTGACGACTGACGATAAGATTCAGCTCGAAGTAAAAAACTATCACATTTAGGAGAAACATTTTTACTTCATATGCAGTTTATTGAATACATATCTGATATAGCTGATATATCAGTATGGCAAGTTCCTAGGAGGCTCTCGCCAGCTTCTGGACAGAATATTCTCCCAAAACCATCAATATATGGCTGAGATATCAATATGGCGGCTAGAGTCTTTAGCTAATTCCAGCATGTCGAATAGACTGCATGGCCTCTTGTCACGGGCGTCAACAAAACCAGGAACATGGAACATTCCGGAACATCCCGGAACAGGGCAAATTATCACAAAATAAATGAAAAAAAAAAGAGAAAGAAAGATTTCATGAGAAAGCGATTAAAGAAACAACCAAAAAACAAACGAACAAACAAACAAACAAAATTTAAAATAAGGTGTAACCGTAGTACTTTCCCGCCAATTTCATCATTTGATTTTCTACGCGTTGGTTTCTTGCCTTATTCTTGGCCTCCCCATGAATTTAAAAATTTGGATTAAGCCACATAGTAACCAGTGAGAGTTACCAGATCTGTGACAAAGATCTGGATTTGCAGAAAAACTGAACAAAAGTAAAACTACATCAAATTAACTCATCATTACGGCGGAGAAAAGACAAAGGTAAGAATTTATAAAAATAGTAAATAAACTAAAAAACTGATATAATTTTTGTGTCGGATATTTCAGTTTGAAACACAAACCTTCACCGAAAGCAGTGCCTTTTTTCAGTTGCAGCGTAAGAAAGGGAGGAAAATTTGTTATCTCAGAAGGTGCAATCCCCAAGTGTAGAACAGCTGACTTTTGGAACAAACAGAAGAGATTGTGTAGACGAACAGAGAGAATAATTAGCAGCTGGTTTGACAAAAGATATTTAATGTAGGGTGGACTCCTTTTTTTTGGTTAGTATTATTTAGGTTCATTCATCTCTGCACACTTTTACTTTGGAAATCAACTTAGATACAAAACGTCCTTAAACAACCGAATAAACATGAGACCAGGAAACTCAAAAGCGTGCCAGGAAAGTGGAACTGCGTGACTCCATGCGCAGTCTCCTATGCAGCCGTTCTTAGTGTCTTCATGTAACGCCAAAGGAGACTACGGCATGCGTGGCTGAGAAAATGCTTTAATTTTCTCGTATCAAGTAAACCGTCTCTCGATACCCAAAATAAAGCCTCAATGTTATCCGAGATATTTTTGAATTCAAGAAATGAGACGCATTTAGCCAGAGTTAGTATATTCGTTCACTTAGTCACAGATGCATATATTTATTTATCCATTTATTCCATATCGTTTATTTTATTTTATTTTATTTCATTTTATTCTATTTTATTTTATTTATTATCTTTTATCGACGATCAGAATTTTTTTATTACTTTTTTTTTTCATTTATTTTGGGATAATTTGCCCTGTTCCGGAATGTTCCGGAATGTTCCATGTTCCGGGTTTTGTTAACGTCCTGCAAGAATAGCAAAATTGCAGCAAATATGAAGTAAATACCACTTTTGAATAGATCTGTTCATACCTACCTAGAAAAAAATGTGTTGTTTGAATAACATTTGCACGCATACCAAAGATGGTAAATACCGCACTTACTCAATATATACACACCATAGCAAATTTGAAATAAGAAAAAGAGCACATTTGTGACAACTTTGCTGCATGAAAAAACGGATTTACATGTGTAGCAAATATATACCAAGTTTGCTTCGCTTTGGTGATATTTGCACATAGATCATACTACGTAACGGTTTGCACCCCATTTACGAGCAAACCAAAGATGGTAATTAACGCTTTTACTCGATTAAGATGCTTGGATAGCAAATGTGGAAAAACCAGGGCACACAGCGGTTCGTTTTGGCAGAATATCTGTTCGGCAGACCCTAAATAGACTGAGATATTCGGATTTAATTCCAGTGAAAACTAAGGATTTCTTTGGCAAAACATCACCGATGACTTTCGTAACATGCAAGGGGACTGATTAATTCCTATTGTTTTCGTAGGGACAAATATGTCGTTTAGAGTGTAAACTAAGGTCAGCTAGCATTTTCGGATAGTCATTACCAGCTCGGAAATTCGGCGAATAAGATTTTGTTTCCTAAAATTTTCTGCGGCCTAAAGTTTCAGCTGACAAAACCAAACCGGCAGATCAGCCTGTTTTAGCTTACACAAACATCCTTTTAAAAAGCTCTGAAGTAATCTACCAAAGCAGAAAATGACATTTCAAGTATTTTGCTAAAAATTTCTCGTTAAGTACCCCGAACAAACATCATGTTTGCTTCGCTTTGATGACGTTTTCACATAAACAGACTTTGTTTTTGCACCACAATTACAAGTAAAGCAAAGTTGGTAAACAACCGCCTTTGTCGGCACGAATATTGATAGAACCGTTCAATGATACCTTCCACCACAAATGATTATATTCTAAAACTGACTCAAAAACAGGCAATATCGCGTGGGAACCGGTAGTATAGCTTCAGAAAGACCATTTATCAAGTACACCTTTACGTTTTGATTTTTATTTATTCAGCAACTATTTTTACATGTAATTTAGTTAAACTTGAGGAAAATAAACCTTTATTGTGGTGAAACTATCTTAGCCCATAACCACGTTGTCTTCAAGAGGACTGTATTTTTGTTATTCATATATCGTTTGTTTTCGTCGATTTATAAATACATTGATGTAATGTTTGAGTTGAATCAGCTTCACGAGGGATCTACATTTTATTTATTGCTGCCACAATCGGACTCATACTTAACGTTTTCTGTACCATTGGCGCCAAAATTTGATTTAGTACCGTCACAGTAAATGGAAAATTCATACCCTTGAGAAAAAGCCATTAAACTAATATTTCCTATGCGGGTCGCGGACTAATCAAAATTTAGCTTTTAACTCTTGGTCGGCAAAATAAAAAGACAAAAACAACTATAAAATACACCATACAACTGAATGAATTTAGGCTAGTCGAGGGAGGTTCACTTCATCGGCTGCTCCGCGAAAATAGGGAAGTAGGTGAGCCCGAATTTCTTTCCTTTTTGCTATAATTTCTCGTGCCTTGGCCAGTTTCAAGTTTGTTTATTTTTACCCGAAAGGACAGGAACGATTAATATTTTGTCGTTGAGCATATAAACTGAGATAAAAAACACAGAGTATGTTTGCGTATCTCAGTCGTGTATTTGTTCAGAGATGTTCCTTAACTAAGCCTTATTGCAGCGTACAAGCTAGGAATTAGGCGCTTTGAATCTTAAGGAAACTTAAGTTTGTCGCTTTCTGTGTTCTTCGTGGGAAGGAGTATTAACTTACGTACTTTTGGCAAGTAAGCCTAAAAACGATCATGATTAATGAGTACTAGTACCGTAACTGAAGTTGTTTTACAAAACTACAACAACTCCTTGGTAGTCTCTGAACATTTCATGTGGTTCAATCCGCTGTAAAACTAAAATCCAAGTCAGACTTCTATAAAGAAATGCACCATTGATACCGTGGATATTTTACAGTGAGTCTCAATCTGTTTCCTTCCTCTGTACTAAGGACTTCAACTTTTTTTGAAATCTGAAAGAATATAAGGCTCGCTATATTAAAGCATTTTGTAGTTGTCCAAACAGGTTGTTTATATGATATATTTGTATGATATACACGTGGAATAGTTATAATGTAGCTTGTTGCAATTGCGTTTGCAATAACACACATCAACTACACAAAACAACGACAGTAATAACAGCAACAACACTTCATGGATTTTTACTTTCAATTGGTCTTGTCCAGTATAGTTAAAATTTACTCTGGAGAATACTCATTTATATTTTACAGAAATATTTTTAAGCTCTTGAAAAGTGAACTTCATTGAAGAACAGAACATCGTCAGAGATGTCAAACAACATTTCTGCGAACTCAACGAACGTACTTCAAAG
Source organism: Siderastrea siderea (assembly GCA_964030785.1). Lineage (NCBI taxonomy): Eukaryota > Metazoa > Cnidaria > Anthozoa > Scleractinia > Rhizangiidae > Siderastrea > Siderastrea siderea. The sequence goes on along the minus strand of OZ034968.1, from coordinate 71,894,356 downwards.
ATTTCCGGAGGCTTTCCGTGCAGGAACAGCTACGTTCACCATTGTCCTCGTCCTGGTTACCATATTTGGTAACGTCCTCGTCATCATGGCGTTTTCATTTAACAAGCGCATGCGTACCGTTACGAACTACTTCGTGGTGTCTCTAGCGTGTACCGATCTCTGCGTGGCACTTTTCTCAATGCCCGTGTGGGTGGCATATCTTCTTACCGGACCCTTGTGGGCATTTGGTGCAATATTGCCTCGTGTTTGGACCATGGTGGACATTCTAATGGGAACTGCTTCCATAATAAATCTAATGGCAATAAGCTTCGATCGCGTTCTCTGTATAAGGAACCCTTTGCGTTATTTTGACTTGATGACCTCGCAGAGAGTGATTGTGATAATCACTGGCGTATGGATTTATTCTACCAGTATGGCCGTTGCAAGCTTCCTTCTCTTCACAAAACGCATTTTCAACCTGGTTGTAACCATGCTGTGCTTTTGCGTTCCACTGCTGGTCATCATCACTTCGTATTCAATTATATTTAAGGTAGCTCTGCGTCATATAACGCAAATGCGTGCCACTAAGCAGACGCAATACCCTAGAAGTCACTACAGGTTCTTGAAGGAGCTCAAAGCCGCCAAGACGATTGCAGTGGTCGTTGGAGCCTTTGTGGTGTGTTGGTTGCCCTTTGTCACGCTTAACGTGATTTACAGCTTGTGCAATCCGTTTCAGGACTGCCCTGTTGTGAACCCAGCAGTCATTATGGTTACCAAATGGATGCACTATGGAAATTCACTGCTTAATCCAATAATTTACACCGTAATGAATCGAGAATTTAGAAGGGCTTTTAAGGCGTTGCTCTGCAGGACAAATTGGGCACATCCAGACGAAATGTTTTTTGACCCAGAGTCAACTGCAGCAGAGAATGGTAACTTCCAGATGCAATAGGCTGGAACTACTGCATGGGCCTTTCTTATCCTGCACTTAAAAGGGGTATTCGTTGATACTCTTACTGTCGAACCTTAGCAACAAACTGATAAGTCACTGCGTTTACCAAAGCAGCTACTTATGTTTATTGGATGGAAAGTATGTTGAGACCTTCATAAAACGTCCTAAATACCTTACGAATGTACAGCTACGGTGGAACCTCGATTTAACGAAGTGCAAAGGGACTGGCTCGTTATCTCGGGTTACTTTTTCATACATTTACGATCACTTGGCTAAAAATATCGTTTGTTATATCGAGGACTTTGTCATGTTGAGGGTCGTTAAATTGAGGTTCCATTGTATCAGTCTTAAATTCTTTGAAGATGCACAGGATGCCCTCACATCAAATAAGTGGACATGAATAAAAGATTGAAGTTTGCTTACCTTTGTTGTACGTGTGTGTTTAATCGGGAATGGGGGCCATTTTGAAAAATTCCGACGCGGTCATCTTTTCGAGGTCTGGGGCGAGTAAATGAGATCGGATGTTTTTCGGATTTTCCGATAGCGCACCGAGAATAATAAATAGACGAGGGATGAAACTCACCGACGGCTTTCGTCGAATGTCTGCCACCATCAGGGGGTGACGGAAGTAGAATGTTCAAAAGAATCGGAAGTAAAAGTTTAGTTAACGGCAACCTGAAATCGGTGTTTGCGGAAATGGGGGCGATTTTAAAACGTCGGTATCGTGAAGACAGTAATGTTGTTTTGAGAAAGATTTCTAAGGCCGATGTTGGTTTTGCAGTGGCAAACGAATCTGCCAATAAATTCAGCATAGCTCAGTGGTGAGTATAAAATCGAAAACAAACTGGTTAACGAGAAGCGTTTCAAAAACGGTTTAATTTTCAGTAAATATTAAACAACCTCTTGTCTGAAAACAGGTTAATTGAAAACTTCTGTGAATCTGACGAGAAGAAATATATCTGTTGCTTCACTTTATATCAAGATTACCTGGCAAGTGGTTGGAACAAAGAGAACTCCTCAGTCAAATGCGATCAGAGTTTGCTGAAGAAAATTTTTCCACGTGTGATCAAGACCCAAAAAAGAATCGAGAAAGGTAAAAAGCTTGTGTACGTGTACGTTGGCATTTCATTGAAAACGGCTAACGAACCCACACGTTGTACCAGTGATGAGGACAGCTGAAACCTTTTATGTCATCACTACAGTTTTCCAGGCTGGTTTAAGTCTAACGCCAATAGTACTGCTGTAGAGTTCGTAAGAGTTTTACCTTTGTTTTGCGGAGGACGGAAGGTGCTACAGGAAATCGCTATTTTCAGGGACTGGAGTTTTGAACTTAAAGTGATGGGGAAACCTGTATCCAAAGAAATCACCAATTCACTTGAAAAGGCAGAATCTAAGAAGAGTTTTTTAGACACACTGTTTCGTAATGCTTCTGATCTTTATATTTGTAAAGGCTTTCTCGTAGTAGGCAACACTGTTCTTAAGAACACAGCAGCATTGAACGAGATCTGGTGTCACGAAAATCGAGTTACTGAGTCCAGGATTAGATCCCCTGAGTGCAATCTCATCTGTCCCCCAGCCTCGAACTGCACAATTTGTGAAACGTGTAATAGGGTGAGAAACAACACAAAACGAATTGTCAAGGACAAAATTCTGGCTAATGAGGACACCTGCAACGGCAAAAGCATAAAGCCAGAAAGCTTGATGTTGAGGGAAGAACTAATAAAGAAAATTCATAATGAGAAGAGGAAACGGTTAAATCTACAAAAAAGGGAACGGTACCGCAAAATCCAGGAGGAGATGCAGGAATTCGAAGAGTTGGACCACGCTGATTTCCTTACAATGTTTCGGAGTGTTGGGCAAGAGCAACTTTCTGAAGAAATGCTGGTTTTCTGGCAAGCGCAAGCTGACACCCTCCAGCGCAAAGGCCCTTAACGGTCGCAGATGGCACCCCAAGTAAGTTCCAAAAAGTTCATGTGAATATACAAGGCCCCACAAATAAAAAAACTGTTGGGAAACATTAATTAATTACAGTGGAACCCTATATCACGAAAAACCCGGTACAACGAACCCCTGTCATAACAAACACATTTCACAGTCCTTTGAAACTATATGAAAATGTTTCCCTTGAGATTACGTAGATTGCATGTTAATAAAATAACGCAACTTTAGAGGAAACCATTTGTTTTCTTGCGACTAGAATTGTTCGTGATTTCCATTATAGTCATGATTATGATGATGATGATGATGATTATTATTATTAGTAGTAGTAGTAGTAGTAGTAGTACGTAGTAGTAGTAGTAGTAGTAGTAGTAGTAGTAGTAGTAGTAGTAGTATCATCCTCCTTCATAAAAACCAACATTTCCAAATTCCAATTCCACCTGCTTGTAAAGCGTATTTGATTATATTCATATAGAAAATGCGCTATATAAGTTCTAAATTATTTATTATTAATTATTATTTCGTCATTTTTTTAAAGAAACATTTGCCGTCACAAAAATTGGTACTTGGGAAAAAACTCTACCCTTTCTGGAATGGGGGGACCAGGCTGTAGAAAGCGTGGACGTTATTTAACCATTAATCACACCATAAACTACCATTTGTAGGTCCAGGACCTGCAATACTCTTTCCTATCAACAACACTGATTCTTCCCATTATTTTACTTCTGAAGTATTATCAAAGGGCCTTAACTGAATGATATCTATGGGTTACAAAGTGAGAAGTAACTAAACTGGACAGACATATATTTAATTCCTTACAGAGTTATTAGTATCTGCCTCTCAATATGGAGGAGGAGCCCCAAGGCATACGAAGAACTGGTGAGGAGTGGTATGGTGCAGCTTCCTTCTGGAAAGTTGCTGCAGTATCACAAAAATGTTGTAAACCAAGCCCCAGGCATAAATGAAAGTGTGATCAAGTGGATGGTGGAGGAGGCTAAGAGAAAAAGCATTGATACTGCAGGAAAAGTTGGAGGGCTTATTCTGGATGAAATGGCAATACACTGGTACCTCACATACAATTTTCCTTCAAATGTCAATTGTATAACCCAAAAAAGCTGTTTCAAATTCATATCTACACAAAATATTCAATAGTACGTTCAAGGCAAAATAAAAAGAAATAGCTAGAGAAACATGCACATATACCAATTACTAAGGGAGTTTGACAAAATTCAAGAGTTTAAGTAATTATAAGCTCAAGCTACATATTAGTGCATAACTACTTAATTCTTGCAAACTTCCTCAAGTCTTGTAACATGTTAAGAAAGCAGAAAGCAACATCATCCCAAGCTTTCTTTTCTACATGGACTCCCCCACATAAGAAATAATTCTGTGATGTCAATGAGTATGTTAATGAAGTTAAGTAGAGTCAAGCACTACACAAACTGAATCATGAAAGGATGATACTCAGAATTTCATAAACGCCAAAAGCATTGCACTAATGTGGTAACATAAGTTTTTTTTCTATTCCTCTTTGGTATCATTGTATTCAGGAGGATCTTCAGATGAAATCATGCAATGGGAAGTGGCAGCTAGTTGGACTTGTTGCCCTGGGATCTGAATATGATGACATGTCCTTAATCCAAACTGGTGAGAAAGCCAACCTCCAACAAAACATGTTTCAATTTAATGGAACTAATAAATGACCACAAACATTTGGCTTTGTGAAATTAGAAATTTTAAACAAAGATGTTATTTTTAATGCTCTCTAGTGTATATATGTAAGACCTAGTAGTATGTTCAGTGTTATTTAGCTGCAATGGTCTGTGCATGGAGACAGCTTTCAATCATTATTTTACTGAATAGCTTCATGCACTGAAAACAATACGGCAAATAAATTTGTGTACACACTGCAGTGTGCAATTAAGCATTCTCCAGTTGCACTCGTTTATATCTTCAGTGGTTTTTAAATGGTCTAAAAACTGCCACAATATTTGTCATTTTGTGGTTGGAGTGTTAAAATTCTTAAAATTTTACACACCATATTGCAGTGATCATGTCACAATATCATATATTATAAAAATGTTAAACATCTATGCAGAACAATTTCCACTCAATTTCAGGTGTAATTATCAGCTGACCATACCTTAGTGTACTAGGTGTACTAGGTGAAAACAAAGTCCAAACAGGCACTGCTCGACCTTCAGTTTGTGTTCTTTGGAAACACTGGTTTCTGCTTTCCAGTTGCGCACTATCCTACACGAGAAGTTGACCCATCAACTCTGTATATGAAGTTCTGGGAGATAGTTGGTTTGTTGGAAATGGCAGGGTTTAGTGTGAACTATGGCTGTTATGATGGAGGACAAGCCAACCGTTCTTTCATACAATTTCACTTCAACGGAAGGGATGCAGTCAAGGAGAAGTACGCCGCCACCAATATCCATTCAGGATAGCCCATGGTGTTTTTCCTTGACCCCTCTGTAACTACAATAGCAAGAATTAATAATACACTTACAGTGCAAACAAACTCAAAACGTTTTCGCTGATTGCACTAGAGAAGAGTGCCACTTAATTTAATATTAATTTCATTATCATATCAATTGTTTTGGTGCGAAAATGTTTGCAGGTTTTCTTTTTTCCTCTTGCATTCGATGAATCAATCAATGCTGTAAGAGCTCCATATCTAAATCTGTGACTAAAACTATATATTTAAAGAAGCTATATAATTACAAATATCTACAGTTGTGCAAGTGATGTAACTGGAAATAATTGAGATGGACCCTGGACACTACTTAGATATGCATGTTATGTTATTGGCACTGCAAAAAAGCTTTTTGACATTAGGAATAAAACATGTGTATGTTTGATCAGTGGTTACTTAAGTCAAATATGTATGAGGATGATCTCTTATAAATTTGTATATATTGGCTCAATTAAAATTGTGTATTTTATGGTAAACCTTTGTTTATAGCACAACCTTAAGAAGCTATAATACCGAGAAGAGCTCTGTCTCTGGCAAGCCAAGAAGATTGCTAAGACATGAGAAGCCTGTATACTGGACCCATTTTAAGGATGCCTACAAATGGGATCAGAGCAACCCCTCTCTGAAAATCCACCAGAGACTGACTGAGGATCATTTCACTTTGGGCTATGCAAGCCGGATGAGAAACCATTTAGCTGTAAATGTACTCAATGATAGAATGTTGGAATTAGGTAATGTAGGTATTTTTGAAAACTGTGATTTCTATAAATAATATAATGCATAAGATGAAAGCATTAAATTTATTCTTCTTATCCAGTCCCTCTCCTATCACTTTATTCAAGGTACAACTGGATCACAATCAGTAATGTGTTGCACTTCATCAAATCTCCATGGAAATAAATTTAAAGTCAAAATCTGAAAACTTGTGAAAATGATATGTTTCTCATACTCCATTCATTGGATAGTTAAATGTTCGCTGTATAGGGAGGGGGACAGGGGGTCTAAACCTCCCACTTCCCATCCCCTCTATTCTCGGTTCCCTCCTCTTTGCTTTTTTTTTATTGCAGAATACTGCAAAATGTGTAATTTTTCCCTTTTCTCCCGCTTCCCACCACCTTGGGAATCATGCTTCCTGCCCCCTCTATTCCTGCCTCCCATGCTCCCCCCGCTCCCTTTTATCTCGGTCTCTTGCCCTCCCTGTCCCCCTCCACTAAGGAGGAACAATTTACAAGTCCTTGACAGAAAAACGTAAATCGCATAATACTGATATGCCATAGCTTAATATGCCTTTAGGGCAGAGAATTTGCCTTTGTTCTCCCAACATGCGGCATGTACCATTAATCTTGGAGGGGGTTGGTTAGGGTGGGCACAACGAATGCAATACACGCATATTTGACTATATACATCATTAATTGACTTTGTTCTTGCCAATACACCTTAAGTCTTATTACTTGTAGTTGACCACCCTTGAATCTCACAACAGCTCAATTTCGCTTTCTAACATATGTGGTGCACAACGATTCATACTTTCAAGCTCCAAAGAGCCAAGCTGGAAAGGACAAGGCAAAATGTACATTATGCAACATGCAAGAAATTAACATATGAAAAGAGACACATAAATATATATCAGTGGCCTCAATTGCATAATATATTACAGACGTGATGCGTCCACACGGTGTGTTGAAAATTTCAAAGTGTGAAATCAATCCTCAACAAATAAACCAGTGAATTGAAATTCTTTGTTAATTCTTACCTGAGGGGCGGTAAGGGGGGGTCCTGTGCACGGTTCACGGCTATTAAAAACGACAAATAACGGTTCACGGTAATTAATGCTCCAGTTTCACGATTCACGGAAAATAACACTGTAACCAAGGAGGATTTCAGCTGTGAAGCCCTTCACGTGTCTATCTGTTTTATTCTTTACTCTTAGAATTGATGAGTACAGTGTATGTTATCTTTTGGGAGCTATCTTTTCTTGTGCCTGACAATAGTGATGAATTTCAGCTGATGAAAATTGCGCGTATAGACTCATTTGCATTGCTCGGACAATTCTATATTAACATCCGGTCAGACGACGGTGTTTTTCTCTCCCAGGACTGACGAGAGATGTAGGGGAAAGGCCTGATTGCAGGCTAGTTTTTTCGCTCAAGTTGTCACGACTTCGAGAGGAAAGTCATCGTTTCCTCATGGATACACTCTAGATCTACAACTGGAAGCTCTCTTCCAGGCTCAGTGCAGCTAGTGTTGATGTAGGATTTAAAAAGTGGTTCGAAGACCGAAAGCTTCCTTTTTTAATTATTTTAATTAGCGAATGCTTTTATGAGGCTTATCATTTTTAGAATGTGTTATTAGACTCGATGATATACTTTTTAACCCCCACAAATACTGTAAGTGAAGGTGAAGGTAGTGAAAGTAAATCGATGAAGAATAGTACTTAACGTCAACGTCATTTGGCCTTCCCTTGTCTCTTACCTTAAACTGGTCTAACGAAAACTCAGAAGAACTTGGATGTGACTTTTACCATTCTTCCGCTACGAGTAGTAACTGCTCGAAGAAAAGTCATTTCGTCCTCCTTGTCTACTTGATCTTCAATGTCTGAATCTGTGTCATATTCTGATTCCTGTTCACAATCCCCTGTATCTCTGCTACCTTCTCTTGACATTTCTGCCGCATCCTCTTGTTGTTCGTTCTGATCAACATCTACAGGAGCTTCCGAAGGTCTTGTCTGGAATGTCACTTTCTCGTTTTGCGCAACAGAAGTGGCATACATGTTTAATGGCCGTGTGCCTGCTTTAAACATCGTCGTTTCCTGACGCACGGTGCGTTGTCTGACGGCCTTGCCGTAGTTTTCTGCCCACTCCCTCATCAATTCTTTCTCGCCTCTCTTCGTCCTACTGTGCCTGTGTGTTTATAGCATAAGCTTTGCTGCCCTCTGCGGATTTTGCTAACCGGCAGAGTTTTAATTCAATACAGGATCCAAGACCACGCTTTTCCGATTCAGCTTTCAAACCAGCATACTCTATAATGTGCCGCCTTAAAGCTTCTAGAGAAGAATGCGTACTGGTGATCGGAATACGGATTCTTTCCTTCCCTCCAAGAAAAGCCAGAGTTCCAACAGATTTGGGGTCCACATAATAAACTACTCCCTCTAATAACATTTGTTCATTGTCTGTATTGTCGGCCTTTGTAGTTGGCATACCTGGACTGACCCTGACGGCAGTACAAAGGTCACAAATGTCATGCGGAGACTAAGGTCTGCCCAAGGTCATTGACGTCATCAGAGATTGTTTTAAAATTGATCTTAATTATCACGCAGTCTTCAAAGGCTTCTAATAACAAAGCAGAATCCTGCCATTTGAAACTTTAAAACAGGTTAAAAAAAAACTCCTGTGAGGATCCAAGAAGGCCCAAGAACGTTACCACCCATGTAATCCACTTTCACGAGAAATATTTCAATGATAATCACGAATATCGGATAATCTTTTTTATGTTTCACGTATCACGACAAGCACAACATTCACAGTTCACGTATTATAATTTCACACTTTCACAGATCACGGAAATTAAAACCGTTTGATCACGTATCACGCAAAACCCCCTTTCATCCCCTCTTACCTGAAATCTTGCATTCCTTTGATTGTATTAAAACAACTGTCCCGGGCCAACAGTTTACAAGGGGCGTAATGTCTGGCATTTTAAAGGCCCAAACCATTAGCATCTATGATTGTTCTTACATTTCGTCTTATTCTATGGACGGTATTTTGTTGGCGTCGAAACATGACACCTCTGTTGAGTCTGTTGGGAACTCGCTTTTCGGTTTGGCGTGACTGTCACGAGACAGCAGGGGTCACAAACGTTACAAACTGACCAGTACCCCCTAAACTTTCCAGGTCGACTTCGGGAACGATAAATCCCACTTTATCTCGAAAACGAAGACGTTTTTACGCATGAAACGTTGGTATAAGTTAGACGTTTCTTATCTCAACCACGTATCTTTGAAACACAACAGAGGATCAAAATTATTTTTATTATACTTTAATTTTAATAATATACAGGCCGTTATACAAAGTAGTTACAGTGTGTGCATGACAATAAACCTCTGTGGCGTGATTATCTTTACAGGTGTAAGACGCAAGACGAAGAAGGAGTCGGCACACCTGGACTCGACAATTGAACTACTTGATAAGACGAGTACCCTAGTGAAAAATTTCACCAGTCCTTTGCCGTATACAAGCTTAGAAGATGAGAGGTTTATGCAGAATAAGGAAGTCCTCAGGTGGTTAGAAAACTGGGAAGAGGAGGTGCACCAAAGAACGGACCTAACCAACTCAGGGAAAAACAAATTGCTCTTATCAGAGAGCCTCTATTTGATTTGAAATCAGTGATGATTGGTTTCGAACAGATATGCAGTATTTCACCTGAACTGAATCCTGGCTGCATCATTAAATCAATGTTCCTCAACAGTGACCTTGTTGAGAACATCTTTTGTCAAGTGAGAAGAGGGAACGGACAGAATAGTAACCCTACCTACAGCCAGTATGGACCGGCAATGACAAACTTCATCGACAACAAAATCGAACACTGGAGAAACTTCCAGCTTTTCATTTTCTAGACCAAAGAAGTCATAACCTTGAACTTTGATCTGACTGGCCAACCGTTTGTTATTTCCCCCAAAGTTTAAAGGCTTAGACAGTTATCAAAATCCTGACTAGCTACCTCTTATTTATTAAGTGTAGTTTCCCAGTTTTATCCCGTAGATACAACAGGACTTCGTATCGTCCGCCGGGGTCAGTATCGACAGATTAGTATCGCCTATTTAGGTCTCCCCGTGAGTTTCGTTGAATTGCTATAAATCTACGTTTGCAAGCATAACGTTTATCGTATTCTGAATGTACACTCAGTGTAGTACAGTGCTGGAGAATAAGATGAAGAAAAATTTCTTTGTACGACAATGAGTCGTTCCACATACCTGAGTTAACAATAGCTAACTAAACGTAGCTGAATGTAAGGGAACAACTGAGCTATATATAAAGGTGGCTGGATGACGTACATACCAATATTAAAGTAGTACATAAGTACGGCATATTAAAGTCATCATTTCCCCTCCAGCTTGCTGTCGTCTATTACTGTTAAATTAAAAGCACTCGGTTTACCATTGCTTTTCTAGTTAAAGTGCCTATGAACTAAAAAATTTTTCTCCTAAATATGATAGTTTATGACTCCCTCAGTCTAAATATGTAAGTTTTGCTGAGTAGAACCGTTTGCATGGGATATTTTTCCAGCCGCAAAGTTCAAATTTGGCACCCGAGATGTGTCTCCATTTTGCGCGCGGCCAAAACGATCGCATTACAAGGCTGTGACGTCACAAATCGCGCAGAAGACAAGAGTGTTATGGCTGACAAGAGGGTTTCCAGAAGAGAAATTACTTTGGAGTGACTCGTGGGCCCAGGATTGTAAGCTACAAGGGCAGGATTCGCACAATGAGAGCATGTGTGTGTCATTTCTCAAAAGGAAATGAACTAGGGAGAGAAGCGGACTCATTTGAACCGTGTTTGACTCGGTAGGAATTCGATTCGACCCGCATTACAGAGCTGCTTCTCGGAAAAGCTGCAGCATTTGAATGTCGCGTTAATATATGTAACTTCTGCCATTGTTGGATTAGTTTTACTAGTAGCAATTATCGTAATGCAAGATAAAAGATCGGGATAAAGAAGCTTTTCAATATTTGGCCACAAAACTATCGCTATATATCTGTCCACTATTACCTAAAAGCATCCAAGATCTACAACGCATAACTGAGCTACAAAGTTAGTTTTGTTTACATTTCCGTTTTTTTTGGAAACCACATGCAATACTTTTCTCAAACTGGATGTTCACCATAGAGTTTGAAGGGATAACAATGAACGGAACTGTCTTGACCGACGACGAGACAAGACGTTTTAGTTAATCACAGATAGCTATAGGAATATTTAGAAATCCCTCGTGATGTTTCGTCAAATAAAAGGAAGCAGTTCAGCTCAGCATTGATAATTTTTATTGCAAGTCACTCTGCTTCCACTGCATTTGATTTATGAGGTCCTCTTTAAACACCACACATTTCAAACAGATTTGTGCCTCTCTTCTTGTTGACCCTCCTCCTGTTATCTCAAGAGGACCATATAATATGAAATTTCATCTATCACACGTAACACCGTCTAATTGACCCTTCTGCAGTACAGTCTTGGTGATGAAGGTTTAATTTGAATTTATGGCATAAGTTATTTAATCATTTTTATTACTGAAGGGCAATGAAAATGTGACCTTCATTTCCCATTATTTAATTTTGTGGCAGGCTTTGTATTGGAAATTCCTCACACACTGAATTGTCTCAGTCTCTTCTTGACTCATTCCCTGTACCCAAGAAAGCTACCACACAAGCCACCTAATTAGCCAACAGAAAATCAATAATGAGGTTTCAAAATGGGCCTTTTCGATCTCATTCTCCACCTTTAATTTGTAATAATAATAATAATAATAATAATAATAATAATAATAATAATAATTTTTCCGAAAATTAGCTGCATAGGCTACGTTCCTGCCCTATGCATGCTATTTAGGGACTTCTTGTACTGCTTTAATAATAATAATGATGTATACACAGGATAGCCCCATCAGTGTAAAAACACTGGTAACAAAGGGGGATTCTGTTACTAAATAAGTGCCCAAGATAGTAAAATACATATCTTCAAACATTAATAGTGGCATGCATGGTTACGTAGACGAAGCCTGATGCAAAAACAAGAGTGTTGGGAGAATTCAAAGGATTATGCGAGCTTGATCGAACACAGACTCTTAGACATTTGTAACTGAAGAGCATATCAGTTAACAACAAAAAAAGGCTAATACACGCATAATGTGTACAGTGTACTGGGAGGGAACTGTAATTTAAAGGGTTTATGGATCCAAGGGAGCTGTCTTAACCTCTCCCCATCCCCCCCCCCCTCCTTAAACAAAAATAACACAAATAATATGAAACTACACACACAAAGAGGGCAATTTCTACTTGGCATTGATTTCTGCCATACTTCATGGAATTGGAATGGGTGTGTTTCAATGAAAATGGCACTTCAAAATGTACTTCTGGAGCAAATTACATATTCATCTTAGTGTTGAGATTGACCCAAGGGAGATATTGTCATATGAGACCAGTATACAAAGGGAGTTCAGACCAGGCCCCAGTTGTTCAAAAGGTGGATAAGTGTTAGGGAAACCAATTGCGTTATCCACTGGATAGAGATTTATCCGGTCGATAGCGCTATCCAACTTTTGAACAACTGGGGCCAGTATAACTGGACAGGTATGGTTAAGTTTATTTACATGAGACCAGCATCACGAAAGTATAAGTGATCACATAAAGCCTGTAAGAACTCAGCATACTAGCTCTCACCTGCCATAGCATGTTTCCATAAAATTGGTATGAACCAAAATCCTCAAGCAAATTGCTGAACAGAAGGACAAAAATCTCAGCTGGTCTAATATTGTGTAGGCAATTACTTAAACCAGTTCATGTAGTCAGAAGCGATGGATTATTACAAGGACAAAGCTGAAGTCACACTAGTCTGAGTTTGCACGCGTATCATACAATGTCCATCTTTATTTATCACAGTCATCCTCCTCATAGCACCTCCAGGTGGAGTAAAAGACCACAAATGAGCACCATACTCAAAAATTCTTATTTATTTGCTTTGAGATGCTCCCTCATAAATGGCTTGAAATTTACAATACAAGCACTGCACTTCCATTTGAAAATCATTTGCAGCTGCTGATTATAATAAATAAAACACGCTCTTTAGAAATTACTACTGATGTCTCAGCCATTAGGCATGTAATATTTCAAGCAAATTTTGGGTATGTTTATCTTCAATGTATAAAATACTTCCTGCTAACTAATAAGTTTATATCAGTATTCTCTCTGCAAAAGTCCTCATTCGAAAGAGTCGAACAACTGAGTCTATCTTTCTCTTGGCGCGAAAACCTATGAAAAGATGAACAAATTAAGTTACAAACAAGTACACCGTAAACTTGAGCTTGTCTGGTATCGGTTTGAGTAAAATAATTGAAGTACATACAACGACGCTCTTAACAAAAGAAGTAAAGTCAAGGCTGCGTCAATCTCTCGTTATTAACACATAAAAGTACTGACCATTCAATTCTAGAAGCTTCTCCTTCAAGGCCAGTCAAGCCAGTAGAGCTGAAAGTTAGTCAATCCCAACAATTCAATTCGCCATCTTGCTTCACGCAAGATTGTTGTTGTCGTTGTTTAGGCTTTATCCACGGACGACAAACCCCAAAACTGCACATCTTCGAAATCGCTTCGAGCTGAATCTTAGCGTCTTCCTCAGTCGTCGGTAGCTTTCATTGTATATCAATATTAGCAAGGAAAATGTAAGTTTCCTCGCTCAAACACTTGACAAAAACCAAAGAGACAAACATTCTGCGCGATTTGTGACGTCATACGGCCCGCTTCCTCGGCCAACTCGTTCCCAGTCTTCGGCGACACGATTTTGGTCATTTTGGGTACTTTCAGCGGCAAAAAAACGGATTTTTGTTTCTTGCCATCCAATTTCTCTTGCCATTTCGGAATTAACACATAATGAACTACCAAAATGTGCAAAAAAAATTTTTAGTTCATAGGCACTTTAAGTGATTCTGCTTTGGGGATACAATTCTGCTTCAGGATTTCAGCTATCAGAACTTCGTTTAATCTGGCTTTGCTAAAACTGCGTCGAAACGGGATGCCATACGCCTAGAAAAAAGATGCAATTTCAGTTTTACTATAAAGGTGATTCTCAAAGACTTTAGGATCTTTTATACATAATGCCTGTAACTGCTTGTGTGTAACAACCTTGCCAAGGGATGTATCTTCCTTTATTTGCTGAATCGTAACTTTTGATTTCTTAGAGTCCTCCTTCTTCGCTTTCTGTATCACCCGTTTTCTGTGCGCCTCAGTGCGTTTGATTTGGTAGTCGCGTCTAAAATCGCACAGGAACTGGCCAGCACCCATTTTAAAATACCTTTCCACCACATCATCAAAAATGTCCTTTCTTACTTTCTCAGTTAGCTGTTGGGCTGTTTTCTCTTCACAAGATTCGTCTAAGCAACTGTTCCAGGTGCTGAGGAGCGCATTGTCACCTTTCGCTAGACTCACGGAAGATGATACCAGGTCAGACTTCCAAATTCTCAGTCGGTCGCTGTTCATTAGTTGCACTCTTTTCTCTTCCAAATCTAGAAAAGAAATGTGTGCAGCATCCGTAATGTGGGTTAGCCCACCCTTACTGTACTACCTTCGGTCAGTCACATACAGTGTTTCTGGAAAAGAAGACGTGCTATGAATGGACGGTGACGGGAATGTTAGACTGACGGTGGCTTTCTTCTTTACAAAGCACTCTTTAACGTTCTCTAGCAGTTTCTCTTTGCTGGAAAGCAAATTTTCCTTTATGTACTTTCGCAGGTTCTGATGCGTTTTTGTAAGCGCGCAGCCTCCGCAATATCTTATTTTCCCCCGCACCTCGTCAGGTAAACTGTTGATGTCGATGAAGGCAGGCGCTCAGGTGGGTAGTTGGTCTAGTATCGAGGTAGATGCTTCATGAATTATTGATGCATTGACTGCGAAAACAATGTCAGTTAAGAGTGACCAATGCTCCTTCTGTTTACACTCCTTTGGGATTCCTAACACAGCAAGAAATTGCTTCTCTAACTCAGAGCTCATCAGTAAGTTATGTAGGTCAGAGAAATGAGCTCTGAAGTACTTTCTCTTCACGCTTTCGTTTCTGTGTTGTTCAAGAGCTTTCCTAATGCAGCTATAAAGTCGATTCCATCAAATCTTGACAAAACATTTCCCAGCTTCTACTCGATCTTCTGATAACATCTCGTCTAGAACAGCGTTTTTGCGGTAAGCCAACGAAGTCTGTTCCTTGGCTAAAAAACTGTTGTTCCTTAGAGCAGTTAGGAATGTCACAAAGTCAAACCCTTCTGGGGGGTTGACTCAGATGTCCATCAAAGTTTAAACGTTCAATCACTTAACGGAAGTTTATTTCTTCCTCCTCACTACGTTGATCAGTTGCGTTCTCATTGGCAAAACATGCATTGGCAATTTCGTCAATTTCGCTTATCTCTTCCTCTGAAAGCACATCATCAAAGTAATTCACGTCTACCGATAGGTGGCTCATATTGTCGTTAGAATCTTCTGGTATCTTCTCAACATCCCTTTTACAACAGGCGAGATTCAGCTGCAAATTGTCGGTATCACTGCTCTGCGAGTAAAACTCTTTAATGGACTGTGGTAAACGGATTACTTTGTTTCTGTTGAATCCTACCACTTGGATCGCATCGCTCCATCTTACTCTGGACAATGCCACATAAAGGTGTCCTGGAGCAAATATACCAGAAACGTTAACTTTTACAGCATCCAGAGTCATGCCCTAGGCTTTATGGACTGTAAATGCCCATGCAAGCTTTAAAGGTGGTTGGTCCTTTCAGCGGCCACCTTTGTGAAATCGTGTACGTCGTAAACTTTCCAAACTACTTGCCCAACCTTGTGTGTTAGGCCGACTTCCTTGAAGCTTACAACTGGTAGCCCATCCTCCGCAAACGTAATGATTTCACCGATTTCACCGTTGGTCAAACGGTCGGTGGTATTTGAAAGAAACATAACCTGGGCTCCTACTTTCAGTTTTAGGGTGTGGGGAGCGGCTACCAGCTTCAGCTTAGAACGGTCCCCACTATCTTCAGCCACGAAAATATGGGTATCAGTTTCCAGCTCGCTGAGGTACTACATATTGACAAAGTCCACATCATCGTTATAAGCGAAGATTTCCGGAATATGGCCGATTATACCTAATTTCTCCTCGTCAATCGGTCGACTCAGCTCTTTAATAAACTGGGTTGTTTCTAGAGAACATTCCCTTCCTTTCTTCCTTCCTTCCTTTCTCCCTTCATTCACCCTTTTAGTTTAAAAAAAAAACAGTATTTCGAAGCGTGGGATCTGTCCTGGCTCCACCAGTCATGAAAAATAACGCGAGTTGAGAAACCAGAGATCTCCCTCAGCCACACCTGCACCGGGAAAGTTTGACAGGAGTGATAAAAAGGCAAAATTAAAGTGTCGGGAAAACATGACTGAGTGGGCCACCCTTTCTTGGGGGTGTGACAGGCTGACAGGCTGGGGTGCTGCTTCAATTAATCCCTCTTCTTCGCACCCTTCTTTACTAGAGTTCAAACATGACGTTTTTTCTAAGTTTGCTTTTTGAAGAATAATTGCTAAAAATGTGACGTTATTTCATGCATACCCCTCTCTCTCATCTAGGTACTATTAAAATAAAATAATAAGTTGTTTTAGGAGTAGATACGGCATACCTCTTTAGGCTCATGGCAATCGCCAATTCCCGCGAAATAATGGATCGTTCTGGCCTTAGTGGCCTGCCTCAACACTTTGGTGGCACGTCCAGTGGTGCTTATAACGCTAAGGACCTTCTGACTGTTCTCTGATATTTTTATTGCCAAGTGTGATACCGTGTGTGACTTTCCGCTACCCGCAGCCCCGGAAAAGAAAATATTATGTCCACTTAACACAGCGTCAAGGAATTTCCTTTGGCCTTCAGTTAAGATGCTAATATATAGATTTAGCCAAGCCTAAAAGCGGAGCCCCCCTTTTTGTTTTGTCTGTATTTTTTTTTTTGTTTTGTTTTGTTTTTGCTGGCAGTTATTAATTTGTGAAAATACTCTCATTCAAGTCGTTAAATTAAAAAAAAAAAAAAAAAAACCTACTCCCGCTGAGTGTCGAACCCGGCTCGTCGGCGTGAGATGCCGGTGACTAGTCCACTGGGCCAATGGACGTTTGACGTTACATTAGAAGTTAATTTTGATACTTATTTGTTTCTTCGTGACAAGCTGCCTATCAGCATGAAAATGCTGGTGTTTTTCCTGGCAAAATGTGTTCGAAACGCCGTAAAACCATGGCTGTGGACAGAAAAAAACAAAAAACACTAGCTCTGCTATATATGGCGTCGAAACCGCTGCGAAAAGCTGCGAACTCAAGCGGTGTGCCGACCGAGTTTGAACAGAACCGACGAGGCAAATTTGAACTTTTTGCCTGAACTTTATCGCCTAATTTCTTTCGCCTAAATTGAACCTTTCCCCTTCCACCAAAAAGACAACTAAGTGTTCTTTTGAACTTTTTTTTTCCATTAACAAATTTGTTTTTGACTTTTGTTGTCTTTGCTTGTTTTGCTACAACGCGGGTCAACATGCGATTTCGCGCCAAAAACACACGGGATTCAGCACAGGGTTATATCCAGTGTATGAAGTGTATTAGTTACCCTGTGGTGCGGACGGACGGACGTACGGATGTACGGATGTACGGACGTACGGACGTACGGACGGTCACGTGACTATTACGTCACTACCAAAATTTTTTGGCTTCATAGGTTACCAAATTTCCTTAGCAATGGAGCTCCGCCGACGCGCTAGCGCGCTGGCTCCGCTAAAAACATACAAATATGTATTTAACAGGAGCTCCATACGGTTCATTTCTGTGCGCAAGCTTCATTGCTGAACAATTGTAGTTGTTGTTGCGTGACAGCTCGGAAACTCGGCGAATATAAAGGTTCCCTAAAATTTCCAGTCGCTTATACAATTTTCGGCTAGTTCAAACCATCACCCCTTCAAAATGCCCTAAAACAATCTGAGACCACAGAAAAAATCTTCCGATATGTTTTGCTGAAACGAATTTCTTGAAGTCACCTTACGAGAAAATCCACCAAATTGGAATACAAAAATAAAAATGCAAATAAAAATTAGTCTCAGACTTACCTCATGTTTTGAGGCCAGAAACAGCCTGCTATTCGGCAGTTTCTTTCTTTCTTGAGTTCAAAATATCTTTAAACTGACGGCGAAGTCTCTCCGTTCATTTAACAACTTTCTGTGCCAAGCACTAGCTGGGAAATATTTTCGCTCCTTTTCGCTACCTGTTTTTTACTTCAAGACTTTTTATTTCCGGATAAAAAAAACTTTAGTTTCCGGTATCGAAACACACCAACGAGAAAGAGTTTTTCCTGCACTTCCGCCGCTGACCTGTCAATCAATTATTGGGTGTTCTAACTTCCGTCACCCCCTGATGGTGGCAGACATGATACGAAAACAAGCATCTTCAAACGACGCCAAAAACAGAACCTATTTTTCAATATCAGAACTAATTTTTCCGTAGTTGTCTAGTTCAACACCTTCCCTTGCCGTAAGTAGATTTTAGTGACATTTCGTGGTTTATTGGTGCCGTAGTTTTGCGATTCTCGAACGCTGTCAATTTAGTTTCATCCCTTGTCTCTCTCTTAGAGTATACGAACGGTTTCCGAAGGTTTGTTGGCCCCAGGCCTCCAAAAGTTGACCGCGCTGGAATTATTCAAAATGGCCGCCATTCTCAATCAAACACACGCGTACAACAAAGGTAAGCAAATTTTAATCTTTTATTCATGTATACTTATTTGTTGTCAGGGCTCCCTGTGAAGATGTAGCCCCGGTATATAAAACAAATATGGCCTGAATATTTTTACTGTAATTAGTTCAGTTATGTAGTTGGTAATGATTTTAACCATGACAAGAATAAGAGAAAATCGAGATATTAAAAGTACAGAAAAAAGAGTTTGAAAATAGTAGGGTACATCTTTACCATAGTAAACTTGCGCATGATAAATTTCAAATAATGTCTGCTATATGTATCATCAAGCTCGAATTTTCAAGAAATATAGTATTTGTTGTTTTCTTAACCTTGGTCTGACTGAATTTCCAGCTTTCTTATTACAGTCACCACACGTAGGTCAAAGGCGAATAATCCCGCTAGTCGCCTTATAAGGAAAATGGTGCCATCAGTGACAAGTGTCGCGTCACTCAAACGTTTTCGCTGTGAAGCAAAACTTCTGTCCGAAAACATGACAAAAAATTCATTATAACATAACTAGCAAATCCGCGCAATCAAATTCACCTTACGTAAGCGTGCTCCATAATCCTGCTGACTGCACGCTGAATGCGTGAGCAAACTTAAACTGTTTTTTCTGCCTGTAGTTGCCAAAACGTGTTTTCTTCGCGAGCAGCTCGGCGAGTGAATGACCAACAAAAATCATTTTACAGCACAGTTAAACTAGGGAAAAATTGTTGTAGAGTGTTTTGATTTCTTGATTTCTTAATTAGTTTTTGGCGTTGTGTTTACGAATTCTTTCACCGTCCCACTCTCAACAAATGTTGACAAAAGGTAGGTTTTATACGGAAAACTTTTGACACCAAAATATCAAGACATGACACAAAATAAAACACAGTAAAATTGAAGGAAACCGTTAAAAAATAAGTGTCACAAATTCGGTGATTCCAAAATCAAGCGAACTAAGCACTGGGAACTAGAATGGACGACATTTTTTCGGCTATATACTATACAAAATAACATCGTCTTCCCTGCAGTCCATGTAGCTCTGTGTTCAAGCCGCTCCAAATGTTCAAATAACTAGAATGTAATGCAAAATAAGTTGAGTAATCGCTTTCCCAGTTGTTTGATTCATTGATGTTTTACCACATTCCGTCGGCGACCTCTGAACCGACAACCACTACGTTTTGTGTTCGTTCCAACTCTCACAGCTACAATGCTGAAATCAGACAGCTTCAATCCACTTTGGACGATGAACACAACAATTTTGTAGGAAACATCAAACCTATACCACATTTTAGAGCCAATAATTGGCAGGCTTTTCAAAAAAAATATTCTCGGAAGTTCACTTCTGAACAGTTTCATACTTAATTCATTCAGCTCTGCAAAGAAACGCTGCAACAATTCGCAAGGTTTTGGCGCGTTTTTCTTTAAGTCATGCGATCGATTATTGTTCTTTTTTTCCTCTTTCTCGTTTTTTTCTCGTTCTTTCTTGATTTTTATGGTAACTAGTGATTGAGTTTTGAATCACCTGAGCACCATCCTCGGAGACCCAGGGGCAGATAGTAGGGCGAGGGAAAGTCGGAACGGGCAAAAAAAAGTGAGCGAAGAAAAGTCAAGCGAAAACGAGGAGCCCCTGGGGACAATGTTTCTCCAGCGTAGTTCCTAACGGTCCAGCCCGTTCTGGCTCCTGACTGGGCGCAGAAAACTTTTGTATTTTTCTGCCCAATCAGTGAGCAGCAAATCTCTGAGTCCGTTTCGTGTGCTCGAATTTTTAAGAAATATAGTATTTGTTGTTTTCTTAACCTTGGTCTGACTGATTATTGTTCTTTTTTTCCTCTTTCTCGTTTTTTTCTCGTTCTTTCTTGATTTTTATGGTAACTAGTGATTGAGTTTTGAATCACCTGAGCACCATCCTCGGAGACCCAGGGGCAGATAGTAGGGCGAGGGAAAGTCGGAACGGGCAAAAAAAAGTGAGCGAAGAAAAGTCAAGCGAAAAACGAGGAGCCCCTGGGGACAATGTTTCTCCAGCGTAGTTCCTAACGGTCCAGCCCGTTCTGGCTCCTGACTGGGCGCAGAAAACTTTTGTATTTTTCTGCCCAATCAGTGAGCAGCAAATCTCTGAGTCCGTTTCGTGTGTTCTGACACGGAGTAGTACACGAGGGTCGTTTGTCCGTCATATTACCTTGCTTGTTTATCGAAAATCTAAGGCTCTTTTCATGGAGAATCTTACCGTAAATGCGCCACAAAGCTTAAGGACATGGAGACGAATTTGTCAAGTTTAGTGAAAAACCAATTCACCGGAAAATTTGTGATTGTTGAACGTATCGTACTATTGTTTGCAATCCCCGTGCGCCTTCTGATTTGGACCCGAAAGATCGCAGCCTTTTGTCTAGTTACTTGTGACTTATAAAAGGTAGGATAGAATTGTGCTTGAGGTTCAAAACTGCCGGATTTTCGAATTACCGACTGTTCCAGTGTTTGTTTTTGTATCTCCTATTAAATCTGTGGCCGTATGAAAAAACTCAGTGATTTTTTTACTTGTTTGATTAGAATCGGAGGTATATGCTCTGCAAAGGTTTAAGCTTAACCCTTGTTTCCGATTCTTTTACGTGTTACTTAGCCAGACAACTCCATTAATTTGTCGCTAATCAACGCAGAGCCGAATAAAAAATAAATTGAATTAAAGTTTATTGAATACTAAGTGAATGCTTTGTTTTTTATTTATTTTCCTTGTCAACTGTTTATAAGCAATCAAATTGGGAAGAGGGTGAAGAGTGTTTACACATGTTAACAGCTGTCCCTAGAATTAAGTACCACTCGATTAAAAAATACAGTAGATTCTCCATGAAAAGAGCCTTAGATTTTGGATAAACAAGCAAGGCAATATGGCGGACAAACTATCCTCGTGTACTGCTCCGTGTCAGAACACACGAAACAGACTTAGAGATTTCAGTGCAGATTGGGCAGAAAAATACAAAAGTTTTCTGCACCCAATCAGGAGCCAGAACGGGCTGCACCGTTAGGAACTGCTGTGGAGAAACATTGTCCCCAGGGGTCCCTCGTTTTGGCCTTGACTTTTCTTCCCCCCCCCCCCCGTTTTTTTTTTGCCCGTTCCGACCTTCCCTCGCCCCACTATCTGCCCCTGGGTCTCCTAGGATGACTGCGCACTGATCTGATTCGTTTTGCCCATAATTTCAACGGAAGCGAAATGGCACTGCGACATCGATCCTGCCGGAAAAAATACTATCTCAGTAAGCTTATAATCGTTCAGTTTTGGCCGGCATTTCCACTGGCTATGTTACAGAACAATTGGTTCATGCTTTTATTTGTGCGTACATCGAGTTATGGATGCCTCAGATCTGGGATGTCTGGAGAGCACTCAAGAAGCTAGAGTTACCCTTGGCTCCAAACTTCCCACCTGTATCCATAACTCGATGTACGCACGCTAAAGCATGAACCGTTGGTTAAACAGTGACTACCCAAGTTGAGAATTTAATATAAGAATTATTCCACTTGCGCTTGTTGAATATTAGGTGTTTATAACCAACTCGGCGCGTTCAGTTTATCGCCTCATATCCAACGCGCGCTCGTAAAAATAATTGTATTAACTGATGTTTTATCTTCGGCGTATTCCTGATATAAGCGCCACCACCGTTACGTCTTTGCTCCTAATTAAAGTTATTACTGTTTCCTGAACGTCTCTTGTGATTGGTCAGATGGTTTTACCACAGACATGGCTTCAGTAAATCAAGTGTAAATGTCTAGAGAGCTTGGAGACAGTTCCAGCAAGGACGGCTTTCTGTGGCTTTACCTTTTAGAATCAAATATCGCTTATAACGCGTTGTCTATAATAATTGTGATTCAGTTTATATTTCCTCGAAGGTTACGCTAACAGTAGTACCTATAGTCCTGGCTCCCAACGTCCAGCTTCACTGGAGTCTAGCACAGTGGAGTAGAGAATTTTCTGTCAGAGTGTAGTACAGAGCGAGCTGTGTTCTTGGGCGGTTGCTGAAGCTTTGCAGGCCTGATAAGAACTCAGCGAAACAAGCTGGCCAATAGGATTTCTGATACGCTTGCGGAGAGCTAGTCGTCCACTTCAGGTTAATTGTTGCTGCAAAATTGAGAAGAGCCCTTCAGGCGTCCCTTGGTGGTATTTAGGCCCTGCTGCAGCTGCTGCTGTTGCTTTGTCGACGACGACAATGATAACGGCGATGAAGGCAGTAAGTAGCTATACGTTTGTACAGTCGTGCTGCAATCGACTTTTTTCCTCGTTTCTGTCCGTGCGATTACATGCAATTGAATTTACAGAACGTTCGCTTTGGCGCGAGGAATTTAAAAACGAAAATAGGTTCATCGCAGTGAACAACTGCTTAAAAGCGAATCTGAAATCTTTATTCATGAGCCCGTAGATCAGTGGGTTCAGCATGGAGTTACCGTAGTGCATCCACTTGGCTACAGACACAATGAGAGGTGGAGGTGCGCAGTGACAGATGTAGTAGCTCAAGTTGAGTGCGAAAAAAGGGGACCAGCACACGATGAAGGCTCCGATCACCACACCAAGGGTTTTGGCTGCTTTCAACTCCACGGTCAGAGAGAACCGCCTGGACTTTCCATTTACGTTCAAGTCAATTTGTTTTGCTTGATATCGGGCGGCTTTGAAGATGTTCAAATAAGCATAGAGAATGATTACCACCGGAATTGCGTAATTGAGCACCACCATCAACAACGTGTACAGTTCCCAGTGCCAGAACTTGAGGGCGAGAGAAGCGACGACAATCGAGTACAGCCAGATGGCGGTGAGGATCACAATAGCTCGCTTTGTGGTCATGCGAACGTGGTAGTACAAAGGACCCGTGATGCAAAGATAACGGTCAATACTGACACATGTCAGGTGCCATATCGATGCCACGCTGACCATCATGTCGGTGCCGGTCCATAACCTTTGCAACAAAGGTTTGCTCACGAATAAAGGCGGGCCGGAAACAATGTATGCGAGCCATACTGGCATTGAAACTACTGCCACAAGGATGTCGGTGAAAGCTAATGACGCTACAAAATAGTTTGTGACATGGCGGATTCGACGAAAGCTTTTAAATGCTAGTATGACCAGCACGTTACCAACGATGGCGAGAACCATTATTAGCACCACGAACGTGCAGGAGAGCGCAGTGTGCGTCGCATCAAACTTATCAGGCGTATTAGAGCTTGCGTTTGTCATTGCGATGACTTGTTTACAGTCATAAACACTTGACTTTGCGAGATATACTCAATTAATCTGCTGTCCCAGTTTAGAGGCTTCTTTCTACAGCTGGTAGTTTTCTTCCTTGAACGTTCTTGTCTGATGTTTTCTTGCACTCGCCCGCTGACAGCTTGTTTGTATACTAACTTGAACGCGTTATCATGAATTCCCTTCAGATGAACTAGTATAAAGACAAAATCCTTCTGTGTCTTCGTATCCTTTACTGGCAGAGCAGTGAGAACATTTTTGGCTCATTAACGGTCAACCGAAAAACATCCAAATGTGGCTTAAGCTCGTTGAATCCAAAAACACCAGTCGCTGTTGGGGGTTAATTTAAAGTCAGAGCTGTTTGGCAGTCTTCGGTATTAGTCCACAGTGTCTTTCAATTGCTCAAGGCCCTCTCTACAAGAAAGAAAAAAAAGAGCACATTTTTTTTTGGTCAAAGGCAAAGATGACGGGCTTAAACATTTATTGGTGATCGAGACATAGAAATGATAAATGAGGATAAAGGAAGAAAGGAAATAAATTCATAGGAGACAAATTATTTCAATACCAGGTGAGATTTAAACCCACTGCCTTCATTTGCACACGAATTTATTCCAAATTATCACATATAGATCATTGTTATCGAGAGTGTCGCTGTGCTCTCACAATACCATCAATGCATCCATTAGTTACCTAACAAAAAACTAAATACAAATTAGGACAGAGTATGTTTTTTACGAAACGTATCTTAGCTGAATGTGATCTCACACAACCTTCTGACGCGTGATAGATATTTTAGTCCTATTTAACTTTTTTTTGTAGAGCTACAGAATATGGCCAAATTTAATGTTATTCTGTTATGAAAGACAGAAATAGCACTAAATTACTAATCTGTGGTTTGCCTCAGGTTTTACTATTTTAGTTAATTGGCTTTTGAAAACTTGGCTTGAAGCTTTAATTAAACGTTATAAATGAAAGAGTGATTCTTTAGCGAGGTTTCAGTACCCAAGATAACGAGTAACTGAAAACTAAGACAGGTGCTTCATTCTTCTCATTTAGTATTTGGAATGCTCAGTTCTTCTTTACCATTTGGATTGTAACTCGGTATCAGAGTAATCTACCGTATTATCTCGATTTCCTCTTTTCACCTCTTTTTTCGTAGAAATAACTTTAATCAAAGTAGTAAAGAGGTAATTACTGAGAACGCAAGCGAATAATTGTTTGACCAGGAATTGCATTGTAATTAGTTCTCTAGTTTAAAACGTAAATATAAAGAAAAATGTAATTTTAAACGCTGAAGTAATAAATAACCGACGTTTCGAGAATACTGCCTTCATCTGCATATCTGAGTCCCAGAAAACTGTGTTAGTTCAGCTCGGTTGGTGGGCCGAAATTTCAGCACGGGCTGAAACTCGCAATGTAATCGGGCCCTCAACCACTTCGAGAGCACACAAGAGTCGCAGACAGCGCACAAAAGTTCAGAAGCAAATTGAAGTCTCTTTTCCGTTTGGCTCAGGCTAAACAACAGCACAAAGAAATAAACTGATTTATTTTGGCTAGCGCTAACATGTTGGAAGCACATACAAATGGGTGTGGATAATGCATGGAAGGTACTATTGGACACAAGCACGTCACAGTTTAATGCAGAGGGGTCCATGCAAACGCTGGGAAAATGTTGACCATTGTTTTGGCGCAAAAGTTTGTATGGACTCTGATTATGCTTGTCATTATGATTGTGGAAATACCTCGGCCTCGGCAAGTACTTGCGTGAGCGTAAGCAAATAATTCACGTTTGCCCTTGCTGGTGTGCATTGAATGTGTTGTTTTTGTTCGTTTCACACGTTAATTGTTTTCCACCTCAGCGGAACCTGGAAAAGCATAAAATTTGTGTTTCGGCATTTGTTAGTGTTTTACTGAAACAATAAATGAAGCCGAACTTTGTATCTCAGTTTAAGTGGCTCAAATTCATTGCAGAGCAATCCTTTCTTGAGCGAAATCCGAACTGCTAGCCGTGCAATTTAGAGACTGGAACCTTGATGTCTGCTATCTCCAAAACACTTGTCGAACATATGTAAAACTGGAAAATCCTTGACCGTATAAACACACTATCCATTTTTTTAGATTAAAATAGCTTAAATGAGTCTCAAAAAGGTTATTGTCGTTATTTTGTGTAAAAGCGTATAGCGTGCGTAACAGCTCAAAACGGGAGCGGCAACTTGGACATTGATCGAGAATTAGCATATTAAAACTTTTGGAGGAAACTGCTAGCATGTTAGTGACCCTAACGTGGAAATGCTCCGGACGTTCTTTGTGAGCCGGCAGATTTCCTTTGGAAATCTGTCGTTTTTGCCATTTTTTGCCATCCTTGAAAGTGCAATCTGACTTTCCCATGAGAGTTTATCGTTCGTGTGATTGCGAATACGTTAATTTGTATTGTTTAGTTGTATGTAGTTTCACTCGATAATCCCCACTGAGCTAGCGGTATATAGTATGGTCGATTTACTCAGTAGAGTAGCCTTTCAGAGTACCTTAAGCTAAGTACACCACATGCTGTCACTCAACGGCACAGCCAGAAGAGTTCGTTACGACCTTCATGATAGCGATCCTAAAACATCCCCGAATTGGGGACAATTATATCAATAGCAAAATGGAAATATTTTCTGCAGAACATTTATCTTTTCTTAATGTTCGAACGAACTTTCTGTCCCTCGGGATTCAGTGGTAAAAGCAAAAATCAAGGATGCCTCCATCATTCACAGAATTTCAACGAAGACATGTACGAAGGGCTGTTGTAGCAACCCAACCATGACCTTGAGATAATAACAAAAGACAGAGGACAATTTAAGAGAATTTCAAGCAAAATGCAAACAAAGCCATCCAAAAAAGCGCATTCATATCCCCAATTTCCTGGCAAATTTCCTGTTCCTTCGCGGCCGACTACGGGCGGCCTTCTCAAGTTTTCCCTTTTCAGTCACGCAAAGCCTAAAGCTTTCCTTCTGCGGCAAATTTTACCAAGCTTTTTCTTTTTTTGTATTTGCTATGAGGTGAAATAAGTGATATCGTGTAATTTCTAGCATTTTGTACGTCACTCCGTTCGCACTCTGGGGCCGACTTCGAATCCCTGGCGGTGGGCAGTGAATGATAAATGGTATTCACTTGCTGGAAATTGAATACACTTGAATTTATTCAACGTGTTGTCGGCTATTTCGAATTCTGGACTTCATAAAACTCTACCGGCGTAACTCAAAACCCGTGATAATGGAAATGAATGTTTAAAAAAAATGGTGGGTTTAAAGAAAACCTACAGACACTATTAAAAAAAAATGTTTGATTACTCCGCATCAGTGATATTTTTAAATTCATCGGCTGTTTGCGTTAAATTATTACAGCACTAAGAGGCATTTTAATTCGACTATTCGTGGGTTTGCCAAGCGGTAGCGTCAAGGAGTCTCGGGAAGGCACAAAAAAGTGAAAAGATTTAAACATCTCAGCTCCCAGTTCACCAACAAGCTCGCACAACAAGCGAAACTCTTCAACCCCAAAATGAACTGATAAAAAACGTGAATGCATTGTCAGTCAACACAATAAATATATGTACACCTAAGCTGTTCTGATGTCCTTGTTTTAGATAAGGGTTTACATTGTATTAATAAAATAAGACCTGTCCTAATCTCTAAATTATAGAAAATAAATAAACAACGTTTACCGGGGCCAAGTAACTGTCTTCCCCTCTACAACGCTATAAACGATATAAACAAATGTGTCAGGAGTTTCTTTCATTATTTCAAGTATTGAAAAACGCTTTTCTCGCGGAAAAATTAAAGGCGAAAAATACCATACCAGAACCTACCTTGTTTTCGTTTCGATCTATCAAGGCCTTTTCTGAGAGATAACTAATATCTACAAAGTGTCGGAAGTTGTCAAAATATAACTTGTAAAGTAACATCTTACTGAGCAAAATACTATCAATTAAACTACAAGAAGCGAAACTAATTTATTAGCATATATTTGTTTTACCTCGCCAGTTAGTTTCCCTTCAAAAAGAGGCATACATATGTCTTGCGGTTCAATGTTCGCGCAATCTAAATGCCATTTCGCTTGAAACTTACCTTACCTTGACAAGAAACACAGCTATCTCAAGCAACCGTTGATATTTACAGCCAAGATACACCGAAATTTAAAAAGATAATATTATTGCCGTGCAAAGGTCGCATCATGAAGTTGGCCAAGTATCTTCATGAGAACTCCCGCCGAATATGATTTATTAAAATTGAGCAATTTCTTTCGTGCAGTGGCTAGCGAAAACAAACCACAGTTTTGTTTTAACAGATGGCCGTTATTCATGTGAGGTGTTATAAATTTAGCTCTATTCTTCTCTTCCTAGCCATCCGCAGGGCTTTTGCATCATATAACAAGAGTTGTTAATGTCTTTTTCCCGCCAATCGGATGTACGCCAGCAATAATTTGCATAGGAAATCTTCAGTGCTCGAATCGATCTGTTCCGTGTAGCCTGGTAACGATTTGTATTTCTTTAGATTTTTATTCGCCCAACTTAAATAAATTCTTAAATGAATATAAAAATATATACAAATTTACAATAAAAAATAAACATATCTAAAATAATCCATTCAAATTAAACAAGTTCAATATATACGTCCTTATTACAAAACGTTGTCATATTCATTTGTAAATACTAATATATAGATTTAGCCAAGCGTAAAAGCGGAGCTCCACATCTCTCTTTCATACTAATTGGCCCGTAAAATACAGTAAATTTTAGTTGTGCAGTTATTCCCCAAGAGGTGATAAACAGCAAGGGAAAACATGCGGACCGCCGAGGAAACTGTGAGTTGGCTTATTTTTCCTCAAAGAGAAGACTTCAGCACAACTTTCACCGACAGCTCTTCTTGTAGCATTCTTTCGAAAGCTAGCTTATTAAGTTCAAGAAGGGTACCTGTAAAACTACAATTGCTAAAAAAAAAACCCACTTAAGTTGCTCCCGGTAGCGACTCGACAGACTTTTCCATGCAAATACATATTTCTCACTGATTCCAATGCATCCCTTTGGTTGTTTAGTTCTGTTAACCATGAAACACTTCTCGAAATCTATCTTGCTAAAATGAATAATATTTTTCCGGCATCAAACCGTTTACTGACAAAAATTCTCCAAAAAATGTTTTCTGGATCTTTCAAGCACACATATAATTATCAAGAGAAAATGGCACAAGTTTTTCAACCGTGAAGTATTAATCGAGCGCTTTCAAGAACACACCCTGAACTAATTTTAGGAAGCTTTTAGAGTCACATTTTAGACAAAATAGACTTAGACCGAGAAATGTTTGCTTATAGTTACTTAAATAAAGGTTTCATTTCGATCTGTAACTAAAGACACTGAAATGGCTTCGCGGTTTAATAAAAACAAAACGAACACGAAAACATGCCACACTGAACTCACTCACTGAAACGGCGATTCTAAAAAGGGTGCTTTTCTTTGGGAAAATCCAAATCCGGATTCTTGTATCCAAAAACGGATTTTGCGTTTCTTTACCTAAATCCGAAAATGGATTAATCACGGATTAGTGATCTGAAGAATCCACACTCCGAGTGGATACATCAGATCAAATCTAAATCCGGATTTTTAGGATTCATGATCCGTGCGTTTCTTTGGGGGACGGATCCGAAAATAGTACATCTGTCAAGCGGTCTTCCATGCAAATTTACTGGTCTCGCAATGACAAGCTTTGAGGTGCGAAAAAATGTTATGCAAATTACCTGGCTGCACATTGAATGTGCAGCCAGCTAATTTGCATAAGTAATTCAAAGCCAAGGTTGACACCTCTCCGTCTCTTGAGGTTTTAGCTGAACACACTAGGAAATCAGGCAAACGCCCACAAAAGACTAATTCAAGCTCTCCTAAACTGAAATGAAAGTAACCGCAATTTCCGGATTAATGAAGATACAACACTAATTAGTGAGTGCTTTGTCCATTTTACTAAGGAATAAACAATCACACATTTTAACAATGGTTCTTTTTTGAAAATTGTTCCTCAGCAGAACAAAACTAAAATACAAGTAATATACGGTAGTCAAAAAGCGGCATAAACATTAATTTACCAGCCTTTTCCAATTTCAGTCAGTCAAATAAAATAAAATGCTGGTAAACGTAAGAATACAATTTTGTAACCGGTAATATTGAATTGAATAAATTCTCCGCCCCGCTACCTGGAAGACCGGGAAAAAGGTTTTCAAAAAATATGATGATTTTAGAGTCGTAATACAACTTAACATTCATTGTACATTGATTGTAAATGAAAACCTGGCAATCGGTTAACCTTTTGTTTTGTTTTGCTTCTTTTTTATTGCACAAATAACAGAATCTTCCAGGTATATGCATGCTACCTAAGGAAGACAGAATAAGCTATAAAGCGATGTTAGACATTCCACTTCCAGGTATATGCTACCCAAGGAAGACAGAATAAGCTAAAGCGCGATGTTAGAAATTCCGCTTCCAGGTATACGCTATACCCAAGGAAGACAGAATAAGCCCTAAAGCAATGTTAGACATTCCGCTTCCAGGTATATGCTACCCAAGGAAGACAGAATAAGCTAAAGCGCGATGTTAGAAATTCCGCTTCCAGGTATACGCTACCCAAGGAAGACAGAATAAGCTATAAAGCAATGTTAGACATTCCGCTTCCAGGTATATGCTATCCAAGGAAGACAGAATAACCTAAAGCGCGATGTTAGAAATTTTGCTTCCAGGTATATACTACCCAAGGAAGACAGAATGAGCTAAAGAGCGATGTTAGAAATTCCGCTTCCAGGTATACGCTACCCAAGGAAGACAGAATAAGCCGAGAGGATCAGATTCGAAAACAATAGGTATTGTTTACATGTGTGAAACTGGCCATATTTGGTCATTTTTGAGAGCGGTGAAAACAATGACTAGCTAATGCACGAGGGAAATTCAAAATTTCCGATCACGGCACTCGCAGTTAAGTTTGAGTCTTCGGCGAAAGCAAAGCACTGGCAAAATTTCCCTGTGGGAGAGGGTAAGAGGAACATTTGTCACGGTACGAATAGTTTCACAGGAGTGGGGTGGTTATGGCAATGAATGTCGTTCAACACACGGACAACAAAGAAAAAGTGCAGCTTAGTTTCTTGGCTTACAGAACGAGTAGAAAACATCTATACTTGTTTCAGCGAGATTTAAGTTTGCTAATCAGAGAATATATCAACGGGAATACACATCTGCAGGCTGACACACGCGAAATTCAGCAAGGGACTGTTCGCGTGTTTCATTTTGTTCCACACAACTCCTTTCTTTCAAAAAGCAGTTAACCCATTCAATTCTCGTGAAGCTGAAAGGGAACGGAGCATTTAAATTTCGCGCTGCATATAACATTTGGGTTGAAAAAAAAAATTCGCCCGTCATGGCTATTTGCATAACTTTTGACTGAACATTGGCTTCCCTCAAAGTCGAGAATACACATCTCCACCTGACACACACGAAAATTCAGCAAAGGTCTGTTCGCGTGTTTCATTTTCAGTGTTTTACACAACTCCTTTCTTTCAAAACGCAATTTTAAAAGCCAGTCAATTCTCGCACAGCATAAATAAATCGAACACGCGTTTTCCACTTCGTTGAATAATCTCGAGGTGTAATAAAATGTTACAATGGGCGGTGCGCTCAATAAGAAGAGCAGGGCTTGTTTATTTAAGAAACTATTCAAAGTGTTGTATAGGCTCCAAAACAATAGGTGAGAACAACGCAGCAAAACAAATCTCTCAAACTGAAATACTAAACGATAACCGTTCGTTACAGAGTTCTCGCATAACGAACTTTTGAGCCATCCTTTACTAATGTTTATATCTTAAGAAAAAAGGATTATGTTGAAAGAAGTCCCTGTTCATGACTTAAAAGTTAACACAAAGTTAAGTTGCGTCCGTAAGAGATGCGAGTCTTAAAAATAAACCGGTTTGGCAATATATCAGAGTACCTCCCACACAAACAGAAAGAAAATGCGTTTTTGTTTGACGCTATCAAGAAACGCTTTTTAAAAAGCTAAATTTCTTAGACAAAGGAGATTGTTTATGCTTTTCAGTCTCCTACAAACTGGAAAGCGATCTAGGTTCAATGGCAACAAGCGCTGACTAAAAAGGTAACCAAATCTAATGAACGATGTCGCTAGGACAGATTCTTATTTCATAACAACAATTATTTTGATTTAAGAACGGCGCATACTGAACTATGACTTTTAGAGTTAGCCGAAAATTCTGCATTTTCAGTGACCAAAAGACAATGCAGCGAAGGCTCGGCAAGGAGACATTTTCCCCTCGGTACCCCAGAGAAAATAGCATCACGCTAGCACAATCTACACTCCCCACCCCCACCTAAGAAGAAAGTTTGTCAAGCCGAAAATTTTACAATCTTCGACGAACTTTTCGTCGTGATCTCGGCATAGCTTCCACAGCGTCCTTGTGAACAAAAGGCTATTGTTCCTGCAAACAACAGGCTATTGTTTGTGCGAATTTGATCCGGTACAATAGACCATTTCTTGATAAAGCGGCTTTAAAGCGATGTTAGACATTCCGCTTCCAGGTATATGCTACCCAAGGAAGACAGAATCAACTAAAGCGTGATGTTAAAAGTAATGCTTCCAGGTATATCATACCCAAGAAAAACAAATCGTAACGATAGCGATCAAGTTTCCAGGTACAGCATATTATGTGAGAAAATCAGAATAAAGCTAGAGCGCGATGCTAATATTTCGCCTTAAGGTATACACGTATTTAAAATCGTAATTCTTATTGCCACTTACCAAAGGCCTCTCGTCTCTTTTTGTCTCGATTCCATAGCTTCGTGGACCGGTCGTTAAGACGTGCGCGATTTTCAAAACCTTACATGTCCCGCCACCATTGTGTTACACGCAAAACACAAATTCAATATAATGTTTTGAAGAAAGCCTGGTATTACCAAGCAGTCGCTAGGTATTTAGGTTGGAAACCTTCTATTATTGGAATAAAGTAAGTAAAATATCAAAAGGAAACGCAATGACTCGCGGCTGGGAAATGTTACATGATAGTAGTGTAGCTCGAATAAATTATAATCGAGTCGTGAAAGCGCCACCACGTCCCGTGGGTCCTCTAACATACATTTCTTCACATAAAAAGTCAGTAGCCTAAAAATTTGATCGATGTCGGGTTCTTGCTCGACCTACATGCAAATCAGCAACGCAGCTAAGTAAAAACAACCATGAACTTTCAGTTTTCTAAGAAACATCGAGGAGAATTTGCAGGTTTACGTAATGTTGAAATAAATTCCTGCCAGACAATTCTCACACAAACTTAAAAGTCTCTTTTTACAGCCTGACCAGGAAAATCTACTAAAATCTCAATTGCATGCATCAGCCGGTTTTAATTGTCACAAAGGACTATAGCGGCGGTCTAGCAAAGAAAATATACCATAAAACTGAAACGACGAACACATGTCGCACCACATCATTTCAAACGGCGTGACAAGACTGAATACTTCTCTGGGCCTGTTCTAGATTTCGTTTCCTGGCGTATGGTGACAAGTCGTGTGGCCTAAACCGTTTGTGTTGCTGGAATTCGACAGAGCCAAAAGGAGGTTACCCGAAAAACAGACAAACTTACCTGAAAATCCACGCAATTGCGCTGACTGCGCTCGTTCTTTCCTGTAATAATTATAACTTCACGGCGTGATCGCCTTTCTCATAATCTTAATGTATGTCATGGCATATCCTAAAAGCTGGACTGGACTCTGGACTCTGGACTCTGGACTCTGGACTCTGGACTTTTCCTCCCAAACCTTTACCCCCTCCCAAAAAAAAAACTCTATATCTCCCCCCATAAAACTTCCCTCCCCCCAAAAAAAATTCCTTCCCCCAAATAAAAAATTCAACTACATCGGATTTCTGATTGAAAGCGATTGAACAAACACTTGTCGTCTCAATGTTCTTGCACAAATCGGCATTGAAATCACGAACGCCATCGAACGACCCGACGCCAATCCTTAAAAAAATAGAGTTTGGCGTGCGAACGTGATTGCATTACACAATAATAAGCAAAGATCAGGTAAAATTGTCTATTCATCGATGCGACGTGTGCAAGCTCTTATCAGCTGCCAGTGACAATATTGTTTACCTAAGGTGTTACATTTACTCTTGTTTTCAGTCAAACATAAAGTATTGTGTGTCCTTGAAATAAATTGCATTTTTTTAGAACGTTACTTGTTCGATGGTCATACTAAACCTTGTTAATTGCAACCGCTCAGAGGCTCTTTCCGCTAGCAGATAGGTTCTATTCACAGACACGTGCAAGGCCTTGCGTACTTTTATCAACTAATCTGATGACAAGCTATTGACGTGCGCGCGCGGCGTGGGTTTTCTTTGCCTCATTAACAAAACATTTTTTTAAAAGAATACGTGTAATTAACTGTCCAGACAGAGACATTGGTGACTGAGTTGACCAAGTTTAGGTGCTGTGAAATGTTCTGAGAGCTGAGAAATGGAAAAAGGAACCCGTAGTTACGCCCAAGTGGTTATTGGAAGTAAGTATCGTTATCGCAATACATTCTAAAGCGATATGTGTAAGACCAGTATTTCGGTAGAGCAAGTAACCGAAGTAAAATTGCTGTTTCTTTTCTTACTGAAAGGCTCGTATGAATCCGAGAAAGAGGAAAAAAAGAGGCAAGTACATGTATATTGTTACGTGCGTTACACTGTCTTAGGCACATTATATGCTGTCACTTCTTTTTGTTAACTTCCACGTGCGCCAGCTGCTGACGCCACTTCATAAGCAATTCTTGCTACACTCCCTTCATTTTCTGCTTAGGATGACCTTTTACTGAAACGATTATATATTTAACTCTCAAGCAGTTTAAGGTCCAGATGCAAAGTGCGCTGGAAGAAAGTGATCGGCAATATCTTTCGTTAGGGTAAGATTTTCTCAAATAAATAAATCGCCTATCGTGACATTTTTGACAGCGAACAAATCTCGATGGAGGTACTCTCCTATAAAAATGAAAAAGAGTGCTTCTGGAAAAATTTCTAAAACACCCCTAAAAGGTACCAGAATCTCGCTTCGTAGGGGTGGCTTGCATTCATTTTAACCCCTCTACAGGCAAAGTAACAAATACATCCTATCAAATTTTTTAAGATACTGCGAAAGCTTTAACGACAGTCTTTTTTATACTTAAGCACCCTAAGCGTTACCAATCCACAAATTTACCCTCTAACAGTCACAACAGCACCCCGTCATTTTTATAGGGGAGTAAACCTCCCCTGGAACTAAACTTCTAAAATAAATGAAATAGGCGAATTGATTGCGAATTTAATTTGTATGAACAAATGAATTAGGTAGTACTGATACAGGAACGTCACTTTTCTTAGGATGAGAAGTTGTTTTGTTAC
Organism: Siderastrea siderea; assembly: GCA_964030785.1. Classification (NCBI taxonomy): domain Eukaryota; kingdom Metazoa; phylum Cnidaria; class Anthozoa; order Scleractinia; family Rhizangiidae; genus Siderastrea; species Siderastrea siderea. Next base: position 71,858,902 of record OZ034968.1, on the reverse strand, counting down.
TCGAAGAAGAGTGCTATCCGTACTATCCGTTAAAATATTTTTGTACGTGTGTTTCGGCAAATCACCTGGCCCCAGTTGTTCAAAAGTTGGATAGCGCTATCCACCGGATAAATCTCTATCCAGCAGATAACGCAATTGGTTTCCCTAACACTTATCCACTGGATAGTGATTTATACGGTGGATAGCGCTATCCAACTTTTGAACAACTGGGGCCAGATGTCTTGTGTATTTTATATGGCCTGCAGAAAAGGGTTTGTTTTTGCTAATAAATAATTAAAACCACAGCACCTAAACTTGGTCAACTGAGACACCAATGTCTCTGTCTGGACAGTTAATTACGCGTATGCTTTTTAAAAATCTTTTGTTAATGAGACAAGAAAACGCACACCGCGTGCGCACGTCAAAAGCTTGTTATCAGATTAGTTGATAAAAGTACACAAGGCCTTGCACGTGTCGGTGAATAGAACCTATCTGCTAGCGGAAAGAGCCTCTGAGCGGTTGCAATTAACAAGCTTTAGTATGACCATCGAACAAGTAACGTTCTAAAAAAATGCAATTTATTTCGAGGACACACAATACTTTATGCTTGAATGAAAACAAGAGTAAATGTAACACCTTAGATAAACAACATTGTCACTGGCAGCTGATAAGAGCTTGCACACGTCGCATCGATGAATAGACAATTTTACCTGATCTTTGCTTATTATTGTGTAATGCAATCACGTTCGCACGCCAAATACTATTTTTTTAAGGATTGGGATTGGGTCGTTCGATCCCGTTCGTGATTTCAATGCCGATTTGTGCAAGAACATTGAGACGACAAGTGTTTGTTCAATCGCTTTCAATCAGAAATCCGATGTAGTTGTAGTCTTTTATTTGGGGGAGGGGAGGGGGACTTTTTGGGAGGGGGCAGTTTTAAGGGGGAGACATAAAGGTTTTTTCGGGGAGGTGGGTGGGGGGGGAATAACGTTGTTTGTTTGAAATCTCGCACACGTCTAACTTTAGGGGGGGGGAGTAAAGTTTTGGGAGGAAAAGTCCAGAGTCCAGAGTCCAGAGACCAGGGTCCAGTCCAGCTTTTAAGGATATGCCGTATGTCATGCTGTTAAGTAACCGCAAGGACACATACCGATCGCACGTGCTGATATAATTCTCTACGTTGCTGACAGAAATGACTCGCGTAAAATAACGCGTTTAATGAATGCATGCTGCGAATTTTTTTCATGGCCAAAATCTCGATCATGCGTGACAAAACATTCGATCGTGAAAAAGAAAATTCAGGTGATTATTCCGTTCCGTATATTTGAAAAGTTTTCTCCAAAAGTACAGACAGAAGCATTGACATGTCAGGATAACTTCATTTGTGTACCATTTCTGTAATTCAGGGACCAGATTTTGCTAACTGTGAACGTAAATAGCGAGTTCACTTGAACTACTGCAGATACTGTCCTTGTTTATAAATTATTTGTATTCCATTCTAGTTGAATTCTTGTGCAGTACGAGAGAAATATCGTTCTGACATATATATTGCGTGCCTCCAGCCTGTCTTGTCTTGACAAAATAATCCGTTTTCGGATTTTGCGTTTCTTTGGTGTCGAAGAATCCATATGATCTGGGATCACAAATCCGTTTTCGGATTTTCCCAAAGAAACGCACCCTTTAAGTTTAGTCGCTAAATTGGGACAGAAATGTCATTCACTTCAAATGGAGAAACCAAAAAAATATAACAATATAAGGAAGATAAAATATTCCACAACTGAACAAAAAACATAAGTAACTTTACACTAAGACTACAAACTTAAAAATGACGACAGAGCGACTCTTCAGGTGTTGAATACTAAATTACGAATTAGTCAAAACAACCCAATATGCATCGCCGAAGAAAAACAACCTACATTGAAAAAAAACAACACAGACTCGGTCTAGAATAGTCACTATTTCCACTTTTCGAATAAAATACAGTAGAATCGCTCTAAGAAAAATATTGAAAATTACGCACTAAGATTCGGAAGCTCAAATATCAGATTGCTCACTAATGAAAAATCCTTTAATGAATAAGCACAGAAAAAAGGACAAGAAACCTTCAAAAACATGAAATGTCATTCACATACGAAGCACTTGTTTGCCTAGGAAAGCAAACTGCATTCAATTTTTCCCTCGAGTGAAGTTACTCGCGAGCCGACAAACGGCGGAACTACGAGCTATTTTAAACAAGTTTTCAAAGCATTTCAAGAAAATTACCGTATTTTACTAAACATGTAAAGTCGCTCAGTTAAGCAATTTTTACAATGTAAATCCACAGTCAAATCTGTAATTTACTTTACCACTGAACTGAAAGAAGGACTTGAAAATCTAAACGAAAGTCGACGGGTTCTTTCCCGATCTCCTTAGCTTTGAAAAAAAAAAGTATGTCCTCGAACAAGGATTTCTTGCCTTCAAGCTCTCCAATACCTTTTATTTGCGCCATCGAGATTGAAGCAATCCTTTTCCTTTTCATGCTGAACTGCTACAAGTCTTCATTCCAAGAATATATTACAATTATCGTATTGAAAATCGAGCGCACGAGGAACCAGCCGCCATATTGTTTACTTCAGCTACAAGAAAAGATGGTATTCCACCTCCCCCGGTCAGGCTGTCTTGGGACTCCTGTCACCTCCCCCAGAGTCCGTACGGACGGACGGATGGACGTATGCTGACGTCAGAACCAAAATTTTTCTGATCAACGAGTTACCAAATTTGCTTACCCATGGTGCTCGGCGAGCTCCGCTATAATTGTTACTGACCAGGTAATCATTTTATACTCCAGCGGAGACGAAACACAAAAATGCAAGAAAATATTCCTGGTAAATAATAACTCAGTTGAATCATGCGATAAGAAAAAGGGCTCGTTTACTTTTTTTCTTTGAAAATTCAGGCATCCTACAGTAAAATGATATTAATACTCGTTTAGAGAACAGAAATCAAATTTCATTAATATTTTTAGGATCCCGCTATTATATCTGAGAAAACAAAGTATACAACTGAGAAGTCAGCGCGAATAAAATTGTGTAGCCGTCGTTGAATGCTTTTTGATCCGTCCTGGCCTAGTCAGCTGTGGTGAGAGAATTTATAGAAGCACAACACTGAACCTAGTTATGGATCTTAATTAAACTTATTATGTCTCTTTCGATTCCTCTTTAAACGATTGTAATAACTGGAATGAAGTGATGCAATCAGTAGCAAGGAAAATTTACACTCGACTGTAAAATAAGACTAAAGGCTAATTTACACGCTGCGATTTGTCAGTCGGATTTGTCGGCCACGATAAATCGGGAAGCGAATCGACTTATGTACAGTGCAAGCACTGCACATGCATTTTTTATAGTCGAAACTTTTTTTATAAAACGTTTTGGAAAATAACTGGACTGAAGTGATGCCATCAGGAGCAAGGAAAATTTACACTCGACTGTAAAATAAGACTAAAGGCTAATTTACACGCTGCGATTTTGTCGGCCACGATAAATCGGGAAGCGAATCGGTTTATGTACAGTGCAAGCACTGCACATGCTTTTTTCTTAGTCAAAACTTTAAAAAAACCAAAATGCAGGTTGCGTTTTCGTTCTTAAAATCGGGCCCGACACGCGAAAATCTGGGAAGCAGTAACAGATATTTCTGTATCGGCCGGCTTGTCGGATTGGAGTGGCGCACGCATCGGATCGCCATTCACACACGCCGATTCGCTCCCCGATTTGTCGTGGCCAACAAATCGGCCAGACAAATCGCAGCGTGTAAATTAGCCTTAAAAATTTCAATTACGAGTAAACAAAGTATAATTAGAGAGCAAACTGCAAACTGGTTCTGAAAACTATTTTTTTTTTGTCATTTCTTATCTGAATAGCCAATAATTGTATTGAGGCACTTCAAAAGCAAAACTAAAAAACTGAGAGCTGGAAGTTCAACTTGTAATCCATATTGATAATGAAAAGAGCAGGCCATAGGATTGCTTGTCAGATTAACCACATTCATGACATTATACCCTTTACAAGGAAGAAAACTCGTCGCTGAGGTGAGATTAAACCCGGCTAATTATATACCTGGTAAAAGACAATGTTTTCATCTCAAGTTGATGTGTGCATTTGCCGTCGTTTGGAAGCCCAAAAGAGTTAACAAGAGTTCGTCGAAAAGCTTGTCGTTAACAAGCGAGCAATGCTTTGTCTGCAGACATCACGGGAGTTGACAAGTTAAACAGGACAGATTTTCTGGCTTACAATAAAGGAAATGGACTTTTTAAAGTTTCCTCTCTGGGGTATGATAAGTTCCTCGGCAATTTCAGCTTCTTCAGTTCTCTAGTAATATGAACTTCTTAAATGACCTACCATTCACAATCAGGGAAAAACATCAGTTGTTTTGTTGTGTTAGGTATTCTCGTGTCGTTTCTCTTTTAACTGCAGCACTGATCGACTGAAAAATGTATGCCTTTGTATGCCTTCCGTGGCACATTTAACAACGAGTTTCTTTCTAGTAATTTCCTTCTTAAAAAGGAGATATTAAAACACCCCAAGGCTACGTATTAACTAACCCATGCGATCTACCATAACTGTATTCGTGTAAACTAATTGCTTCGGTATCCAAGGGGAATTTATTATTGATACAATAAGTAAAAGCCTGACACACAATTCATAATATCGTAACTATGAAGTAAAGTCGTCTGAATGAATATGTTGATGCAAATTCGTAATTGTTTTTGTTTCTTCGTCGACTTGAATTATCTTTTTCTCAAGCTAAGTGTCAGGTGGATTATTTTTTCAATTTTTTATTAGTAGGTTTAAATAGCGAACAACTAGTAATAAAACTAAGAAAGCAAGTCACAAAGTCTGGACATAGACTGATACGAACTGAAAAAAAAACAACGACCAATGCGCTTTTAATTGCAATTTTTATAACTCTTTTAATTGAAGGATGTGATGATAGCTTTAAGTTTGGGTCTCGTTCCCGCCTTACTATGCCTTTCACTGTAAACATTGATCAATTTTGAAAGCGAAAATAAAATAAACATTTTCCATTTCCAAGCATTGAAAACTAAACATGACCATAAATGTGCCAACTGTGTCATGGTTCACAATGGCTCTTAAAGGCTAATTTACACGCTGAGATTTGTCGGCCCGATTTGTCGGCCACGATAAATCGGGAAGCGAATCGGTTTCTGTACAGTGCAAGCACTGCACGTGCATTTTTTATAGTCAAACCTTTTTTTGTAAAACGTTTTGGAAAACAAAATAGTAGGTAATAGCTGGTTAGTTTGTTTTCAGCTAAAATACCAGAGATATAATTTGTTTTAGGTCAATTCTTTTGTAGGTTGCGTTTTCGTTCTTAAAATCGGGCCCGACACGCGAAAATCTGTGAAGCGGCCACAGATTTTTCTAAATCGGCCGACCTGTCGGATTGGAAGTCGCGTGCGCATCGGATCGCCATTCACACGCGCCGATTCGCTCCCCGATTTGTCGTGGCCAACAAATCGGCCCGACAAATCGCAGAGTGTAAATTAGCTTTTAGGCCCACATCCCACATGGCCATTACTTAAAGGCTAATTTACACGCTGCGATTTGTCCGGCCGATTTGTCGGCCACGACAAATTGGGGAGCGAATCGGCGCGTGTGAATGGCGATCCGATGCGTGCGCGACTCCAATCTGGCAAGTCGGCCGATTCAGAAAAATCTGTGACTGCTTCACAGATTTTCGCGTGTCGGAACCGATTTTAAGAACGAAAACGCAACCTGCAAAAGAATTGGCGCAAACCAAATTATCACCTACCATTTTGTTTTCCAAAACGTTTTATAAAAAAGTTTTGACTATAAAAAATGCATGTGCAGTGCTTGCACTGTACGTAAACCGATTCGCTTCCCGATTTATCGTGGCCGACAAATCGGACCGACAAATGGCAGTGTGTAAATTAGCCTGAAGACTTGACCAGTCGAGAAGAATGCTGGTAAAGATATAACAATGACCGAATAAAAAGGCATGTAAAAGATGTCTAACCAGTTTTCTTTTAGTCTCCTACGCAGCCGTTTTTAGTATGTCGTCTCCTCTTTTGTCGCCTGCTTTGGCTCTGGAGGGTTTCATTTTTAGCTAATCTATCAACTGTTTTGTAGGTTACCCTTACTTTTTAACATTTTTTGACTTTGTATTAACAAATTTCTCTTTCAGCGAGCCGAGGGAGCGATTTTACATGATTTGGCGCTAAATCAATATTATATCTTAATCAAAATGACGCTAACATGAGTTTTTCTCTACCAAAATTAGCAACTAAAATATCTTTTTACTCATCCGTTAATTAAAACAACCTTTCTTTGCACATTTTGCGAGCTGTTGTATTCCGAAAATTGAAGCACCCTTATAACGCAAAGTTACTCCCAGACGGGCATTGCGCGGTTTCACTACTGAGATGTGAAAGCTAAACAAGTGAATTACCTTTGGCACACAACTTTGCAAATTTGTTTGTACTCCGAGGATATCACCGATGATCAGTCAGCCACTTTCTTACGGAGGTTTCTCGACGGCAACTTACTGAAAGAAAACAGAAAACATTTGAGGAAATCATATCAAGGTCAGTATGACACAAAGTTCTCCATAAGCAGAATCGGACTATTTAGTTATTCCAACTGAATTGATTATGGCGCCGAAAAACGTAAATTGTGAAACTAACATTATCAATTCCCTTTCGGCAGTGCACCGGCAATATGCCAAAACATTTTTTGTCTATTATTTCTGGAAAAAATGCTTATTGCAATATTACTCGGCAATTACTGCTTTAAAAAGGTAGGTTGTCCAAAGATTTAGTCGAAAAATGATCACGGAACGAAGCAAGGGCAGGGAATAAAGATGGAGTGATTCCTTCCTTTGCTCCCTCTACAGTGTTTGGTTACCCGATCAATCGGAAATAATGTTAAAACGTAACGTGCCATATTCGACTCCCTCGCGCTAGCACTAATTCAGTAAATACCTGTTAGTAGTCACGAATGATAAAGAGTTTGGCTGCGATGTTTTCCAAAAGTCGTTGTCCCGAAGTTTTGACTAAGCGGAATCTTATCGATGCAGCCTTAACTCAGTAAACTGTGGACATGCTTGCCTGAGGAAATTTCAATTAGATTTCAATCAAACGGACGCATAAAGCCACGGAAAGTTGTCAAGTTTATTCCGCATCTGCGTCAAAACAATCACAGCTGCATCAACGAAATATTAGTTTTTTTACATCACTTGTCTATAAAGAAACATGACATCAGTGATTTCGGAATAACCAGCTAAATAAATTACCAGCTAGATAAATAAGAAGCGACAATCTCTGTCTCTGTTTCAAGCAATTATGTGTCTGCGCGTTTGATCTGCGTAGAAAAATTAACTAATTTGTAAATCTCATGAGCAAATCAGTATATGTTTTTTCTTTGATACACTGTTGTTTCAAGAGAACGTTTAAAAAAATACGATTTTGTTCCATTCTTTAGAAAAGGCAGTATTATTTTAAAGGTTCCCTGATGTGGTGACACACTAGCCGAATTGAGAAATTTTGGGGGCAAGTGCAACCTGCCTTATGAAAGAGTGCTCCCTTATGTACCGTATGCAACTTCCCGTTCAAGACAGATACGTTCATCACTATCATTAATTCGACAAATCGAAAGAGCAACCTCCCCAGAAAAGAAAAAAAAGTTGAAAAACCGGACGGAGCACTTTAAGACAGGAAACTTGTCCCCTCTTTGGATTTACTTGTCAAGAGCTTCTCGTCATAGACAGGTGTCCATCTATCGGTGAATTTGGCAAATATAGCCGCGTGTGTTAATGTATGCATGGATGGAATCACGAGCTCCCAATGTTTTCATCCTCTGATCTCAGCTTAACATCTCAGTGGAAAAGCGCTTGCATCAGTATCGTGATCAAGGTCACGTTCAAGCCAGAATTTTTGTTTGTGTGTGTGCTCAATTTATTCTGCGACAATGTTTTAGATGCATCAAAACTCCGACGGAGACGTCAACTCTAAGAAGAAATAAGTTCGAGACGCTCATTCCTCTATGAGCGAATCCGTTATGCGTTCCCTTTCCTCGCCCTCCACTGTGAAGCAAGGGAAGGGAACTCGCCTCCCTAGATCACGCATTATGTCTACGGATTCTCTTTCCGACTCTTCCGACTTCCGATTCCAGATTCTACAAAGATATACTGTGTTCCAATAGATTTGGCTAATATAAGCTATGCAGTAGATATGTATCCGTAATTAAAATAAACTTGTATGTAGTTGTTTTTATGTTTAAATTTTGTTTTTATCTCTCCATGCAAATACATCCGAACGGTCCTCGTAATTTGACTAGTAAGAGAACAAATGAATAATGAAATAAACCTCTTGCTCCTTCAAAAGGAGGACATTATTTGCACCAGCTATATCGTTTTAGGTTCGCGAAAATTATCCCACAGTACTGCCACAACTTGAATGAGGGGTTGCTATTTTCTCCCTACACTAGTCGATAAAGTTTCGCTTTCTGTTATTGTCTGTGTTATTTACAATTAATACGTAAATTTTGGAGCTGGAACCTGTAACGCGAAAATTGTACCATCAGTTTTCCACGTTTTTCGCGAAATTTAGACCTATGAATCACGGACAACTCTAACTGAGAAAAGGTGCTGGAATAATTTTCTAACTAATCACTTCAAACAATAGGCTGTGAGGAAAGGCTAACTTCTCTCACCCCAAAAGGTTTCAAATTTGCTCAAGGCGAAAAAAGAAACTGATAAAGTTATTTTATAATAAAGGGCTAAACTATAAAATTTTTGAAATAACTCCTACAACCGATTAGCTCAACGGCTTACCAAGGATGCCGATTCTTTGAATTTCGCCACCCATAAGACGTGATGACTATAATCGTGTACTGGTGATAAAGCAAGGTCAATTATATGAAAGAAACAAACTAAAAAAGGCATATGCTTTAAATGACATTTGTGTATGACGTGGGCAGGGCAAAGGACAATTCCTATCAACCTTGATATTCTTTCTTTTCTTTTTTATGTCTGCTGCTTTTTTCCGGTAGCATAACGCTCCATACCTTTTAGTACTGATAAAAATCTTTGCTTTATTAAACAAATATTTAAGTTGTGTTCTGTGGCTTGCTGATACTGAACAAAAAGGACCATTTAATTGATGTTATTTTTGACAGCTAAGCGTTCTATGCTTTTTAGTACTGTTGCAAATCTTTACTTAATTGAACTAATATTTTTATATTTGCCTTTTTCTAATGCCCACGAAGAATGAATCTGCCAGGTGCAATTTCCCACACAATCATTGAACTTTTAATAGGTTAAAAAACGTAGTGCCAAAAAGGTATTTTTGTTATGCCCTGACTTTCACTACAAATCATGATTATGGTGACTTTATCACACCAGGTTTTATACAGTTCTACGAAACCGTTTCCTCCTTTGGAGTAAACTGAAGGAACGAAAAAATTGCTGCAAAGAAAAGTGAATATTAACTCTAACGAGCCTAAATATTTTATTTATTTCCAACACCAATTGCGTTAAATAGTCTTAATCCTTTCTCAGTTGTCTGAACCAGGGCAATAAACAATACATGAAATCTCGTCTATAGATTCACAGAAGCAAATATATTCGAAATTTGAACAGGCTTCGCCGACTTTTATGTTGAAACTGGGAAGCAAATCTGGGAGAGAAAGTAGCAGTGCTCTTTTAATTACTGTTCTTTTTTCCTTCTTGTTTTCTTTTTTTCTTGCTTGCTTTTTCTTCCCTTTTCGAAGTATAGTCGCGTGAAATCGGAAAACGAGTCGCAAAAATAGTACACGTGAGTGTATATATTATAGAAATGATAACCATAATACAAAATAAAGAAGGAACACCCTGCATTGGCTCATGGCAAGACCTAGAAGTCGACTACATTCGTACTGTATTCTCGCATTTTCGAATTTGGAGAAATTTGTCTACTTGCTCGGACATGAGAACAGTTTGTAAAATTAACATAAAACGTCTTTCCTTGACTTGTGTTCATTGTGTCAACTTTTCCAGCAGCACCACACTTCGGTTAAAAAAGGTTTCACATTATCGCCTTCATCCTCCTTGATATTGCATAACAATTATAATTAAGCCATTTTATTCTAAAACGTTTACTCTCCTCCCCACCCCACTTGCTTCTGCGCTCGTTGAGTTCCCACCAATATTTAACAATTATTCTACGAGGGCGCGCTGGATATCGAATGATAGATAACCAACGAGGCGCGTAGCGCCGAGTTGGTTATAATCATTTGATATCCAGCAAGCCCGAGTAGAATAATTGTTTTATTAAAAACAATTTCGCCACTATTTAAGAAAAAAATCAAGAAAGAAAGGCAAAAAATGAGAAAAGAGATAAAAAGGGAACAAGAATCGATCACATGACTGAACGAAAAAGGCGCCAAAACCTTGCGTGTTTGCAGCGTTTCATTGCAAAGCTGAATGAATCAATGAAACTGCTCAAAAGTGAACGAAGTGGCACAAGTTTTGGAAAAAAAATCTTTTAATTATTGGCTGTGAAATATGGTACGCGTTTTATTTTTCCTTAAGCATTGCTGTAATCATCGTTCAAAGCGGATTGAAGCTGTACGATTTCATCATATTAGCTGCTGGAGTTGAAACGGAGCAAGTTTGTAATCCGTTCGCACAACGGATCCATCATGTGCGTGTTTGATCGAGCAGAAGACAGAACTGATTTGAACTTGAAGAAGTAATTTCTAAGCAGCTCAGAAGCAAGATTGCTGTAGCGAGGAACATTAGAATTCACCATCATAGTTTGTTAAACACAAAAGCACAAAACGTAGTTGTTCTCGGTTTAGAGGCTGGGGACGGAATGGTAAAAACAACACTCAAACAAGTGGGAAAGCGATTCATCTCCGTTTACATGGCATCCGCTTTCTATCTGAACATTTGGACCTGTCGGAACACAGAGCTACAACGAGTGCAGGTAAACCAGTGCCAATTTGGGTGCTATAGTCGAAAAAAAATTCGCCCTTCCTTTCTTTCTTGTTTAGATTGCTTCATGATTTTCGTAAGGACTCGCCATGAATGTGTGATAGTTTTCATTAAATTGCTTCTTCCCCATTTCACTGTGTCTTTCATGTTTTGTCTTGATATTTTGAGGTGGAAAGCTTTCTTGATAAAACCTACAGTTTGTTCAATTTCAACAATCGACGTGACGATCGATGAAAGAAATTGCTTAATTTTCTATTTCTGCACAGTTTCTTGTTGTCTTAAGAAATCAAGCACTATGGAACAATTTTGAGTTGTGTCTTAGTGACGCTGTTGCAATTTCTGCTTTATTTAATTTCGCAGTCAAGTGATTTTTCTCATCCGTTTTTCTCGCCGGGTTGCTCGCGAGGAAAAAACTTTCAGCTCACATTGCTGTTGAGTGTTCATTGACCAGATATGGTCGCAGCAGGTATATGAGCTGAGAACCCTCATAGCGGATTTTTTGGCTCGCTGTTGGAAGCCTTAGTTGCTATGGACGCTAACATTGATCTAATTAAATGCTCCAAAATCTAATTAAGTGAATCCATCGTTTAAGCCAATCATAGAGTGTAAGGGAATTTGATCTTGATTGCCGTTTTCAATGCTCGCAGTTGGAGTTTGATTTGCGGCCAAAAACATACATCCGGCACGTTTCACCCGTCGAATTTGAAACACTAGCTTTTTCGCCGCGATGGAAACCTGAAAATGGGGAAACATTCAAGCTTCTTGAGTTGTTTTTCGAACTTTTGCAGGATCTTTCAGTGGTCGCGCTACCTGTGTGAAGACACTACGATTTTTGTCGAGTGCAGACGCGATGATGATATATAATAATCACGAGTGCTTTTTTTAATTAAAAAAAAAAGGTTCACATCATCGAAAACAACGGTGTCACCCCTAACGTTATCATTGTGATGTATTTCGGTAATTTGCACCACAGAGATCAATTCGCTCAAAATTCCTTTGTTGTTCTTTCCCTGTAGTAAGCAATTTTCGCTATTGTTTTGCGATAAGCCGCTGCCTGTTCGAATTGGTATATCGGATTATGGAATAGCGGGCACACACGTTGGCTAAGTTGCCTCTGGATTGCCAATCCAGAGGCAACTTAGCCAACGATCGCGTTACAAGCCTTGGAAGCGGGAATTGAAGGGAAAGCGCGCGCTTTCGAAAGAACGATCATGTCACGACGCTCTCGTGAAAATTCAATCGATGAGAAACGCAGGATAAGAAATGAAAGAAACAAAAGAAAACGATTGTCTCGGATTATGGAAAGAGAGGCCAAGAAAATTCGAAAACAGAAAGAAAGAGGCACGTATTCGCGTGCTAAATAACTGGCTCGTGTTTACTATGCCAAATGGAAGGAACTAGTCGAACAGAATAAAAGAAGAACGCTGGACAGAACCAAGGTATGACTTAAATTTTATAAACAGTGCCAATCACAGTATTTAAGATCGCACTTAATATTTTTGTTTATCTGAACTGGCGGGTGTTGCGCCTCATACAGTTCGATGTAACATAAACAGTGTACTGATCACCAAATTTAAGATCGCACTTATCCATCTGAACTGGCGGGTGTTGCGCCTCATACAGTTCGGTGTAACATAAACAGTACTAATCACAGAATTAAGATCGCACGTAATATTTTTGTCCATCTGAACTGGCGGGTGTTGCGCCTCATACAGTTCGATGTAACATAAACAGCACTTATCACACAACTTAATATTTTTATCCATCTGAACTGGCGGGTGTTGCGCCTCATACAGTTTGATGTGACATAAACAGTACTGATCACAGAATTAAGATCGCACTTAATATTTTTATCCATCTGAACTGGCGGGTGTTGTGCCTAATACAGTTCGATGTAACATAAACAGTATTAATCACAGAATTAAGATCGTACTTGATATTTTTTATCCATCTGAACTGGCGGGTGTTGCGCGTGATACAGTTCGATGTAACATAAACAGTACTGATCACAAAATGTAAGATCGCACTTAATATTTTTATCCATCTGAACTGGCGGGTGTTGCGCCTAATACACTTCGATGTAACATAAACAGTACTAATCACAAAATGTAAGATCGCACTTAATATTTTTATCCATCTGAACTGGCGGGTGTTGTGCCTAATACAGTTCAATGTAACATAAACAGTATTAATCACAGAATTAAGATCGCACTTGATATTTTTTATCCATCTGAACTGGTGGGTGTTGCGCGTGATACAGTTCGATGTAACATAAACAGTACTGATCACAAAATGTAAGATCGCACTTAATATTTTTATCCATCTGAACTGGCGGGTGTTGCGCCTCATACAGTTCAATGTAACACAAACATTGCTAATCATAGACGCACTGAGCGGAATTGTAAACGGAAGTGAAGAACATATCTTACTTCCTGACAATAAAAACTGTCAACTCACCCTACCCTTGCTAATTTCTAATGATAAAGAAAACTGAATGAAGCATAATTATAATAGGTATGAGAATATGTATATTTTCCAATTCAGCCATTCATCACTAGAATATTGCAGTAAATGACCGAAAACATCAAGGCCAGGTCGTCTAATGCTTGCATGTACAACAATTTCAAATTATAATACCCTCCCACCTAGTCTCCCCCTCACGAATCTCGCACTGAAAAAAGTGGACTGACTGCGTGTGGTATTGTCTGTCACGTTTACTCGCCTCGCCTGACTATAAATTATTCTGCTCAGTACGGCATGTCTGAAGAAGCGGAGGCGAACTATCGAAAAGCTGAACCGCAAGTAAAAAGAACGAAGCGAGGCGGTTCTTGCGCTCGGATGTTTCGATATTTCGCAAGCACTGCGAAAAGTTGACGTGTGACTGATGGTTAACATTCGTTTTACCAGAGAACACACGAGAGTCCAACTGTGTGCCTCGTCTAGTGTTGACGTGTGACTGACGATTAACATACGTTTACTAGAGGCCAGAGGAGAATCCAACTGTGTGCTCTATCAACGGTTCCTATTGTCTTCTAGCGGGTAGGGATCAAAGTTCGGTCATTTCAGATGACCGAACTTTCCGTTTCTAAGGCCTGAGGGTTCTCATGCTAGCTCCGTTCAGCCAATCAAAATACTAGAAATCCAATATACCTAGTCCAGTTTTTAATAATTATTATTATTATTATTTCGCTAGTGCGTTGGACGATTTTATGACAAAATAGAAGATGGTTGAACGGGCTGAAAATGGTTGATAAAGGGTCCTATTTGGCACTTAACACAAATCAAACTAAGCCGGTTGAAAGTGGAACTGGGTTGGTTCTTGTGCAACTACTTGACAGTGATGCATTATACTAACAATAGACTATTGTGGTTCAGTTACACTAAGAAACAAGGAAATGTGAAGATCCGGTACAAGCCAGTCACGACATTCAGAAGTACACGAGTTTACCGCCTACTTCCTTACAATTGATGAACTACATCAGCCACCTACTTTATATATTTAAAAACTGTATTTATTAACATCCCTCTAGGTACAATGCCTCGTAACGGCGAGAGATCAGTCGAACTACCTCAACGTTAACTCGGAGCTGGGATTGAGAAGAGAAAAAAGGGAAAAAATGCGTCAAATGAAAAGAAAAGAGAAAAGCAAAACACTCGCCTTCAGATGTCTTTGGAAAAGATTCCCCTGTGTTCTGAGCTAAAATAATTACCAACCAAAAATAATTAACATATCTCCTCCTCGAGAAAATTTTACTGAAGTTACTTAATAATTGAGCCAGGAGTTTATTGGTCCCAGGACGTTAACCACTACCAAAGATCGCAGCATGCGTCTTATTACTCTCGTGGTGAGTTACATATTTAAGATTTTTTCCCCAAATTAAACCTTGCCGAATTCATTAGAAATTACAAGTGGATTTTTTCCACCGGTTTTGTAACTCCATTTTCTACTATGTTTTGACAATTACCTGAAAAATGCGAAGAATTCAATAAATGCTGGGGAGTAAGACTGTTCCCGTGGCTCCGTCTGACCTACAGACTTGGGATAAATATTACGACGAACTGATGTATATTGTATCAGAGGAAGACAAAGCTTTCACTACGTGATATCAAAATGTTTTCAAAACAAGATGGAATAATATTATTCTCCAACAGAGGAGACCGGCAGGGCCAAACTGTCGGACACGTGGTCGAAATCGGCGTCAAATGGCTTTGGCTAAGTAGCAAGCTATTAATTTCTGAGGCTATTTATACGTATTTGTTTTTATTTCACTTGTTATCGACCTTTTGAAGTTGTGTAGGATGAAGAGATGCATTTTAAAGTGGTTTAACTGAGTAAACAGTTTGAACGCTGTTTTCTTCCTAACATACCTCCAACCCATAACGTCAAGGTGTGGGCTTCACGGTATAATACAGGCAGACGAGGACTTCGGAACTGAAGACAAACAACAGCTCTTTTAGAGTGGTCGAAGGTTGAGGTGTTAAGCTTACCGAACTGAAGGGCGGAACATTGCACTTGCAAGAGGCTTCAAAAATTCAAAGTAATAAACTATTGTTTCCGGTAGTCCTGACCATGTGTATCAAAGCTACGGCAGTAACCATAATCTCTGGCAAAAAGGTAATCAGTATAGAAGCTTTCAGCAAGTGCTCTTAACTGGCATTCAAATATTTCCCTCTCAATGTGCTCATTGCATGGCGTCCCAAGATCGGGAAATTATCGTCACACTGCGCCGCTTTTATTAAAGCGTGTAAACTTTTCAACATTTCAAGGGACAAGAACGATAACTTAACATGCCAAAACATGCCGCAAATCGGATAAGAGTGAATAAAGTTGTCCCATTTTTATAACAAGCTGACGACTTACCTATTTCCATTATTTGTTGGTGAAACTCGTTTTAAGAAATTCGGAAACAAGAAGTCCGGTACAGGCTTATTGTGTTTGATCTACTGATTCGGTCCTCTTATTGATCATAGCACCGATCGGTTGGGTTTTGAAGAAGCTTATAAGAGAATTTCACAAAAAATGGCCTTCTTTGGAATAAACATCTAAGTTGGCTGATAGTTTTAACTATTACAATTAATATTAGTCTTAATAAAGATACACCATGGTAAGAACTGAAGGTAAACAGTCAAAACCAACATTCTATCAACTCACTAAAAACAAATATGTACAGAATATATGAAGGAAAATAAAAATTAAACCATTAGCAAAATAAAGGAATTAACACGACATACCTAATAGTACATGTTTAAAGCTAAGCATTCGTAGTACGTGTAGTTCCTGAATGTGCCTGAACTCTGTCATCTATCAGTCTTTGTTTCTTAGATACGTAAGTCCTTAAAGGTTTGTTTGTCACAATTTCAACGGAAATATAATGAAATATGTATAAGCTTCAATATTACAAAAACAGCCGCCAGCATAATTATAATAATGTAGTTATTAATATGACTGACTGGTCGGAAGGTCTAACATCAGTGTAATTATAAAGCTACATATTAACACATACGATAGACATGCGGGCGGATAAGGCGTCTTCCTCTCTAGACAAGTCCAGAAAGTTCTCTTGGAAAACCAGTAAACATAACGTTTGGCATTTCAAATTTGAGGCACTTTAATGTATACTAAAGAGCAACGTTTACCACACTCTGAGAGGATTAAACTGACCCGCAATGTATATAACTGTGCTTTCAAAATGTATTGGGATATCCCTACGCATTACAAGAGGCAGAAATGAAATAAAAAACATCTAAGACGAAGTTTAACGTTTTCGGATCGATATCCTAGTCTGCGACTCCAGAAATTACTCTTACGTGAATATCGTCGCTGAAGTTTCGATCAAAGTTGTTTTATGTTGATAGAAAAGAACGATTTTTTTTTTCTGACAACGTGGGAGTCAGTCCTGGAAAAACTTATAAAACACGCCGCAGCATGTTTTATACGTAAACTTATTAAAGATTTACTTGTTTAGAACCGGCATATCTGTATTCAGTAGTTTTTCATATTACGGCGTTGAATTTCTCCTTTGGCGACAGTTGTCGTCTAAGATTACGGTGCAAACACGAAAACTTTTTTTAATTTAAACATGTCAGCGCACATTTTACCCACGTTGTGAAAATCTAATTATATAATAGAATGGAAAACTTATGGCTCAGACTGAGCATTGAATTTTCTGCTGTAACCTTGACCTAATTGAAGTTAATCAGCTAACCTTAAACTGGGCCAGTTTATAGCGGAGCCAGCGCGCTAACGCGTCAGCGGAGCTCCATTGCTAAGGAAATTTGGTAATCTATCAAGCCAAAAAATTTTGGTAGTGACGTAGTAGTCATGTGACCGTCCGTCCGTACATCCGTACGTCCGTCCGTCCGCACCAGAGGGCTACCAATACACTTCCTACACTGGATATAACCCTGTGCTGAATCCCGTGTGTTTTCGGCGCGAAATCGCATGTTGACCCGCGTTGTAGCAAAACAAGCAAAGACAACAAAAGTCAAAAACAAATTTGTTAATGGAAAAAAAAAGTTCAAAAGAACACTCAGTTGTCTTTTTGGTGGAAGGGGAAAAGTTCAATCTAGGCGAAAGAAATTCGGCGATAAAGTTCAGGCAAAGATCAAATTTGCCTCGTCGGTTCTGTTCAAACTCGGTCGGCACACCGCTTGAGTTCGCAGCTTTTCGCAGCGGTTTCGACGCCAAATATAGCAGAGCTAGTGCTTTTTGGTTTTTTCTGTCCACAACCATGGTTTTTACGGCGTTTCGAACACATTTTGCCAGGAAAAACACCAGCATTTTCATGCTGATAGGCAGCTTGTCACGAAGAAAGAAATAAGTATTAAAATTACCTGCTTACACAATGTCAAACGCTCATGGCCTAGTGGACTAGTTACCGGCATGTCACGCCGACGAGCTGGGTTCGACACTCAGCGGGAGCGAGAATTTTTTTCTTTTTTTTCTTTGTTTGTTTTTTTTTTTAATAAAACGACTTGGATGAGAGTATTTTCACAAATTAATAACTGCCAGCAAAAACAAAACAAAAGCAAAAAACAGACAAAACAAAAAGGGGGGCTCCGCTTTTAGGCTCGGCTAAATCTATATATTACAACCTAAACATGAACCTACGAATCGCTCGAAGATATAATTTGAAGAAATATAACACTTCAAATACGAACTAATTTTAACTGAAGAAGCCGAAATACGTTTACCAACGTAAACCTTTTTAATTAGTTTTATACTGAATGACTAAGTTTTTGCTAGGTAAGTGAAATAAGGAATTGCAACCGTTTGAAAACTAAACTCTACTGTTTTCAGTTTAAATTGTTTTTTTTTTTTTGATAATTTTTTTTGGCAAACATGCTACGTTTATTTCTCTTCAACGTTAAAGATCAAATAATGTTTGCAGGAACTTTATCTGTAATTTATGGAGTATTTTCAGTTGAAACCAACAGTACCTATTTTAAAAGAAATGCGGTTTAACAGTATCATGAGGGAAGAAAATGAATTTTTCTCTTCGACCTGAACCTGCAGTGGTGCCAACAATTCACCCTTATAGTTCACCTGTTTTAAGTTAGGAGTTTGTATTTTCTTTCACTGCATTCATCTGGAGCTCTATGAAGCGGATTAGTAATAACTAGTATTTGACAATTATTCACCGAAGTTGAGGTGAATGGTGGTGGATATTTCCCGAACCGCGAAGCGACGAGGTAAATATCCACCACTCCTCACCGACAATGAGGTGAATAATTCTTTTACCAAACGAGTGGATAGCCGGCACCGAATAGTTCCTATTTTTCTGACAAATGAGGAAAAAATGGCCCGTAAAATCCAGAGCAATGCTGGGGGGGGGGGGGGGGGGGGTGAATAGCAGATGCTATCCCGAGTTTCGGTAGCCAATCAGAACGCGCGAGAAACACTATTCAAAGATTAGTATCAGCACTAATGTTAACCTATTTTAACCCTTTGCACAACGCTAAATTTTGGCGTGCTCCCATTGGTCGAAATCGATCACGTGAGGCGATAGTGTCTCTCCTCAGCGGGCCCCTATCAGCGCATAGTGCCCGTTTTTGGCAATTTTGGCTCAAAATTTAGCGTTGTACAATAAAAACAATAGAGTCCTTCTTAGTACTAGCACTGACAGAGTGTTAGCCTATTTTAAAATTAATCTTCCTGCAAGGAAGTGTACTAGCATAGTAGTAGATACTGTTATTTCATTACCGTCGTTTTCTCTGAGTATTAATTTACTGTTCGCCGTAAATTAAAGTGTCGTAGTGTCCGGAAACATAAAAACATTTACAAGGGTTTAGCCCGTAGAAATTGAGACGCGCAATGAATGTTCTCACTGTGCTAAAAGGAAAATGAGACACACGCACTGGATCAAAGTTCAGAGGGATTAATCCACACGCGATCTAGACTTTCGTTCACTCGTTAGCGATCGAAAAGAGACGCAGCGAAACGCAAATTTTTAAAAAGTTCTGTTTTGCGTGTGGACGTTAAAAACGCATATCTTTTATGCAGCTTGGCCTTCCGTCAACACATAAACGTTTTAAAAAAGATCTTAAACGGAGGTATTCGACAACGACTACGTCACAAAAGAACGAAAACGTGTACGGTGAGGACAGCGCTTCGCCAGACTATGAAGTTGAATTTAAGGGGCGTGTCCTGGCTATTCAGGAGTAATTTGACTGAGTGACGTTTTCTATTTAATATTACAACTGTTTATAACGGGAAACTTGTTTTGAGTGAAGCAGTCGAATGACAAATAAGTTCAATTTAAGTCCTTTTGAGTGTTAGACGTTTTTATGTCCTCTTTTGCTCGAAAACATTTCCTGCAGAAAATAAGTGGATTCTATAAGGGTTGTTAAATCGTTTTGGACAAGCAGAAGATCTCAATTTTTTACACTCAGTTCAAGATTTAAAACTACTGAAGTTTAAACTGCTGAAGCCTTAAACATAGTTAATGAGGAAAGGAAAATAAATTTGTCGGCGCTCACAATATTTTTAGAGTCTGTACAATAATTTTGGCAGCTTCAATGTTATTTTCTCTACAGGCAAAATTGAATCGATCTGGGGCCCAGCCTTACAAGTAAAAAGCTCTCGTGATATAGCAATATATTATTGTGTGGCTGCTGACGAAAAACCTCATTGCTTTTTTTTGCTGATAAAATAGCCGCAACAAAAAGAAAAGTAGAACAAAAATGTGAGGTTCTTAGCTTACCTTGATCGGCATGAGAACGTGAAACAATTTTGAGTGAGTTTTTGAGGAAGTCAGGCCCTTTTATGGCCTAAGCAATTACCTGTTCGGTCGGGAGAAAATCCTTTTCGTGAGCCAGCTGGTCCCCGTATGATCGTTTTTTTTTTTGTTATTTCCACTTCTATTATAGTGAATCCATATTTTTTCGTTTATTCTATTTATTTTTATAGCGTACATATTTTTCGGAATTAAAAGCTTCGGGCCAATTGTCGTACATAATTTACTATCTGTAAATACTCACGAAACGCTTAAGAGCCATTTTCTGAGAATATCGAGAATCGAAAGACACTCACAAAAAATCGAATTTTTTTTATTTTGCCAAAACATCCCTTTGGGTAAGCTAATTCAAGAAAAAATAATCCAAAGTTCCAACGAGTTATTTAACGGACGAAAATTTAAAAAGTTCGAAAAATGCATAAAATGGCGGTTTTAGGGTCTCTAAACGGCTCAAATTCTCACTCAACTTTAGGAAGCCAGTGAGAGCGTAAAAAAGATTCTTTTAAAACGAAACAAACCACGAACATTATTTAACCGTTCTACTTTAAAACTGTGTAATAAATTTGCCAATGTTTGGTTTCGAACATTTTCAAGCGGCGTTTTTATCGAGCCGCTCTTAACCTTGTTTATCACAAGGTAAAATGAAGGCCAACTTCGGCAGCTTAAAACGGCATCTGGTATGTATCGTTCAATGATTAAGACTACACAGAAAGAAAGCTCTGTCATTGTACTTTTCACCAGGAAAGTTACAGCTTTGGGAATCAAATACTTCCCCGTCAGTAAATTTTTACTATTTAGTGATCTGAGCGGGTAGAATTATATGCAAATTACAGATTTAATTCCTGGAATACTGCTAACAATTACAAAGGTCGTTTAAGATAGGCTCACCATTAGTTACACATACACGCACAATGTTTTTCCTGATCTTTGAAAGAAAGTTCTGCTTTCTTGAGTCTTGCTGAGTCTTATTATGTTAAAACAAAGCAGATTTTTAACGGCATTTCAACAAGACAGGAATCCTCTCATTCAACTTAAGCAAGATAACATCGAAAACACAGAGAAACGACGTACTATGCCGCCTACCTTGCCAACCGAAAACGCAACAATACAACAGAACAACATTCCAAACTGTAAACAAACGAATTTTCATTTTCCTGATTGAGCGAAGATATTTTAAACTCATCGCCTAGAGGAATACTCGGAAAGACAGGTGACCGCTGCACTGACCCGCACGTGTCACACCACACTAACAGAGAGAGTCACGTATTCGATTTTTGTTATGTGATTTGAGATAAAAACTTGGTGGAAAGTTAAAAAAGAAAAAAAAACTTGCAACAGATAGCTAGTACTTTGTTGGATTACATGTTAGCACAAGCTCCACACAGGAGTTTTTACGGTCACGACTCTCTCTATTTAAAGCGCGGTAATTTCGCAATGTACGTGCTGTTGTAATTTTACTACTAATTTAATTACAGCTCATGAAATAAAATAAATATTGCAGTAAGTTAGATTCACAGTGTGTAAGTACTGATATATGGCGTCGTGTAGTTTTTCCACTCTTCTGGAGAGGGTTACTGCCTGTGGATCAGGCAGTTGTTACCCAGGCCATGTTGAAGTTGTTTCCCTAAAAGAATGCACAAGACACATCTCGCGGCGTCTTCAATTGCACGGACTAAGTGCAGATAAAGCGGTTGACAGTGAATTCAAGTTGTTGTTGGCCCGAGCAGGTAATGTTATTACATTTTGTTTTGGAATTACTGTGCTCGATAATTTTGGCCACAGATACTTCATAGCACTCGACGTCCCTTAATCTAGGTTCTGCAGAGTCGCGCTACTCCTGTGCCCTCCTGCTCCCGGGAGGGGGGGGGGAGAGGGTCTTTTGACCAACGTTTGGGTGTAGGTGTGACGCTGCGGGTTTGACACCCTGGCCCTGTCTAGGACAGAAAAACGAAATGGAATGTCGATCGTACCGACCATACCCGGTTGGGAAAGATGCGCATAAAATAATTTATCATGTTTAGGGACAGAGACCAAAACCATATCCTGTCCAGCGGCACACCCCAGTATAGACCACATGAGGCAGTAACCCTTCCTTCCGGGGGGGGGGGGGGGAGTGCCGTGCTTAGCCTTAACTCGCTCAACTGTACCACAATATTCATCGACGATAGCACGATGTGATTATTGAACTTCCCCTGATGTAATCTTACTTGGCAGCAGTTTGAGCGAGCGTGACGCGGAAGCCACGCGGGCACATGCGAGAACTCGCCCACATGATACAATTTCTCGCTTTGCTATTTGGTTTTTGCGTCGTGAGGTTGGAAGCCTAGAGTTCAAAGTATATTTATCTTTGATTTTTGGTTATTTAGGCATTTTTTCAATAGAAGAGTCTAAGCTTTCAACCCCATGACGCAAAAACCAAAAAAGGGCTAGCTAAAATGGCAAAGCGAGAAATGATATCATGTGGGCGAGTTCTCGCATGGGCCTGCGTGGCTTCCCCGTCTCGCTCGCTCGAACGGCTACTAAGGAAGATTGCATTGAAGTTCAATTTTCGGCCGGTGAAATTACATCGTGCTATCGTCATGCTAAACACGGCACCACCAGCCCCCTCCCCCCGCCCGGAAGGGAGGGTTCCTCCCTTATGTGGACTATACTGGGGTTTGCCGCTAGACAGGATACGGTTTTTGGTCTCTGTCCCTAAGCATGGTATATAATGTTATTCCCGTCTTCCCCAACCGGGTATGGTCAGTACGATCGACACTCCAATTCGTTTTTCTGTCCTAAACAGGGCCAGGGTGTCAAACCCCGCAGGGTCACTCCTACACCCAAACATTGGTCAAAAAAAAATAAATAAATACACTTTATTTCAGTAGGGTGCATAATAACAGTCAAACTGTAGTCTCCCTTATGGCCCTACGTCCAGGTCGAATTGGAATTTGGAAATGTTGGTTTTTATGCAGGGAGGAAAACCGGAGTAACCGGAGAAAAACCCTCGGAGGGCAGGGGAGTGGCGCGACCCTGCAGAACCTAGATTAAGGGACGCCGAGTGCCATGAAGTATCTGTGGCCAAAATTATGGAACACAGTAATTACAGAACAAAATGCATTAACATTACCTGCTCGGGCTAACAACAACTTGAATTCACTGTCAACCGCCTTATCTCTACTTAGTCCGTGCAATTGAAGACGCCGCGAGATGTGTCTTGTGCATTCTTTTAGGGAAACAACTTCAACATGGCCTGGGTAACAACTGCTTAATCCACAGGCAGTAACCCTCTCCAGAAGAGTGGAAAAACTACACGACGCCATATATCAGTACTTACACACTGTGAATCTAACTTACTGCAATATTTATTTTATTTCATGAGCTGTAATTAAATTAGTAGTAAAATTACAACAGCACGTACATTGCGAAATTTCCGCGCTTTAAATAGAGAGAGTCGTGACCGTAAAAACTCCTGTGTGGAACTTGTGCTAACATGTAATCCAACAAAGTACTAGCTATCTTTTGCAAGTTTTTTTTTCTTTTTAACTTTCCACCAAGTTTTTATCTCAAATCACATAACAAAAATCGAATACGTGACTCTCTCTGTTAGTGTGGTGTGACACGTGCGGGTCAGTGCAGCGGTCACCTGTCTTTCCGAGTATTCCTCTAGGCGATGAGTTTAAAATATCTTCGCTCAATCAGGAAAATGAAAATTCGTTTGTTTACAGTTTGGAATGTTGTTCTGTTGTATTGTTGCGTTTTCGGTTGGCAAGGTAGGCGGCATAGTACGTCGTTTCTCTGTGTTTTCGATGTTATCTTGCTTAAGTTGAATGAGAGGATTCCTGTCTTGTTGAAATGCCGTTAAAAATCTGCTTTGTTTTAAACTAATAAGACTCAGCAAGACTCAAGAAAGCAGAACTTTCTTTCAAAGATCAGGAAAAACATTGTGCGTGCATGTGTAACTAATGGTGAGCCTATCTTAAACGACCTTTGTAATTGTTAGCAGTATTCCAGGAATTAAATCTGTAATTTGCATATAATTCTACCCGCTCAGATCACTAAATAGTAAAAATTTACTGACGGGGAAGTATTTGATTCCCAAAGCTGTAACTTTCCTGGTGAAAAGTACAATGACAGAGCTTTCTTTCTGTGTAGTCTTAATCATTGAACGATACATACCAGATGCCGTTTTAAGCTGCCGAAGTTGGCCTTCATTTTACCTTGTGATAAACAAGGTTAAGAGCGGCTCGATAAAAACGCCGCTTGAAAATGTTCGAAACCAAACATTGGCAAATTTATTACACAGTTTTAAAGTAGAACGGTTAAATAATGTTCGTGGTTTGTTTCGTTTTAAAAGAATCTTTTTTACGCTCTCACTGGCTTCCTAAAGTTGAGTGAGAATTTGAGCCGTTTAGAGACCCTAAAACCGCCATTTTATGCATTTTTCGAACTTTTTAAATTTTCGTCCGTTAAATAACTCGTTGGAACTTTGGATTATTTTTTCTTGAATTAGCTTACCCAAAGGGATGTTTTGGCAAAATAAAAAAAAATTCGATTTTTTGTGAGTGTCTTTCGATTCTCGATATTCTCAGAAAATGGCTCTTAAGACAAAATAAATGTCTGCCAGACATGATAACTGGGTAAGTGGCCTTTATTATTAGAAATCAAGCGGATAGCTTATGGCGACACGATGAACATTAAGGATAAACCGAACACTATTTTCAATTGTCTAAGAAGTTATGAATTTTTTATCTAGGGAACTTTGCCCATTTAGTTTCTTAGCTTGAAGATAAAGTTACAGGTTTCCAACGAGGATACTATTAAAACTGGAGGTTACATAGGAAATGCCAAAAAAATTTAGTGAAATTGGGTTTTCATCGTTCGGCCAGTTTGATGAAGATCTTAAAAGGCAGGTGGTGTGAAGACGAGTCAGATGAACCTCGCCACTGGATTCATTATTCTAAACAACTGTAGCACAAAAGCTTCATGAGATAATTCTTTCAATATACTATTTTCCACTAGAGATTGTATTTGAAGCATTTTGTCGCCTACGATCTTGGCCGTCATACCATCTTTAAGGTGCTTACCGCAAGGTCAGGGATCCAAATTTTGCTGAAAGTTCACTGTATTCTTTCTGTTAAATTTCCAGCGGTAATTGGCCACTTTTAACAAAAGTTTTTGACGCACTCACATATAATTATGTCGAAATTAAAAACAAAATACCGCATCTTCAATAAAGCGCCCTTCTTTGTGCTCCCGAAGCGCTGGCGATCCACAAGATGCACTCTGTTGCATCACTTTGAAGAATTCGAAAAATAAAATCACCGCAGTTGATAGTTTCGACAAAAACCTTAATTTTGCTCGGCAATAGTGGTCAAAAATTAATATTGTTATAACTTATTCTACCTTCCTGGTCACGAAATCTGCATGCTCATTCGCATTCTAAGGTCGGGCAACCCTCTATCAATATGTACGCAAATGGCCCACCGGTTTCAAGATGTCCTAAACCAGATGTCTTGCTCAGTCAGAATTGGCTTTTTGACCAACTTCAGTTCGAATCAGTGCTACAACAATTTTTTTTTTCCTGGGGCTCTTATAATCGATGCGAACTTATCTTTTGGCACCCAGATTTATATTAAACCATTTTTTATCATGCGCATTTTGATTAAAATTTGTAAAACTGGTCTCAAGCCTCATTTAACTGATTCATGATGCATCGATGATCAGATAAAACAACAGGAACAGGGAAACGACGATCAAATTAAGGAAACGCTCGCAAAGAAGAGAGACGTCAGAAAAACAATTTAGTTGAGTAGTAGTTAAATAAATATATTTTTAAAACCATTTTGCAGATAACAAACAAAACATACCACTGGAACAAATCAGTCTGATATTTCTCTGGAAAACAAAGTACCATCAAAATAAAGCGAAAAAATACAAAGTTTGGCAAAGGACGAAAAAGCCTGTTGATTGAATAAACTTACGTTCTTAACTGCTGTGGCTGTCACTCTTCCCAACAAAAAATGCCACGATAGATCGATTGCGGTTCACCAAAGGAAAGTCTTCCTGATTTGATTTCTAAATTTAAATACTGTCCTTTTTCATTTTCTACAATAACCTTGAACTTGCCAAGATAATTTGTGATACCCCTGACCGGTCTCGTTTGCGAACCTTGGTGGGTGAAATTCTCCCCCACGTATGACTTAAGTTATAACAAGGATCATGTTTTGTGATGAATTAAGCTATTTTCCCTAAAGAGTCAATAACTGGTCTTTTTCCTTTCAGTTTTAATCGTCCTTGTCAAAGATCCTGTTGCTATTTTTATTAACGTCGGGAAAAGTTATATTAAAAACAGCTAGCTGCCTCTACGATAACGGCTTAATTTTTAGACGACATTTATTTTTGGTAGTGAATATAACATTCTGTTCGGGGAGGGGGCTGGGGATAAGCTGAGAAAATCTGTTGAAACATAGATTTGAAACACGTGCGATAAAAGCTTGATCTACGTACTCGTTAACTCGGTAATTCGTTTTCAAATGAAACGTTGAATCTATGAAAACAACACATGTTCAAAACAACTTGTTCCTTTTTTTCAATTTCGGCTTCCTTATCTTGAAGCATGGTATTTAGCTTTGAAAGGCAATATAGAATAGAATGATTTCAATTTCCAAATTAAAGTAAGTGCGCATTTCTAAGATCATTTGACTTTTCTTTTCCTTGTGCTTGTGCTCATCCTTGCGTTCACTGAAAATCGATTAGAAGGATGTTAACTTGTGTTCACTGAAAAATAGTATTAATGAAATGAGTGTATTTGTTTTTAATTTGCATGCCTATACTTAAGGTTGCGTTGAGTTTTGTTTTCACTGAAAAGAGCCATTATGCTGTGTTTAAGCGCTTTAACCCGAGTCGCTAGGCCATTACTCAGGTATATTAAGGACTCGGTCATTTGAGGTAAAATTCAAAAATGAGGGGGGTGGTCTATTTCAGTAAGTATGCAACCTATTGACACAAAATTAAACAAAAAGATGAAACTTGTTACGAAGGCTAATTTTGATTAAGAGTTGTCACAATAGGGATCACGTGACTGATTAAGGTATCATATTTCGATGTTATTCGTTAAGCAAGATGTAGGAGAACTTATGCCAACCTAATTCACAAAATGACGTCTTAACAGTTTTTCTTGCATTAAGTTCTTCACGAAATTAACTGGAAGGCGTGTCCAGGTCACGTGGTCATTAAAATGCCATGATTTTGCTGTCACGCATGAGAGGACGGATACAGCGTTAACTGTAAGTATCGTTTCACCCAGAGCTTTTTCCGGCTTTTCTTAGGAAAGTGTGAAAATCTGTTTAACTGTTGGAAATCAAGCTATCATCGCTTCTAATGAAGCCACGGTGCATATTGTAAAATGACACTATGCTCTGAATGAAAGACATAAAGTTCTGGTTTTCGTCGAAACGTGATTCCCTGAAATAAATAGCCTGTTCCAGGCTCCGAGATAGTGGGGAAAGCGTGAATTGAGAAAAAGAGCGCCAAAAAAGCGAAGCGCCACCGCCCCCATTTTTTCCAGATCCCGCGCGACTTATTTTCACGTTCCCTTTCTAATTTTCGTGCCGTCGGCCGTCCCAGCCATGTGAGAGCCTGGAACAGGCTATGAAATAAATAAAAGACTGAATTTTGGGACATTCCGCCACGAGTAAGTTGTACACAATCTTTCACCCCTTCGCTAGCCGATGAAATTGTTTTCGAAGGCAAAGCTGTGTTCGATTTCGAATTTATCCTCGTTATTTATCCTCCGACTATTCTTGGAGGCTAACAAAGCGTAAATCAAGGCGTATCAGAGGAAGTGATCTAATGTCTCTCAATAATTCACGCGGATTTCCGTCCATCCTGTTAGTAAACTTTTCGATTTTGCATACAGGGGTAAAACTAAGCTCTCGAAGAATGGAAAAAAAACTTGAGGTTCTTTGTTATCCTGTCGCGATCAACAAAAAACAAGGAGCAGTGTCTCTGGCTTTTCTACACAGGTTATTCGAGCAAAAATATATGTATGCGAGTGTGCGAGCGATTGAGACTATTAATAAAGCTATTTGATTTTGATTTGTAAAAACCGCCTGCCGCGAGAAAACGTGCCTCGCCTTTGCATTGAGCCGAGCACAACGAGTGTGTAACTGTGCGCCCCAAAATGTATCATTGTACAATCATTGTACAAGCTGCGTTTATTCCCTTCCAACTGATATAATTTTCTCACTATTTCGAAAAGTCCAGTTTTCAGTATGTTATTTTATTTATTTAATTTGCAATGTCTGCTATTTCTAGTTTCTCCAAAAGTTCTAAATACGTACAGGAACCCATCAACTGGTACGGGCAAAACTCGATTTCTGCTTGCTCAGCGTGTGCCTGTATAAATATTCTCGCGCGAGTTTTAAAAGACTCAGTCAATGCGTCTGTGATTCTTGTCACCTTCCTCAGTTGCAAGTTTGAACCGCATTCTTAGATTTTATGAAAAATGTTTCGCTTCCACAAATCGTTCTTAAACTGAATTAGACTACGGGAAGTCTCTCTTTCCGCTCTGACAGGGACAGTCGAGGCCGAACCGAGCAAGCGAGCGAGCGGCCGCGAAATCGCCTGGGGGTTTGAAACGTGACGCGCGTGTCGAGCCGCTAGTGTAGTGAGACTATCCCTGAGCGGAAAGAGAGACTGCTCGTAGTCTATAACTGAATTTCAACATATACTGCACGCAACTTTGATGCATGTATATTCGTAACATAAGCCTTCAAATGTAGTTCTTTCCGATCCTGATATTGAGCAAGCGGGAAACATCTCCCAAGACTCAGCGAACTTTTATCACTGCTTTATTGACAAACGAAAAGCGCACGATGAAGACGAGCAGCCGTGAGGAAAAAATGGGAAGAGGGAAGAGTCAGTGGATTTCTAATTCCCTTTGAGCCCTTCCCCCTTCCCCCCCCCCCCCCCCTGTCGAGTTTTGGCAAGTTGCAAACCAAATATTTTTTGGCTTTAATTTATCCAAACATTTTCTCGAAACTTGCTGGGCGGATTAGGGTCATTGAACACACTATACTGGGTGGGTTCCCTGCCCTCACTGCATTAATCTGAAATAAAATATCCTCTTTGGCAAACTAAACCTTAAAACCAACATTCATTCATTCTTTCTCAACATGAATCTAATATTTTTAGTTTGGCAAAGTTTGAATTTCGCGCCCGTAACGGTCACCCAATGGCGAGAGGTTCACAACGGCGCACAGTCTCTTCTCAGTCAGATTGAGTCTTCTTGAGCCTACAAAATGCATGGCTTGTGTTCTTCCTTATTTTGCCATGCTCAAAGCCTTGGTCAGTGATTAACTGTTGCAAATACAGTAAATCTTTTGAAAGACTGGTTGGATTCATGGCTGGGGTTGTTCAAATTTAGGGCGAACTTCTGTCTTGAATCTAACCCTTTTGCGCGCATTTTTGTTGCCTCTCGTTGAATATTCAAGCAGTCCTTCAATTCGCTTACACTATTCGATATAAGTATGGCCGATTCTCTAGCAAAAAACCCAGACGATACTTTCCCGAGCACGACGAAAAGCTTCTGTGTCTTCGATCAAGCTACACAGCTGAATGAAGCAAGAAACTCCACGCATCGCAAGCTTTTTGTTTTGGTCCCTGAACCACCAGTTTATTGGACATCTATCCGGCAAGCAGATGCAGACCCTCCGTTAACTGGTTTTAGCTTTTCTTATAATTATTTGTAAACGAAAGACCGGACGAAGCAGTTCGTGGAAAGAGTAGTACTAGTGCGGACCATTTATCGTTGGCGCTTTTAGTACGCGGGTATAAATTGTTATACCTTTCATAGCCGTCTTGCTTTGCCGATCACTTTTTGAGGTGGATTCCTTGAGGCACTATCGATGGAAAATCTAAAGGAAATCTGAGGTACAGTGAAACAATTTACTGCTATGATTTGCTAGATCATTCCAGCATTGAATACGTCTTATGCCCCTTGTGTGTCCATCTCCTACATTGATATCGATCGATGACTTAAAAGCATGCCTTCTTTGTCCAGACGGTATCAAGTTGCTTTATAATTTGAATTTGCAACAGACACAATTTCACATGTAGCTCTGTAAAAATTCGTCCAAAAGGTAACAGCAAGCATAGGGTTTCCGAAATTTCTTACCCGGACAATGTTTGGGGATTTCTTCGACTCAGTACCTCTCCGTACATGAATTTATGTTTCGTGAGATTGCTACCGCTAGCTGCTGAAGTTGACAGCTCGGTGTCCAGGGTGAAATGACTGACGGCT
This sequence comes from Siderastrea siderea, assembly GCA_964030785.1. Taxonomy (NCBI): domain Eukaryota; kingdom Metazoa; phylum Cnidaria; class Anthozoa; order Scleractinia; family Rhizangiidae; genus Siderastrea; species Siderastrea siderea. The sequence continues at coordinate 71,828,410 of OZ034968.1, read as the reverse complement.
TGCCCAGGGCAAAGGTCCTTTTATAGTCAGGGTCCTTGTTTAAGCTACCTGGTTTGGTGGCTTAAATTTAATGAGAATTCTATTGAAGTACGCCGAATCGCTTAACTTTAAACGCTGGTTTTCACTAGCGACGGAGTCTGAGTCGGAGTCGGAGTCGTAAGTGGAGTCGTAAGAGCGCTTATGACCTAGTGAAGATCAAACATCGGAGTCGTAAGCGGAGTCATAAGCTCGACGGAATCGGAGTCGGAAGAATCAGAACGTTTCCATTTTCTTCCGACTCCGCTTACGATTCCGTCGCTTACGATCTAGTGAAAACCAGATTGTCGGAGTCGGAAGCAGAAGCGGAAGGATAAACCAATCACGGTGCTCGTTCCCACGCTTTATGATTGGTTTCGTTCTTCCGCTTCTGCTTACGACTCCGACAAACTGGTTTTCGCTAGATCGTAAGCGACGGAAGCGTAAGCGCAAAAGGAAACTCTGCTTACGACTCCGTTGTTTGATTTTCACTAGATCGTAACGTTTTACGCTTCTGATTACAACTCCGACTCCGTGGCTAGTGAAAACCAGCCTTAAGCGAGTCGGAAAAGAAACTGTTTTCACGAGATTTCCGGTTGCTACTCGCTTAGCGACCTGAAAAAGCGCTCGTGGAAACACAGCCATCGTTTCTCAAGAAAATGAAACCAGAAACTGCAAGAAAACACTTAATTGATCCTTTTCGTTACTGGCATCCGGTGACAAATAATAATGTACAAAAGTCAACAGTCAAATACTAGTCGCATCCAACGAACAGAACAAGCGTCATTATTTTGCTTTTCGTCGCGTTTTTTTTTTTTCGTTTACTTACACCTTGAGCGGTCTCACCTTGCCGCAGATAAATTTTATAAATGAGTTTTTGAATTTCCTATTCGAATTTCCTATTTCCTGTTTCCTGTTTCCTATTTCCTATTTCCTATTTCCGATTTCCTATTTCCTGTTTCCTATTTCCTATTTCCTATTTCCTATTTCCTGTTCGAATTTCCTATTTCGAGTTTTTGGTTCGAATTTCCAAAATTGTCTGGTGATGACTTCTGAATGATGCGTAACACTCCTCTATGGGAAAATCAAGTCACGTTTTATTATGACTTGATGACATGTATAAGTCCGTCCTTACGTCTCCGCGGTTCTGGTTTACATTTGATGCAGTGACATTTCGATCATGAAGCAGCAGATTAAGACGCCTTGCGGTAAGCCCATTAGATACGCTTGAAAAACCCCTCACAAATTCTTAGAAAAGTTTTCTAAGAATTTGTAAGGGACAACAGGAGGTACTTACAGTTGGCGCTTTCTCCGTCCTGTCATGAATAGCCATAAGAACCTCATCCAGGGTAGGGAGACCACCTTTCCAGTTACATTTGGAAAGTACCTCAAAAAGGTAGAAACGCAATCACTGAAAACGCCTGGTAAACGTGTTTTTTCCTTGTGTGCAGAAGCGCTAAAGGACAAAACGGAAGTAAAACCTTAATTGGTCGTGCAATGTGCTGCCATGGAAACTTCAATGTCAAAATACGATATCAACAGGATAAAGGCCATGGCCAAGTCTCATACTTATCACATGTTTCCTTTCTGAGATAGACCACCCCCCATTAATTTCTGGATCAGATACTTGTAGACCCAGTCCTTAATATACCTGAATAGGCTCCCTGAACTATCAAACTTACGATAGCTGTTCAATACTAGCCTGGGAGGGATGGAATGTTAAACTCCTCAGAGTAGCATAAGCTAGCTTTAAAGATTATTTAATTGGGGTGCGTTTGCACATCTTTGGTGGAATATTTTACTCATAAATGTAAGATTCCGTAGCACTGACAGCTATCAGGGAGTTAAAGAAACCTTCCTGAAGACCGTGAGGACGACATGCCGTAAAAGGTAGGGTAAGGAAAAGTCGCACACGAGCCAAGAAGGCCCACATGGCCGGAGCTTATCCCGGTTTCTGTAGCATGACGGAACTGAAAGTATTGCTACTCCCCCCTGGATGGGATGCTAGTACATCGCAGGGTTACCTCCAGGAGTATGTCGCCGATACCCATTTACACACCTGGGTGGAGAGAGACAGTGTCTAAGGAAACAACACGATGGCTGAAACTGGGTGTCGAACTACCGACCTTCAGATCTGAAGTCCAACACGCTAACCACTACACCACCGCACCCCGACTGGTAAAAAGTGAAGTTAAATTGTTAGAGCTAGGCTGTTGTTGAACACCGCGGCAAAATGCACTGCGCACGCGCTGTATTTTACTTCCTGTCAATGCTCCCCTGGTCCTCCCCCAACAAACTCGGTTTCCGGTCGAGAATTTTGAAAAACTTAAGCTCCAGACAACAAACTTAAGGTTAAAAAATCCAGAGCAGCTTCAATATAGTTTTATCTGTTTCTACACCTTTGCACCTTGTAGTTTCGGGCTTGCACCCACAGCGAGAAACATCATGAAAGTCGATAGTTTACATTCGCATGTCGCCATTGTAGTGACATTGCTACTCAGCGCGAGCGGTTTTGTAAAAACAGCGAACGAAAAACACGTGTATGAAGAGTGGAAAGACAAGGAATGGCAAAAAATGCGCAGGGAAACTCTATTCCCTTACAAAAGCCCTTGGAAGAAGCGCTGAATTGCCGGTACACAGTCAGGTTTGCCGGCTCCACTGGGACGAAATACAACGTCAAAACAACCGATGCTCTTGCTTCATACAAAGAATCTTCGAACGCGTCATCACAGAAAACACACCGAATGAAAATGAACAACATAAACAACATAAGCTAGAAACCGGAAATGGCCGAAGTGAGCGCATGCGCAGACGTTTTGCCGCGGTGTTCTGTTGTTGTTGTCATGCGTTCGTCTGACGCGGTCGGGAAATCCCCGATCGTATCAGATTCCTCTCGACATATAAATCAAGTTTAGATTTTTGCATCTGAATGTCACATGGCTTAAACAGTGGTAGACTTATAACTCTCAAATATTTCAAAAGTATACGGAACACATCATGGGGACCGTCTAACAAAATTAACTTACCTTGCTCTTCAATGAATGAACCAAGAGCCTTTCTGTTAAAACTATTATAGAACAACAAAAACCAGCAATTCTATACTAGCTTTACGTGCGTGGGTAATCATGGCTTCTGGTAACATCATCATTTATGGTGTCGTGTCCGCAGGTGTAAGATCCAAAGAAACACCTCTCACTAGTTTTTGCATTAGTATATCTCCATGCGTTTGCCCCAGGGAGTTTTCAACGTTACACAGGATATTTAATTAAATTGAAAGATAAGAAAAATGTGATCGAATTCTAAGAAAAAGAGATTAACCCATGTAAGATATATCTGTTGGAAAAAAAATGTGCGTGACTTTTAGAAACTGTTTTACAAGCAGGTAATTGTAAAACTCAAATTTATGGACATTACGGCAACCTTAGACGGAAATTGCAGTTGGTTTTTCATATGACACGAGCTTGCCTTTCATCGTTTTTTTCGCTGTATTTTGGGTGTTCGTCCGAGATTAACTTAGAGAGTTGAAAGTTAAGTAGAAAAAAAGAAACAAAATAATAAATGAAACAGAAAAAATAGCTGAGTTATCATCTGATAAAGCCGGCAAAAGGTTTTAGTACATGAGACAGCAAGAGCCACTAAAGAGGGTCCTTGGGATTTTAGACAAATAATTTGGCAACAGGAACCATCGCAGTCATCTTGAAAATGTTGAACTCAACAAAACTGCTACAAATCAAACGTTAGTTTCTTAATGCACCCTTTCTGTTGACATGTTTTCCGCTTTGACTCCCGAACGGAACTTTAAAGCCACTTCAAAGACATTCGGAAGGCAGGATAATAAAATATTGGTAACATTATCTCAAGTACTGTTCCACAGGCATAAAATCACTTTCATGCGACTAGAACTAAATTAAAAGCTTATAAACTAAGCCGTCCATATTGCAATCAAATACCACTCGCACCATGCAACTGGGGGTTTGCCTTGCATTCGTATACCTTCAAAATATTCTTCCGTCTCAACTGTTTGTCTAAAGGAGTAGTGTTGTCTTTAACAGTAGTGTTAACTGTTAGGTTTCTGGTGATTCACCGTGACCTTGAATAGCAAAGAAGTAGTAGAATAGAACTGAATTTAAACGTGACGCCTCAGAGGGCGTCTTATTTGCTCCAGGTTCCCACTGACAACGGAGTAAAAGCGTTACGCATTACACATTTCATGTTCATATTGTTTACCTAGTTACAAGGCTTCTTTTGTGTTCAATATTGTTGAGACTTCAAGACGACGGGAAATCGAATGCAATCAGCATCCCAACGCAAAATTGCCTCCAGCCTAACAATATCTCCTGAAATCCTCTGAGCAAATAAAGCACCAGGAGTGCTTTTCGGTGTGCCATAAACGGGCACCAAACTAAGATTTATCGCAATGCAATATGTGCACCTCAAAACAGACTATTTTAGCTTTTCAGCAATTTGATTGGTTACCTACCCGAGGAACCTTATCATTTGGAAAAAAAACTCACACTTTCAGTGGAAATTTTGTCGGACCTTTTGATTAATCATTTCGGCAAACATGTACATTTGAAACTGAACAACCTGGACTATTTTACAGGCAAAACGTAAGTAGAGAGTATTCGTTTCTTGCAGCAAAATGTAAATTTTCAAGATCGGAAGAAACTTTTTCAACAGTTGCATGAAGAACTTATTTTTAAGTAGTGGGCTTTTTTGTCCTTGCTTGCCCTCGAATGTCTGCTACGATTACAGCTTGCAAATGTTAATCGAGGTCGTTCACAAATTTTCTTCAGTTTTAAATTTTTGATACTCTTTTCTTAAGTGCTTTCTACCCCATCCGTATCGTGAAAACGGGCTCCCGTTTTTGATTTGAGCCTAGTGTTTTTGATTTTTTGCGCAAAATAGTGTGCCCCGTATAAGGAATAAAGAAAATACGAAAACATACGTCGGCAGTGCGTGGTCTTGGAGCGGGTTACGCAACCGGGTGGTGAGTTCTCTCAAAATAAAGTTTCCCACCAGCGGGGTAACACGTTGAACGGCCTTGGGGACTTACGAATATGGTGCAGTCAGGCTGAGAGAACCAGTGACCTTGCTTTGGCTAGTAACCTCACTGTGAAAAGTCTGCTATATCTGTCACCCTTCGTAACACTCTTCAGTGCTTTTAAGCATGTCTTGATAGTGAGTCCACACCCAAAATTGACATCTTACACAAAACAATGCCACGTTGGCTTCGTTATGATCCAATGAAATCACTGAAAATTGTGCACACAACTCCCAGTAATCAGACAAAATTGTGTAAACAGTTGAATCTTTTTGTTGTTGGTGGTGGTTGCAGTGTTTGTTGTTGCTACATCTATAAGACATCGAAATTCCCGCTGTATTCGACATTCGTAAGTTGCGGTCAGTTTCACATACACAAGGCCAGGATTTCTTGTTAGATTAGGAAATTTATTACATGCCAGCAAGTACGTTACAAGTGAGCCTTAACTTTCACCTTCTTGCTTCTCAGTGACCCATGTTTTTTTTTTTTTTTTTTTTTGTTCAGGCAACCAAAATAACAATTTCCTTCTTTGGATTTCACTTCACCGGTCTCGAAACCACACATGGCATTACCTTAATAAAAATAAATACTACAATTTGTCTGAACGAATCAAAGTTTTTCTTTTGATCACTTACCTCTCTATGGAGATTCACGACGTAGACCGGCGTTTTCTGAGTATTGAACTGAACGGTGGCACTATTATGTGACGTATAAATAGACGGGAATATATTCATAAAAATAGGAAGTATTTTTGGTCTGAGTAGGATGTTTAAAGCTGTTTCATCAAAACAGCCAGGAGGCAAGTCCATTCAAATCCGAATTAGGAAACGATGATAAAACTCAAATTTTAATTGTAAGTCAGATGATTGTTACACACCTTGCCGACTCTAATAGTCCCTCTCGATAATTTCTTAATCCGTCAGCTGAATACAAAATACCATTTCTGATTTACCGTATTACGAAATTTCAAAACATAAAACATAGCCTTTAATTTGAAAAATTTTATTTACCTTTCGCCAGCAGGGGTTTTCTAGAACAGAAATTACCTCCAAAAGAAATATCTATTGAAAACTTTGAAAGAAACGGAATTTTGTTCGAAACCCAATGGAGCATAAAAGAACCTAAAATCGATCAGATATCAAGAGTTACTGCAAAGTAGAAAAACATTGTTTTCTAATTATAAGGAAGAATTCAATTCAGATCTATCATATTTTATTTACCACTCAAAGATACAACAATATACAAAAGTAGAAATTAAAGTAACGAGGAGGCCTGGTGGGCTTCAGTTTTAATTACAAACGTTAAGTTACCCTGTCAAGAAAATTCTATCTTTACTATTTATTGAATTGCAATCAAAACGTCAATTTATGGAACTTTCTAAAGGAGAATTACGAATTACATGATTAAAATGCGAGTTGCGCAAATGATCAATCGTGGAAGAAATTTTTAACTATTTATGTACCCAGTACGTACAATTGCACGTAAATCTAAAAACAATATTATAATATTTAGACTAGCACACTGGTATTATGGATAAGGAAGAGGCAAACATACACTAAGTCTGCAGGAAAATGATGTTAGAGGAGTAATAACTTCCTTCTTGGATAGTTAAATGCCCCCTGGAACGAAGTTGTTTTTTGTGTTTTTTTTTTTGACAATTATTAATGTAGGATATGATACAAATCTAAGGTAAAGCCGGCTGGAGCAAAATGTTCCAGCATTTTCCCGTTCATATGTAGAGTTTTTTTATTCATCACTTATGATTTATATCACTAAACATCACTAAACGAGAAAATTCCAGTTCCTGGAAGATATGCATCTCTCATGAGGACGATAAAAAGTGAGGCATCAAAAAAGCTATTCCGGTCATAAGCACTCTCGTGTATAAAACCACCCACTCTCCTCGAAATTTCTTTTTGTTTACCTTTTCCCTGTGCACAGAGCGTACTACATTGGCTAAAAAACGAGGTGCGAAACTGGATTCACATGCAGTGCAGCCTCTTCTTTTATTCCTGGAGTTTGCCCTCAACTGTTGTGGTAGATTGAATTGAAGACAAAAAAGAAACGCTACTTGTCTATATAACAGATACATGCAATCGGAATACAACACATTAACTCCGTCATAGATGATTATTTCCGGGATAGGTCAGGCCGTGTATCACGATCAGAAGCGTGCAAATGTGCAAGCCTACTTTAGCAAGTCATATCTACTTCACGCAGTTGAAACAATGGTGAATAATGCCACAGCCATTTTACCCGAACCGCACTCAAAATGGTTACAAAACATATAATCAAAACTACACGGCCCTTTAGGATGTAGAATCGCCGAGGACGTGCTAAATGCGGTCTATATTAATTAACTACTTAAAGCGGCTACCACGCAGGCTACGTAAGTGGGCCTTTGATCGGCCTTATTCCAGATGAGAATACACTGAGAATGACCACAAAAAAATCCTTTAACTGAAATTTATTCTAATAAAATAAGCAAAATATTTTGAATTCGTTTTAGGCAAGAACTCAGTATCAGATATTGCAGTATCCCGTTTATTGTTATTCCAGGACAGGGCCATAGATCAAACATACATCATCCATAGATCTTACCCTTAGACTAACCAAAAACCCATAAGAAGATTGAAACGTGTAACGGCTTTATCTAAGTCATGTAAAAAGCTTGCAAATATTCAGTTTCGTAAGTGCCATATTTGGAATTTCATTAAAGCGGAAGTCACAAAACAAAACAAACCAACCAATCAGTTCGCTTTTACGTTTTGGAGTAATGTCAAGTTCCGCGCTTCCTCCGGACTTCGCTCTTCGCCCTCAAATGCGTGAAAAACGTTTGAAAGTATTGCAATTTATTATAAGCGTAACTTTAGCTACTCTCCTGCCAGACAGAGGCAAAGCAGCTGCGCCTAAATCCAACGGCTTAAGTTCATAACCATCAACAAAAATACGAGAATTTCATCTACGAGTTTGCTCAAGCATCAACAAAAAAAAATGGATTTTTTACTCTCACAAAATAGAAACCATGACTACAATCATTGTAAGGCAAGAAGGTACGCTGAGAGCATATTACGAAGAGATTTGATTGACTAAAATACATCGAGCACTCGTGTGTTGTACTGTTAGATATGATGAACGTGCAAAGCTTTATTAGTGATTTGTTTGACGGACAGAGGAGTTTTCACTAAAACAAGGTTCTATCATTTTACACCATGTAACTGTGATAATTTTGGTCCGGCTTCTCTGACTCCAGGAATGTTTACACACGCTGAATGATGCCAGTGAAAAGTTCTTAACGCATGAATACACGATGAAAATTTAAGATTCGGAGACGTTGTAATGTACAGAAGAGATAACGTTTGTAGTCAATAATTTAAAACATTCTTAATATTGAACTATTCCTTTAAATTTGAAATGTTTTACTAGCTGCCTTTTTGCAATTGATTTTGTCGCCGAAGCTTGATGAAACACGACCACATAGTCAATTTGGACATGAAATCTTCTACAGTGATCCGTTTTACAACAAAAGGCTTAAAGTGTAAGTCGATCGCTCGTCTTCGCCGAAGTGGTGTGCCAATGATACAGCGACACTGCAAATAAATAATACGTTTGCTTTAGGAAGCAAAAAACGTTCGATTTTCTTGCGTGCGTGCAAACACGCATGTAATTTTTGTACACTTCAACTGTGTTTATGGCGATGGCTTGATCGGGAGTGGAACGGATTTGCGAACAAAACTGCAAAAATTATACGAATCTGGAGCAAACAGTCAGTCACACAATTTCAAAAACCAAATCAACATTCCAAAACAACATTTACCGCCTGTAGCCCTTTCCCAGGTCTTGTAAAATCGATTTGAAGTCCGCGGTTCGGTTCAAATTTTTGAGCAAACTTTAGGTTGTCTCTTGCAAATCGAAGGAATCTCAACGCAAAACGGCTTTTCGTCGCTTTACAGAGCTCCATGTCTTCTTTTTCGGCGGTTGAGTACTATTCAGGGTGATTTCTTTCCATTTTGAGTTCCAAAATAGAAGTATTTTAAATCTGAGAGCAGAAAAATACATCTTGAAAATCCAGAACTGATCAACACTCAGCACCATTTTCTCCGTTTGCAAACGCCACGCGGTCAGAAGCAGCCTTTCCGCCACCCACTAAAACTCATTTTTATATGCACAGACAGTTTCTGATTGGTTTATATGCCTTCTAAACATTTGACAGCTTAAGAGGACAAAAACTACCTAGTAGGGGAGGTAGGGGATAAAGCGTCCTCGAATGATTATTTCTTTAGATACTTATTCTTGTCGAAGAGAAAGGAAACAATTTCAAGAAGGGCTGAGAGCATAAACATCTTATGTCGAATTTTAGGCCGTTTTATTTTTATTTTAATTAGTTATTTATTTTTGCTCAAAACTGTTTGAACTTTTCCATGGGACCTTCAGTTCATTCAAATAACATAGCCCAAAGATATTTTTCTCGTTTTGCACGAAGTCGAGTGAGCGGAAAGAAAACATAAAGCGGGCGCACATCCGTCACGTGTTGCAACTGAGTTCCGCGTGCAAACGAAACGCAAAACACAGAAAAAAATGGGCAATGTTCTTTGAATGAACTGAAGATCCCATGCAAAATTTAGGGCAGTTTTGGGCAAAAAAGTAAAAAGGTGTAAAATTGGACGTAAGACGGTTATGCTCTCAGCCGTTCAATTGTTTAATTGATTCTATACCTTTTAAGAACTAGAACTACAACTTCGGTCACATTTGTTGGACCATTTTCCCTCTCCGCCCCCCCCCCCCCCCCCCCCCGATGTTGATAACAATGACTTGCAACATGACCAAAATTGGTTCACTCAACATTAAGGGGAGGGAGAGCCGCAAATTCAGGCATGTGAATTGTGACGTTGAGAGAAGTGTTCCAACAAAATTTGACCGGGGTTGCAGCTCGTTCAATCATGATCTTACTATATTTTAAGGTTTGCATACAGTGTGAATAGAAAGGCCACTAACCTCAGTCAAGTCTTTTACTGAGCTCCTTCAGAATTGGCGGATACCTTTACAGTGTAATAAGAAAAGTTTCTGCAAAGACGCTGGCAATATCTGCCTTGCATGTACATAATCCTCTAAATTTAGTGGGTGATTGTTGCCTACTTTTGTGCTTGTGAATGAAAGCATCCACATTAAAAAAATTCACGACTCGAAATCACTTCCTTTTCTAAACAGAGTTTTTAAAAAGACCTGTTACCTGATTGCCTAGATTACGAGATTTTATTTTATAAATTTTATAAAGCAGATAAAAAAAAGGATTCTTATTTAAGGTACTCTCTTACTATCTACCTAGCGCTGGGGAACGAGGCATTTTAAAAACTATATAGTAGAATCGAGACTTGACTGATTGAATTACAAATTGATGTAGACTTCCTGTTTGTCAACTAGAAAATGACGTTTAGATTTACTGAACTATCGCCAGAGCACTTAGTCGCTACCTTTCTTTTGAAAAACATTATCAGTTCATGACTAGGGTCGCATTCAACAGTTCTAAACTTGTTTTAGACGCTGCAGAATTTGTTTAAAGTTGAGTCCTAAGCGCTGTTTTGTTCATGTTTGATGCCCCGGTTTGATGATGTGCCATACTTTACTGACATGACAAGAACTCCCCATATGTGGTATATTTTTAAAACGACAGTTGAGTGCAAAGTTTCATTTCTTAACTTGAAAAAAAATACCATTTGTGGAATATTTTAATTTAAAACGGAATCAATATAATTCTCTATCTTTCATCTTTGATGCATGATGTGTCATTTTTCGGCTACCCTGACAGGAACTTTCCTCAATCGAATTCTGTGTTCAGATATGTATTAAGAGGAATCTAAAAGAGGTTCCTTTGGTAAATCTCTTTCAGCATGATTTGAACGAGAGAAGGAATTGTCGGGTTGAATTGAAGTCTTAGAATTATAAGGCTGAGTGTTGCGTTAAACATTGTTTTTTTACCTGTTCCGCTAATAAAGCATTCATTAAATAAAGGTGACATTTGTATTCCTGTTTTCGCATTATATTTTAAGTTATCTTGAACTCATTTGAATTTTTCCACAAGTACAGATTCACATTAACCTGTTACCACTATGATTATATCAATTTGCTCAGCTTAAGGATGTCCCTGACAATAATTCCAATTAATATTGTTCCGTTAATATATGAGCAATTAACATTTGATTGACGTTTGATTTCGTAAATAGCTTGATTGACATTTAGTTGCGTAACCGATACGGTCAGATGACCTTTGAGCTCGGATAAGTTAGTTTTTCGCAGATATTTTCACTGAGAACACATGTTTGTTGCTGACCTGTTTCGCTGTTTCCTGACCTGGACAAACCGTAAAACAATCTGATTGGATATCGCCAAAGACGTAAGTGTTCAGTACTGTAACTCAGGCTTTTAACAATGTAATTTAGGTTTTGCGTTTGTATTCCGATCGTCTGTTTAGTTTCTCAATGAAATTTTGTATTACTTCTTTAGATCGAATAATCTTGAATCTTGGAATAAATTATACGATTGGCGTAGCCCACTTAGATTGTCTGCTTGGTTTTTACGGAACCATTTTCATTCGATTTCTTGGCTGGATGAAGAGAAACCTTGCGTGCGCTGATCCACAGAAACCCACATGGACGAAGCAGCGGTAAAACAAGCCAAGGCCAACCGACGTACTGCAAAATCGAACTTTACAAGAGTTGGAAAAGCGTTGGTACATGCAGTTGAGTACAAAAGGCCTCCGAATGAGGTAAGACAAGCCGTAATTAAGCTTCAGGGAGCGTATGAGAACTTAGTGGCTAAGCACGAGGATTATGCCAAGCACATCGAAGATGATGAAGCGTACGAAACTGAAGAAAGATGGCTCTCTGAATGCCAAGGAATTTTCATGAGGCTAGAAGTAGACGCGAAAATGTTTAGCCAAAGTGTAGAGCAGTGTGGTTCGAAAGATTTAGCTGAGAATGGTGATTTGAGTAAAGAAAAAGAGAGCGCTTTAGCCGATGGAGTACTTGAAAACGAAGTAATTCCACACGTCAAGTACACGCCAAGTACGCCTCACCAATAGACTTAACTGACTTCTGGGCAACAGAGACTATGGGTGTGGCCGTGAAACGCTTTGTCTGTGATGCAGACAAACTGTCTCAAACAGAAAGAGAAGAAGCTAAGCTGATAGAGGAGTCGTGTATTAAAGTTGGGAGTCAATAGATGATTCCATACCCCTGGAGAAAAGACCCCAACCTGCTCCCAGACAACAGAGATTTGGCAATGAAACGGCTAGAGTCAACAGAACGACGCCTGAAAAGAAATCCTGAGCAAGCCGAAGCCTACTGTAAACAGATGGAAGAAATGGAAAGCATGAAATTTGCGCGAGAGCTGTCAAAGGAAGAACAAGACGTGTATGAAGGTCCTGTTCACTACATTCCTCATCACGCCGTGCTGAGGCCAGACAAGAAGAGTACTCCTGTTCGAATTGTTTTCAATTCATCTTCTGCATTTCAAGGACATACTCTGAATGATTACTGAAAGAAAGGTTCCGATCTCTTAAACTGCATATTTGGAGTTGTCTTACAATTCCGAGAGAAGAAAGTCGCAGTTATGGGAGACATCTCCAAGATGTATCATAGGATCCTAATTCCTGAGAGGGATCAACATGTATATCGCTTTCTCTGGAGAAACATGGAAACGGATAGAGATCCTGACATCTACCTCAAAACTGTTCTTACATTTGGGGACAAGCCTGCACCCGCTATGGCGCAAATAGCCCTGAGGAATACAGCTCAAAAGAACAAGGTAGATTACCCAGAAGTAGCTGAAGTCCTCACAAACGACGTGTACATGGATGACATCTGCGATTCCGTAGACACAATGCATGAAGCCCGAAAATTTACGACAGATATTGACCAGGTCTTGAAGACTGGAGGATTCAAAGTTAAAGGATGGATTTCCAACGAGATGCTTGAAGAGAAAGAAAACAGTGACACAGAGAAGGAGATGAATCTATTTCAAGGAAATGAGGAGAAAGTCCTGGGAACCCTGTGGAACTTTAGAACAGACGATTTCTACTTCAGAGTGAGATCAGTGTTGCTAAAGCTAGACGACAGACCAAATCCTGTACCTTTGAAGATGACGAAGAGAATGATCTGAAGCCAGGTGGCTCGAATTTACGATCCAATTGGATTCGCAGCAACATTCATAATCAGGGCGAAGATAGGGCTGCAAAACCTGTGGCAGTTGGGACTAGACTGGGACGATGAGGTACCAGTCGCAGTTCAGGATCAGTGGATCTCTTTGTTCAAAGAAATGAAAGAGTTGGACAATGTGTCCTTCGAAAGATGTTTAACTGCAGACAAAGCCCTGGATCCGCCAATGCTGTGTGTTTTCGCCGACGCATCACAAGACGCATTCGGAGCATGCGCCTACGTACGCCAAAGAAAGGATGACAACACTTACTCAGTCAAGTTCATCGCAGCGAAGTCCCGAGTAGCACCGCTGAAACAGTTCACAATCCCGCGCTTGGAGCTACAGGCAGCCGTTCTCGCAACCCGCCTAGCCAAATCCATTCAGGAGGAAACTAGGATACAGTTTCAAGATATTAAGTTCTTCACCGACAGCACTATCAACTTGGCCTGGATTCAAAGTCCGTCTCGCAGCTTCAAACCGTTCGTATCTTCCAGAGTGGGAGAAATTCAGAGTAACTCAGATCCAAGCCAGTGACAAGACAATGTAGCTGACGACCTGTCACGAGGAATCTCCGTTGATGAACTGCAAGGCAGATGGATGAATGGCCCGGAGTTTTTGTACTTACCAGAGAGTCAGTGGCCGATTAAGATCGCTTCGCCAAGCCCGGATGAAGACATGGAGCGTCGACAAACACAGATACTGACCGCAGTCGCAACACAGAAAGCTGAAGATGTTATTGATCCGTCCAAGTTCTCCAGGTGGAGAAAACTAATCCGCGTGACAGCACGCATCCGAAGACTAGCCGAAAAGATACGTTTACGGAAGCACGCTCAAGAAGGAAGGAACGGTCCACTCACTCCAGAAGAACTAGAGAGGGCAGAGATATTCTGGATTAAGGAAGCTCAAAGGAATTTGCATCGTCGAAAGGAAAAGGGGGAATTCACGCCACTAGCCCGTTTCTGGATGTTAAAGGTGTCATTAGAGTTGGAGGAAGAGTAGACGAAGCCATCGTCTCATATGACACAAGGCACCCCGCCCTTCTCCCGAATGATCACTGGATCTCCTGGTTAATAACGAGACACGCCCATCAGTACGGGCATAACGGTGTAGCAGCCACGACAGCCAAGATAAGGCGAAAGTATTGGATTCTGAAATCAAACAAGCTAAGCAAAGCAGTAAAGCACAAGTGCGGATTCTGTCGTGAGATGGCTCACTAGGCCGAGACACAGTTAATGGCAAATCTACCAGGCCTTCGCTTAGCTCCGCACACCCCACCGTTCTACTTCACCGCATGGGATTACTTCGGGCCTTTTAACGTCAAGATCTCGAGAATCAAAACTGCCAAGCATTACGGAGTCTTGTTTACATGCCTGAACACGAGAGCTGTCCATTTGGAGATGGCAGCAGACTGGAATTTCTTCAAGTCCTGCGAAGATTCTTCGCCATAAGAGGTCGACCCGCAGTCATAATGAGTGACAATAGCTCACAGTTCGTTGGTGCTAAGAGAGAGTTGCGTGAAATGGTAAACGGCATAAACGAAGAGGAAGTTCAAGAGTTCTGTGGAGAAAAGGGAATGCAATGGAAGTTTATCACGCCTGCTGCCCCGCATCAAAATGGTTGCGCAGAAGCACTAGTCAAAACCTGCAAATGTTCTCTGAAGAAAGCTGTTCGCAGTCAATTGCTAACACCATTTGAACTGTACACAGTTTTATTGGAAGTAGCTAAACTGGTAAACCAGCGAACAATTAGTAGGATCCCAAACGACCCTGACGACGGTCATTACATATGCCCGAATGACATACTTCTCGGACGTGCATCTTCAGAAGTTCCACAAGGGCCTTTCAAAGAAACAAAGAACCCAAGACACAGAGTAGAATTTGTCCAGAGAATTGTCGATTCGTTCTGGAAGCGCTGGAATAGGGATGTGTTCCCATCAATGGTACCTAGGAAGCAATGGCAGGTGGAACGGCGGAATGCGAGACCAGATGATATCGTGGTAGTAGCAGATTCCAACGCTGTCAGAGGTAAATGGTCCATTGGAAGAGTCGTAGAAGTGCATCCAGGACCTGACGGTCGAGTACGAAATGTAAAGCTTAAGACGTCCACAGGAGAGTACAGCCGTCCAGTTACAAAGATTGCAGTCGTTCACCCTCTTGAAGGTGACGACTGAACGAACATTGGATAAGATAAGGACTACGCCCTTATCGGGGCGGAGAGTGTTCCGTTAATATATGAGCAATTAACATTTGATTGACGTTTGATTTCGTAAATAGCTTGATTGACATTTAGTCGCGTAACCGATACGGTCAATTGACCTTTGAGCTCGGATAAGTTAGTTTTTCGCCGATATTTTCACTGAGAGCACATGTCTGTTGCTAACCTGTTTCGCTGACCCGTTTTCTGCTGTTTTCAAATCTGTTTTATCTGTTTCCTGACCTGGACAAACCGTAAAACAACCTGATTGGATATCGTCAAAGAAGTAAGTGTTCAGTACTGTAACTCAGGCTTTTAACAATGTAATTTAGGTTTTGCGTTTGCATTCCGATCGTCTGTTTAGTTTCTCAATGAAATTTTGTATTACTTCTTTAGATCGAATAATCTCGAATCTTGGAATTAATTATACGATTGGCGTAGCCCACTTAGATTGTCTGCTTGGTTTTTACAGAACCAAATACGTCGTAATTTTCCCAAACTGTCATAATCAGTTAATTCCGGACTACCACTTTGTTAATTTGACATCCAAAACGCCTTGTTCATCTGAATTCCTGTTTGGGACATGGGATACTAAGGACTACAATTTACCGAGATGCGATTAAGTATTTGTGAAAAGTAAGAATATATACTCAAATTACAAAGGCCTAGATTTGATTGTTTAACCCTTTAAGCCCCAATAGTGACAAGCATCTAATTTCTCCCCACAGTATTTCTACTTGATCAAACATACAGGTCATGAGAATGAAGGGAATTAAATGATCACCAATGATCAAATGTCTTGAAATTTTATCAAATTCTCCCAACTAGTAACTAAGTAATATAAGGAGAATAGTGAGGAGAATATGGATGTTAACATTGGGGCTTAAAGGGTTAATATTGAAATCAATCGCCGTGTGTACACTGCTAATTTCAACTTACTCTTTCAAATAATCCAAGTCAAAATCCTGGACAAAAAGGACAGAAGAGCATCGTATTAACGCTAAGCCTAGGTTAGCTGAACAACCCGGTCCTAGATCTCTAGCTTCTTTTATCTGTGAAAATGAAGGGGTAAGACTACAAGGTTAAAATCTGACTAAGCATTGAAGTGTAGGTTTGTGTCCTTAAATGTCCACTCAGGACGTATAAGCTTCAGTCGGCTTGGATTGGTTTTGAAAGCTGAGTGAAAAGACACGTTCATAGTTTCATGGAAAGCATAGGGTCCAGAGGAGCGAAGTTCGAGCAGAACGTTTAGTTTCCTTGCGAAAGACAACCGACATAAGTTGCTGCGAACTTGCGTTACTCGCGTTACCTTTATTTTTACCGCAGGTCAAATTACTGTGGGCTCTTAGGATCACTGAGATCGACTGAATTATCCTTCGTACATCTTACCTTATAAAATACATAACCACGTCATTTAACCAATAAATTTGCCCAACGCAACCTTTGTGAATCCAATTTGAACGGCTTTCTTCTCTTTCCATACGCTGTATTTCTCGATCTCGATCTCGCTAGTACGCCATATCGTCCGCCATATTGAAAGTTGCTATTAACTGCAGACCATTCTTCCGCGGTCGCCTTCCTTCTCAAAAACCAACATTTCTAAATTGATCCGGAATCCGAGGGCCTCAGACTTGTCAGTCGTTAAGACTGCTGGTACTACGATCAAAACTTCATCTTCCCTTTTCTCTTAGATTTTTGAAGGTATAGCTACTAAACACTCCCTAGGCCAATTCATACGGGAAGTGCGATTAGTTTAGCGGTAATTGTAGTGTAGCGGTAGTGCTTCTGATTGGTTGAAAGAAAATTCCCTCGCGGCATAACCAATCAGAAGCGCTACCAAGATCTGGGTAGTGCACGTCATCAGTATGGAATTTCTGTGCCCGTTACTCAGACGTCGTTTTGCGAGGGCTCAAGTGGCGACCTCGCGAAACGTCGGCTGTTTTCTCAGTCTCGTGTCAGGTGCAGTGCGATAAACGCATCTGCTGTAAATAGTACTATTCTTCATGCATAGTTTATGACTTTTACTGATGACTAAATTGCATTTTTTAATCCTGAAATTCGTGAGATTATGAGGTGAACTTATAATTTCTTTTAACCTGAGTAAATATTGAACAACTGTTGACGTCACTATAAGTAATCTGCCAAATTAACCAACTCTGGCATATCAACCGCAATCAACATAAATCTTTTTCTACTTTTAGTTGATAAGCCAGTTAATTTACAAAAATGAGTCTACTTGCTTTGAAATGTCGATCTGTTCTAACTAAAAGAAAAACGTCCGTTTTGTGTTACGATATTTAGTTGACTCACTGGAGCGAGGAGACTGTTGTTTACGAATGCAGTAAACTCTTCTGATTTTACTCGTGAAAACTGATATAGCCCGAGAAGAGGGCAATCTAAACATATTATTTGGAAGAAAGACAGCTCTTGGACAGCGATAATTTATATTTCTTTAATGACTTAATGCTAATTATTAGTTCAATTTTAACTTCTCTCCCAGTATACGCGACATTATTCTTGAGTCCACGGTCCCGCTGTTTTTCATTAGGGAACTTAAGCACACACGTTTGTGAGCCACGGACGGCAACTGGAAGTTGAATGTTTTCCTTTTGACGCATTTTGACGCCATCACGTCCATAAGCAAGCACCCATACACCAAAGAAGATAGAGTTTTCCAGCCTTCGGTGAAGAGAAAAGACAAGCCAACAAAGGGAACATTTTACTTCCGGTTCACGTTCGGGGCTTAAAACGTCTGTGCTTAAGTTCCCTATAAGCATGAAGAAAACGCCATCCGCGATTCCCAAATCTCTACAGATAGGTACAGTTCACAAGACAAACACCGGGTGAAAGAAAAATATATTCCTCCAGTAGACCCTGTTTTAACAGGGTATAAAATTGTAGAAGTAACTAGTGAAGTAAGTTTTTGTAGGTGGTATTTTGCCTTTAATAATTTTAAACCTTTTAAAAGATCGTCTGACAGTATCTTTTATTAGCACCAGAGGGGTTTGACGCTATTTAAGGGTATGTTAATTGATTTTTTAATTTACGTTGTCTTGTTAACCGTCTGTTTATTGACAAATTTTGAAATTATTTCAGAACAAAAATAGCAGTAACATAATAGAGGTGACTAATGTTAAACATTCTATTCAGTCAACAGAATAATTTTTTTGCCTTCTTGTGTTTTTGTTTTCTATTTATTATAATTTCGTTTGTTATTTTTATCATTTTTAACGAACTGATAAAAAACTTCTCATCGAGATACTGAGTAAATTTTGAAACATTACCAGATAATATATAGATTTAGCCAAGCCTAAAAGCGGAGCCCCCCTTTTTGTTTTGTCTGTTTTTTGCTTTTCTTTTGTTTTTGCTGGCAGTTATTAATTTGTGAAAATAGTCTCATCCAGGTCGTTGTATTGAAAAAAAAAAAAAAAGGAGAAAAAATTCTTGCTCCCGATGAGTGTCGAACCCGGCTCGTCGGTGTGACATGCCGGTAACTAGTCCACTAGGCCATGGGCGCTTGACGTTATCTGATCAGTTAATTTTAATACTTATTCCTTTCTTCGTGACAAGCTGCCTATCAGCATGAAAATGCTCGTGTTTTTCCTGGCAAAATGTGTTCGAAACGCCGTAAAAACCATGCTTGTGGACAGAAAAAACCAAAAAGCACTAGCTCTGCTATATTTGGCGTCGAAACCGCTGCGAAAAGCTGCGAACTCAAGCGGTGTGCCGACCGAGTTTGAACAGAACCGACGAGGCAAATTTGATCTTTGCCTGAACTTTATCGCCGAATTTCTTTCGCCTAGATTGAACTTTTCCCCTTCCACCAAAAAGACAACTGAGTGTTCTTTTGAACTTTTTTTTTCCATTAACAAATTTGTTTTTGACTTTTGTTGTCTTTGCTTGTTTTGCTACAACGCGGGTCAACATGCGATTTCGCGCCGAAAACACACGGGATTCAGCACAGGGCCATATCCAGTGTAGGAAGTGTATTGGTAGGCCTGTGGTGCGGACGGACGGACGTACGGATGTACGGACGGACGGATGTACGGACGGACGGTCACGTGACTACTACGTCACTACCAAAATTTTTTGGCTTGATAGATTACCAAATTTCCTTAGCAATGGAGCTCCGCTGACGCGCTAGCGCGCTGGCTCCGCTAAAAATCGGATTTAATTTTTTATCATGCTTATTCCCTTTAATTATGTCGCTTCCTATCTGCTATTTTTACACTTTTCTCAAACTGTGGTCTGATTGAACGAAAACTGCGTGTCTGTGATACCTACTACCGCGAGCTTTACTTAAAATCGACTGTGCGAACACCCAAGATCACAAAGCAGGGAACTTTTCATTGTTTGGAGCCAAGGAGGTGATAATCGGTGGTCTCTGGTTACAGGTGGTGTTCAATTTAGCAGTGATGTTAATTTATAATCGCAGTTGGCGGAAGCTCTGTTGTTAAGGTGATTCCATTCAATTGCATTGCGCATCCTTTCTGCGCATCCCTTTTTGCGGGTTTAGCACGCGCACGAGCGAGCGCGTTCGGAACTTGATAGGCTTTCTATGGAAGCTGAGCTGTTCAGAGAAATAAATGGTCGTTTTCTCCCGAACGAACTCGGTGACCCCACTTTTTTATTCCATTTATTTAAGAAAATTACGACTTTACATGATATATTCAAATTTGAAGAATTTTTCATTATTCAATTTTGAAATATTCCAGTTGATTCACTGTTACAGTCGGATTTTAGGCGTTTCACTGGAACCGTGCAGACGCTCGATTTGCCTATTATTTCAAATTAGTTTCATTGTTACGGCAATTTTAAGACGTTTTACTGTAACATTGTACTTCTATCATAAGAATAATGCTTATATTTCATTGCTAGTTATAATTTTGTTGAAGTAATGAGTGTCTCTAGTACATGGATAGGTTTTTTTAATATTGCTGTCTAAAGATAGCAAAGTACCTATATACTACAGCCCCGTAGCGAGAAATCAGACATGGTGACCCCCTCGTTTTATTTTATTTTTTTGATGTACTAGGTGTAATTAGTAACTGTGCAAAGTTTCAACAAATTCTCATTACAACTTCTTTTTCGATGAAATCACCTTAAGGCTCCTATATTAAGCGATCAAAAGTCGTCACACCCGGTAGAGAATCGTCAATCAAGCCAATTGATGAGGACTCAATGCGATTTGAAAGCTTTTAAGAAACAGCTTAAAAGCGGCGTTCGAGTTCAAGCGACCCTTGTTTTCGTCGTAAGTAAAGGTACATTTATTTGTCGTGTATATTACGTTCAACACTTATTTAGGTTTGTCATTTTTAACACATGAAAATATTGGTTGTATTGACACAGATAATGAAACAGGTGAAATGAAGAATTGCAACCGTTTGAAACTAACCTCTATTGCTTTCAGTTAAAATTGTACTGTTTTTGAGTATTTTTTGGCAAACATGCTACCTTTATTTCTCGATCTTTTAATCTTTGCAGCTGTAACTTTATCTATAGTGTATGGAGTATTTTCAGCTTTACCTGTTTTAAAAGAAATGCGGTTTAACAGAATCATAATGGAAGAAAATAAATTTTTCTCTTCGACCCGAACGCGCAGTGCCAACAATTAACACTTAGATTTCACCTGTTAGTTAATGTTAGGAGTCTGTATTTTCTTTCACTGCATTCATCTGGAGCCCTATGAAGCGGATTTAGTAATAACTAGTATTTTAACAATTATTCACCGAAGTGGAGGTGTATTTGCTGAGCCGCGAAGCGGTTAGTTTTACCAAACGAGTGGATAGCCAGCACCGAATAGTTTCTATTTTTCTGAGAAATGAGGAAAAACTGGCGCGCGGAATCCAGAACAATGCTGGGAGGTAAATAGCAGATGCCATCCCAAGTTTGAAGAGCCAATCAGAGCGCGCCAACACTATTCAAAGATTAGTACTAGCACTAATGTTAGCCTATTTTAACCCATCGTACAACGCTAAATTTTGGCGTGCTCCCATTGGTCGAAATCGATCACGTGACGCGATAGTGTCTCTCCTCAGTGGGCGCCTATCAGCGCATAGTGTCCGTTAATTTTTGGCAATTTTCGCTCAAAATTTAGTGTTGAACAATAAAAACAATAGAGTCCTTCTTAGTACTACCACTAATGTTAGCCTATTTTAAAATTGATCTGCCCTCGATGGAAGTGTACTAGCACAATAGCAGATACTGTTATTTTATAACCGTCATTTTCTCTGAGTATTAATTTACTGTTCGCCGTAAATTAAGGTGTCGCAGCATCCGGAAACATAAAAACGTTTACAAGGGTTTGGCCTTTAGAAATTGAGATGAGCAATGAATGTTCTCACTGCGATGAAAGGAAAATGAGTCACACACAATGGATCAAACTTCAGAGGGATTAATCCACACGCGATCTGGACTTTCTTTCACTCGGTAGCGATCGAAAAGAAACGCTGCGAAACGCAAATTTTCAGAAAGTTCTCTTTTGTGTGTGGACGTTAAAAAATAACTAAATAACTGGGTGAATTTCTTTTTGCTCGGAATCATTTCCTGCAGAAAACAAGTGGATTCTTATAAGGGTTGTTAAATCATTTTGGGCAGGCAGGAGATCTCGATATTTTACAATGAGTTCAAGATTTAAAACTACTGACGTTTACACTGCTGAAGTCATTTTAAGGAAGGAAGACTGGAAGCCCTTAACAAAATTAATGAGGAGAGGAAAATAAATTTGTCGGCGCTCAAAATATTTTCAGAGTCTGTGCAATAATTTTAACAGCTTCAATGTTATTTTCCCTACAGGCAAAATTGAATCGATTTGGAGCCCAGCCTTACGAGTAAAAAACTCTTGTGATATAGCAATATATTATTGTGTGGCTGGTGACGGAAAACCTCATTCTTTTTTTCCGATAAAATAACCGGGCAAACAAAAAGAAAATAGGACAAAAAATGTGAGGTTTTAGCTTACCTTGATCGGCATGAGAACGCAAAACAATTTTGCGTGAGTTTTAGAGGAAGTCATGCCCTATTATGGCCTAAGCAATTACAAGTTCGGCAGGGAGAAAATCCTTTTAGTGAGCCAGCTGTCCCCCTTATTATTTTTTTTTGTTTTTTGTTATTTCCAATTCTATTTGAGTGAATCCATATTTTTTTGTTTATTCTATTTATTTTTATAGCGTACTTATTTTGCGGTAGAAAAAGCTTCAGACCAATCGTCGTACATAATTTACTATTTGCAAATACTCACGAAACACTTAAGACAAAATAAAGGTCTGCCAGATATGATAATTGGGTAAGTGACCTTTACTATTAGAAATCAAGCGGTGAGCTTATGGCGACACGATGGACATTAAGGATAAACCGAACACTGTTTTTCTTTGTCTAAGAGCTTACAAATTTTTTATCGAGGGAACTTTGTCCATTTAGTTTCTTAGCTTGAAGATAAAGTTACAGGTTTCCAAAGAGGAAACTATTGAAACTGGAAGTTACATAGGAAATGCCAAAAAATTTAGTGAATTTAGGTTTTTATCGTTCGGCCAATTTGGTTGCTGAACGATATTTGTCGGAAGTTTGATGAAGATTTTAAAAGGCAGGTGGTGTGAAGACGGGTCAGATGAACCTCGCTACTGGATGTATTATTATAAACAACTGTAGCACAAAAGCTTATGAGATAATTCATTCAATATACTATTTTCCACTAGAGATTGTATTTCAAGCATTTTGTCGCATAAACGATCTTAAACGTCATACCATCTTTAAGGTGCTTACCGCAAGGTCAGTGGTCCAAGTTTTGCCGCTGAAATTAAAGTTCACTGTATTCTTTCTGTTAAAGTTCAGCGGTAATTGGCCACTTTTAACAAACGTTTTTGACGCACTCAGATATACTTCGGTCGAAATTAAAAACAAATTACCGCATCTTCACGAAAGCGCTCTTCTTTGTGCTCCCGAAACGCTGGCGATCCACAGGATGCATTCTGTTGCACCACTTTGAAGAATTCGAAAAATAAAATCACCGCAGTTGATAGTTTCGACAAAAACCTTAATTTTGCTCGGTAATGTTGGTAAAAATCAATATTGTTATAACTTATTCTACCTTCCTGATCACGAAATCTGCTCATTCGCATTGTAAAGCCGGTCAACCCTTTATCAATATGTACGCAAATGCCCCACCGGTTTCAAGATGTCCTTAAACAGGTGCCTTGTTCACCCAGAATTGGCTTTTTGACCACCAAAGGAGCGTTGTTAAGTGGATGATTAAAGAAAGAATGAGGCACAATCATTTGTCCTTAACTGCTATATAAAAGACAGAAGAGAAAAAATTGAAAACGTCGCAGCCCGAGTTTTTCAAGTTGGAACCCGTTTCCATCATGGCCATCCAATGCTAAAGACACCCAGTGCAGCAGTGCACAGACACGTTTGGTGTCTTTGCACAAAAATAGCGATTTTTAATTGACGTGGAGAATTATTTTTTTGGCTTCCATCAGGTGCAAATGTGTTTTCAGCGTGGCACAAAAGATAAATGATAGTATCACTTTTATTAAGAGGCAAACTAAGCCAATTTTAGACACACGGCGTCTTCACGAATGCTGCATTAGCCTGATTCTCATAGAAGGCTCTTATAGGATTCTATCGTGAATCCCGCCTTTGGAGCCACCTTTGGTTCATGTAATGATGTAATGTGATCCTAGCCTGGTTTCTATGCCTGATCGCAACAATGTTATGGCAGGCTATACATAATGTTTACAGACTGGATTCGATCACTACGGTCGCTGAAATAACTGCGTGGTGTGTTTCGTTTGGTATCTGAAATTCATTCGCGGTTAAGACTAAAAGGGAAAAATCAGTCCATGCCCTACTTCATCAAGAAACACACTTTACCTTGAAGCTGTATTGCACTTGAGTTCGAATCAGTGCTCACGGCAACAAGATCTTTTTTTTTCTCTGGGGCTCTTATAATCGATGCGAACTCGTTCCGTGATCATTTTTCAACTAAATCTTTGAAGCAACCTACCCTTTTAAAGCAGTAATTGCCGAGTATATTTTGCGATAAGTATTTTTTTCAGAAATAATAGACAAAAATGTTTTAGTATATTGTGTACAGGGAATAAAGATGGAGTGATTCCTTCCTTCGCTCCCTCTACAGTGCTTGGTTACTTGATCAATCGGAAAAAGTGTCAAAACGTAACGTGCCATATTCGACTCCCCCGCGCTAGTACTTACTCAGTAAATACCTGTTAGTGGTCACGAATGCTCAAAGTTTGGCTGCCATGTTTTGCAAAAGTCGTTGTCCCGAAGTTTTGACTAAGTGGAATCTTATTGATGCGACCTTACCTCAGTAAACTGTGGACATGCTTGCCTGAGGAAATTTCAATCAGATTTCAATCCAACGCACGCATAAAGTCAAGGAAAGTTGTTGCGTTTATTCCGTGTTTGCGTCAAAACAATCGCAGCTGCGTGGTGCAGTTTCTGACGAAATATTCTGGAGAAAATGTACTTTGCTTTCGACTGTTTTACATCAACAAAATATTAGTTTTTTTACATCACTTGTCGATAAAGAAACGTGACATCAGTAAAATCGGAATAACCAGCTAAATAAATCACCAGCTAAGTAAATAAGAGACGACAATCTCTGTCTCTGTTTCAAGCAATAATGTGTCTGCGCGTTTGATCTGCATAGAAAAATTAACTAATTGGAAAATCTCATGGGCAAATGTATGTTTTTTCGTTGATACACTGTTGTTTCAAGAAAACGTTTAAAAAAGACGATTTCGTTTCATTCTTTAGAAAAGGCAGTATTGTTTTAAAGGTTCCTTAATGTGGTGACCAACTAGCCGAACGAATTGAGAAATCTTGGGGCCAAGTGCAACCTGCCTTATGAAAGAGTGATCCCTTATGTACCGTATGCAACTTCCCGTCAAAGACAGATACGTTTATCGCTATCATTAATTCGACATATCAAAAGAGCAACCTTCTCAGAAAAAAAAATGGAAAAACCGGGAGGAGGACTTTAAGACAAGAAACTCGTTCCCTGTTTGGATTCACTTATCAAGAGCTTCTCGTCACGGACAATCAGTGAATTTGGCAAATACGGCCGCGTGTGTTAATGTATGCATGGATGGAATCACGCTCCCAATGTTTTTATCCTTCGATCTCAGGTTAATATCTCAGTGGTAGAGCACTTGCACCAATATCGTGATCAAGTGGTCACGTTCAAGCAAGAATTTTTGTCTGTGTGTGTGCTCAATTTATTTTGCCACAATGTTTTAGATGCATCAAAATTCCGACGGAGACGTCAACTCTAAGAAGGACTAATTTCGCGACGCCCATTCCTCTATGAGCGAATCCGTTATGTGTTCCCTTTCCTCGCCCTCCACTGTGAAGCAAGGGAAGGGAACTCGCCTACCTAGATCACGCTTCACGTCCAGATCTTCTTTCTGTGTCTGCATTCTAGATCCTACAAAGATACCGCGTGGCACTAAATTTTTGTGGGTTCTAATTTTTGTGATTTTTGGGGTTTTTTTCGCAATCCGAAAAAATAAGTTCCCGCAAAATGAAATTACAGCAATTTTTTTTCCGCAAAAATTTACTCCACTGTAGAAATTATAGACAAAAATACTGGTTTGAAGGAGAAAATGCCACAGAAACCTCGATGGATATTACATCAGTGGTACCCGGCCTAGTTATTGTCGATCCATTGTAGTGTAATAGAGTACAAAAAAGTGACATTCCCATGTTGTTTTATCTGTATTTCGATTGCATGTACTCAAATACTGAACTAAAACGTCTTCAGTTCCATTTGAGCGCGACTTCCCAGCAAGAAAAACCAGTCTTTTCCAATCGCAAAAATTAGTTCCCGCAAAAAACAAAAAATCACCAATCCGCAAAATTAAACTCCAGCAAAAATTTAGTGCCACATGGTATTCTGTCTTCCAAATAGTTTTGGCTAATATAAGCTATATGCAGTTAATAAATATCCGTAATTAAAATAAACTTGTAATAGTAGTTGTTTTTATGTTTTGTTTTATCTTTCCATGCAAATGTATCCGAACGGCCCTCGTAATTTGACTAATAAGTGGCGACGTGAATATGTAATGATATAAAACATTTCCTCCTTTAAAAGGGGGATATTAGTTGCACCAGCTATCGTTAAAGGTTCGCGAAAATTATCCCATAGTATTTCCATAACTTGAATGAGGGATGACTATTTTGCTTTAGCCTACACTAGCCCATAATTAAAAGTTTGCCACTTTCTGTTATTGTCTGTGTTATTTACAATTAATACTTAAATTTTGGATTTGGAACTTGTAACCGCGAAAATTGTACCAATCAGTTTTCCACGTTGTTCGCGAAATTTAGGCCTATGAATCACGCGGTAAGCTCTACCTGAGAAAAGGTGCTGGAATAATTTTCTAAATCACTTCACACAATGGGCTGTGAGGAAAAAGCTAACTCCCCTCACCCCAAAAGGTTTCAAATTTACTTAAGGCGAAGATATAAACTGATAAAGTTATTTTATGATAAAGGGAAAACTATATAATTTTTGAAATAATTCCTTCAACCGTTCAGCTCAGATAGCTTACCTAGGATGTCGATTCTTCGAATTTTGCCACCCATAAGACGTGATGACTATAATCGTGTACTGGTGATAAAGCAAGGTCAATTATATTAATGAAACAAATTGAAAAAGGCATATGCTTTAAATGACATTTGACGTAATCAGAGTAGAGGACATCATATCAACCTTGATCTGCTTTCTTTTCTTTTTATGTCTGCTGTTTTTTCCGGTAGCATAACGCTCCATACCTTTTAGTACTGATAAAAATCTTTGCTTTATTAAACTAATATTTAAGTTGTGTTCTGTGGCTTGCTGATACTGAACAAAAAGGACCATTTAATTGATGTTATTTTTGACAGCTAAGCGTTCTATACTTTTTAGTCTGTTGCAAATCTTTACTTAATTGAACTAATATTTTTACATTTACCTTTTTCTAATGCCCACGAAGAATGAATCTGCCAGGTGCAATTTCCCACACAATCATTGAACTTTTAATAGGTTAAAGGACGTAATGCCAAAAAGGTATTTTTGTTATGCCCTGACTTTCACTACAAATCATGATTATGGTGACTTTATCACACCAGGTTTTATACAGTTCTACGAAACCGTTTCCTTCTTTGGAGTAAACAAGGAACGAAAAAATTGCTGCAAAGAAAAGTGAATATTAACTCTCACCAGTGCCTTAGCCAGTATGAGGCAAAGTGAGGCACTTGCCTCAGTCATTTTTTTTCGTTTTCTCAGTAATTTTTTTCGTTTAACACCCTAAATACCTAGGAAGAGAATCTAAGCATGGACATTGCCTCAGTCATAATTTTTTTCTGGCTACGGCCCTGCTCACGAGCCTAAATATTTTGTTTATTTCCAACACCAATTGCGATAAATACAGTAGTCTTAATCCTTTCTCAGTTGTCTGAACCAGGGCAATAAACTATACATGAAATCTCGTCTATAGATTCATCGAAGGAAATATATTCGAAATTTGAACAGGCTTAGCCGACTTTTATGTTGAAACTGGGAAGCAAATCTGCGAGAGAAAGTGGCAGTGCTCTTTTAATTATTGTTCTTTTTTCCTTCTTGTTTTCTTTTTTCTTGCTTGCTTTTTCTTCCCTTTTCGAAGTATAGTCGAGTGATATCGGAAAACGAGTCGCAAAAATAGTACACGTGAGTGTATATATTATAGAAATGATAACCATAATACAAAATAAAGAAGGAACACCCTGCATTGGCTCATGACAAGACCTAAAATAAGACCTTAATAATTGAGCCAGGAGTTTATTGGTCCTAGGACGTTAACCACTACCAAATATCGCAGCATGCGTCTTGTTACTCTCGTGGTGAGTTACATATTTAAGATTTTTTCCCCAAATTAAACCCTGCCGAATTCATTAGAAACATACAAGTGAATTTTTTCCACCGGCTTTATAACTCCATTTTCTACTATGTTTTGACAGTTACCGCAAAAATGCGAAGAATTCAATAAATGCTTAGGAGTAAGACTGTTCCCGTGGCTCCGTCTGACCTACAGACTTAGGATAAATATTACGACGAACTGATGTATATTGTATCAGAGGAAGACAAAGCTTTCACTACGTGATATCAAAATGTTTTCAAAACAAGATGGAATAACATTATTCTCCAACAGAGGAGACCTGTCGGACGCGTGGTCGAAATCGGCGTCAAATGGCTTTGGCTAGATAGCAAGCTATTAATTTCTGAGGCTATTTATATGTATTTGTTTTTATTTCACTTGTTATCGACATTTTGAAGTTGTGTAGGATGAAGAGATGCATTTTAAAGTGTTTTAACTGAGTAAACAGTTTGAACGCTGTTTTCTTCCTAACATACCTCTAACCCATAACGTCAAGGTGTGGGCTTCACGGTATAATACAGGCAGACGAGGACTTCGGAACTGAAGACAAACAACAGCTCTTTTAGAGTGGTCGAAGGTTGAGGTGTTAAGCTTACCGAACTGAAGGGCGGAACATTGCACTTGCAAGAGGCTTCAAAAATTCAAAATAATAAACTATTGTTTCCGGTAGTCCTGACCATGTCCATCAAAGCTACGGCAGTAACTGTTATATCTGGCAAAAAGGTGAACAATATAGAAGCTTTCAGCAAGTGCTCTTAACTGGTATTCAAATATTCCCCTCTCAATGTGCTCATTGCATGGCGTCCCAAGATCGAGAAATTATCGTTACACTGCGCCGCTTTTATAAAGCGTGTAAACTTTTCAAAATTTCAAGGGACGAGAACGATAACTTAACATGCCAAAACGTGCTGCAAATCGGATAAGAGTGAATAAAGTTGTCCCATTTTTATAACAAGCTGATGACTTACTTAGTTCCGTTGTTTGTTGGTGAAACTCGTCTTAAGAAATTCGAAAACACGAAGTCCGGTAGCAGGCGGTTATGAAGACGAAAGAATACAGCTACAGGCTTATTGTGTTTGATCTACTGATTTGGTATAGTCCTCTTATTGATCATAGCACCGATCGGTTGGGTTTTGAAGAAGCTTATAAGAGAATTTTACAAAAATGGCCTTCTTTGGAACAAACATCTAAGTTGGCTGATAGTTTTAACTATTACAATTAATATCAGTCTTAATAAAGATACACCATGGTAAGAACTGAATGCAAACAGTCAAAACCAACATTCTGTCAACTCACTAAAAACAAATATGTACAGAACATATGAAGGAAAAAAGATAAAACCATTAGCAAAATAAAGGAATTAACACGACATACCTAATAGTGCATGTTTAAAGCTAAGCATTCGTAGTACGTGTAGTTCCTGAATATGCCTGAACTCTGCTATCTATCAGTCTTTCTTCCTTAGATACGTAAGTCCTTAAGGTTTGTTTGTCACAATTTCAACGGAAATATAATGAAATATGTATAAGCTTCAATATTTCAAAAACAGCCACCAACATAATTATAATAATGTAATACATATGACTAACCAGCCGGAAGGCCTAACATCAGTCAGTGTAATTATACCGCTACATATTAACATATACGATAGACATGCGGGCGGATAAGACGTTTTCCTCTCTAGTCAAGTCCAGAAAGTTCTCTTGGAAAACCAGTAAACATAACGTTTGGCATTTCAAATTTGAGGCACTTAAATGTACTAAAGAGCAACGTTTTCCACACTCTGAGAGGATTAAACTGACCTGCAATATATGTAACTGTGCTTTCAAAATGTATTGGGATATCCCTAGGCATTACAAAGAGGCAAAAATGAAATAAAGAACATTTAAGGCGAAGTTTAAAATACCGCCGAGCCGCTTAACGTTTTCGGATCGGTGTCCTAGTCTGCGACTCCAGAAATTACTCTTACGTGAATATCGTCGCTGAAGTTTCGATCAAAGTTGTTTTATGTTGATAGAAAAGAACGAATTTTTTTCTGACAACGTGGGAGTCAGTTCTGGAAAAAAAATTATAAAAAACGCCACAGCATGTTTTATACGTAAACTTATTAAAGATTTACTTGTTTAGAACCGCCGCATCTGTATTCAGTAGTTTTTCATATTACGGCGTTGAATTTCTCCTTTGGCGACAGTTGTCGTCTAAGATTACGGTGCAAACATGAAAACTGTTTTAATTTAAACATGTCATCGCACATTTTACCCACGTTGTGAAAATCTAATTATATAATAGAACGGAAAACTTATGGCTCAGAAAGCATTGAATTTTCTGCCGTAACCTTGACCTTAAATTGAAGTTAATCAGCTAACCACAGACCGGGCCAGTTTATACAAACTAAACATGAACCTACGAATCGCTCGAAGATATAATTTGAAGACATATAACACTTCAAATACAAACTATTTTAAAAGAAGCCGAAATACGTTTACCAACGTAAACCTTTTTAATTAGTTTTATTTGTTCTGAATGACTAAATTCTTTCTAGGTATTAAGTTCTTAGTTTAAATTGTTTTTGAGAATTTTTTTGGCAAACATGCTACGTTTATTTCTCTTCAACTTTAAAGATCAAATAATGTTTGCAGGAACTTTATCTGTAATTTATGGAGCATTTTCAGTTGAAACCAACAGTACCCATTTTAAAAGAAATGCGGTTTAACAGAATCATGAGGGAAGAAAATGAATTTTTCTCTTCGACCTGAACCTGCAGTGGTGCAAACAATTCACACTTATAGTTCACCTGTTTTAAGTTAGGAGTTTGTATTTTCTTTCACTGCATTCATCTGGAGCTCTATGAAGCGGATTAGTAATAACTAGTATTTGACAATTATTCACCGAAGTTGAGGTGAATGGTGGTGGATATTTCCCGAACCGCGAAGCGACGAGGTAAATATCCACCACTCCTCACCGACAATGAGGTGAATAATTCTTTTACCAAACGAGTGGATAGCCGGCACCGAATAGTTCCTATTTTTCTGACAAATGAGGAAAAAATGGCCCGCAAAATCCAGAGCAATGCTGGGGGGGGGGGGGGGGTGGGGGGTTGAATAGCAGATGCTATCCCGAGTTTCGGTAGCCAATCAGAGCGCGCGAGAAACACTATTCAAAGATTAGTACTAGCACTAATGTTAACCTATTTTAACCCTTTCCACAACGCTTAATTTTGGCGTGCTCCCATTGGTCGAAATCGATCACATGAGGCGATAATGTCTCTCCTCAGCGGGCGCCCATCAGCGCATAGTGCCCGTTTTTGGCAATTTTGGCTCAAAATTTAGCATTGTACAATAAAAACAATAGAGTCCTTCTTAGTACACTGGAAAAGTTGAAAATTTACAAAACATGTA
Organism: Siderastrea siderea; assembly: GCA_964030785.1. Taxonomy (NCBI): domain Eukaryota; kingdom Metazoa; phylum Cnidaria; class Anthozoa; order Scleractinia; family Rhizangiidae; genus Siderastrea; species Siderastrea siderea. The sequence continues at coordinate 71,796,650 of OZ034968.1, read as the reverse complement.
ATTTTCATGTAAATTTGGATTTACAGGATTTGTAAATTGCAATTTACATTTTAAGGTTTTGTAAAATAAAATTTACATGAAATTTACACGTTTCAATAGATTATGTAAACGTGGTGTAAATGAAAATTTACAGGGTCACTTTCTGGTTTTATAATTCGAAAAACATGTAAAAAACGTGTAAATTCCTTTTGGCAAATTTACAGTATCTGTAGTGTAAAAAAATATGTAAATTGTTTGAACACATCATGTAAATAACATGTAAATGGTCATAACAGAAAACTGTGGTGTTAGAACTCTGTAAATTGAATTTACGAGGAACTGGTTTCTTTCCATGGACAATGTAAATGTCCTGTAAATGGTACTTTACATGGTCATGTTCTAATGCAGATTTGAGGATAATGTAAATAACATGTAAATTTATGGTTACTAGAAAAGGGGGCGATTGAACCGCATATCGTTTCCATGTGTCATGTAAATGAGCTGTAAATAGTGATTTTCAACATGTAAATGGTTTTACCAGATACAGTAAGGTTGCTGTTGATGCTTGAACATTAAATTTACATGAAACTTTTTTACAGAATTGTTATCTGACAGAGTAATGGGCTCCTGTATCTGATAAGAAATTAAGGTGATTTATTTGTGAAAACAAAATGGCATATACCGGGCTTTGACGTAAAATGGCATATACGGGGCCAAGTAAAATGTCTGTAAAATGGCAAGTACGAGGCTCCGTTAAATGTCTGTGGTCTTCCATAGCTCAAAAGGATGTCGTTCCCAGGGAACGTGAGGTATATTTAATCTAGTAAATCAGTTATCGTTCGAGTACTGACGTAGGCAAGGATTGAGCTTCGGTTGAACAGAGAGAATAGAGTTCCAGTTTATCAAAGAACAGTGTTCTGGAGCCTTAGGGTGGTTAGCTTTCATTAATTGTTATGGTAACACTGTATTTATATTGTTAAAATTTTATTCCTGGCAATTAACTATCGTTGGTGTGCCATTCTGTTCCGGTTTTTTCTTCTTCTTTTCTTTCTTTCTTCCTTCTTGAATTTTTCTCAATGTAAGTTAAGTCAAGAAAATGACCTCCTTTGGACCTATGGAATCTAGACTCTACCAGTGTCTGTAAAACGGCATATACCGGACTCTTTAAAATGTCTGTAATAGGGCATAAACGGGGCTCTGTAAAATGTCTGTAAAATTAAGGAAATGGGGCATCATAAAATCTCTGTAAATTGACGTAAACGGGGCACCACAAAAACTCTGTAAATTGACGCAAACGGGGCATCATAAAATCTCAGGCTCCTGCTGTAAATCATGACGTCGGAAACAGGGCATCATAATTTATAGGTGTTACAAATTTGCTTTAGATTATCAATTTAGAAACGTTTCAAACAGAGCACTGGCGTTAATTATATTCATCTGAAAATACCCCCGTTTAATTTTATTGGCGAACGATTCGCGCAAGGTGTCCCATATTTGATGTACCAACCGGGCTCGTTGCTCCTTGTCAGTGGTATTTTCTCAACTTAACGGATAAGAAAAAAATAAAAAACGCAGTTGCAATTTGAAAGAAAATTTGTTGTAGATTTAGAGTACTGATATTATTAGAGCTAATGAAAATGAATCGAAAAGCGGTTCGCATTTTCATTTATTTGCCGGTTCTGGGGCCCGTTTCTCGAAACTCCCGGTAACTTTCCGGGCCCGGTAAGTATTTTTTCGAGCTCATTTATTTATCAGCTAATGATAATTATTGGCGCAAATTAAGCGATATGCTTCACGAAATAATAAAGATTAAAATTTAGCTTTCAAAATCAATAAAAATTGCATAACTATTGGAGAATATTGTGCACCTAAAATAGTTTTCGGGCCCGGAAAGTTATCGGGAGTTTCGAGAAACGGGCCCCTGGCCCAATCTCGTACCACGGTAGGTTTGGCCGAGTGACCTTGGGTACGAATTGATCATGCGCAAAGTGGTTCCCTTCCCGACGTGCTGTTCGTATTTTTGGCGCCGATCGTTGAGTCTAAAATTTCTTTCGCTTTGGAGAGATGGCTTGTGAACTATTCCTTCTCCTTGCTTCACGGTCTCTGAATAGCTGCAAACAATCTTCTTACAGCGGATTAACGATCAGTGGGAATGTTTTTCTGCCATTTAACAAGCCTGGATCGAGTCAACTTTTGGCCGCCATATTTGATGGCTCATGATCATGCATGGTTCTTGTTGTAATTGCCAAGGTAAGCTAAGTTTTAGACTGTAAAACGTGAGCTAAGGCTCTTGTATATCCAAATATTCGTGCCTTGTTTGATATTTGCCACGTTTAAGCGAATTGCCCCGCACTTTAAGTGTTCTTGATGACACTTTCTTTGGGACTTCAAAAGTACATGATGTAAGCTCAACAGTAATTGTGGCTCATTGCTGAGCTCCCACACCTTTTAAAATCAAGACTGGAATATGCTTATATTTTCTTTGTTTTAAATTATCATGTTTACACATTTTATTTCATAGTTTGAGATCTTTATGCTTGCCCGACGTGACCAATCGAACCAAATTGCACATTCGATTAATCAAATTCAATCGAACCCAGTCGAACTCAATCATATGATTGGGTTCGGTAATCGAATTCAGTCGGGCTCTCACAAAAAAATGGAGCAATCAAACATTGATTAGGTTCGATTGTGTTCGATAAGGTTTGATTCAGTTCGACGGGAAGGCAATCACAAAACTGTTAACATGGTTTGTGTGGGATGACATTCCATTGAAAATAGAGGTAGCAGAGCCAAATCTGGGGAGATGCAAGTTTTTCTTGGCAGCTTACAATGCCAACTCTTTCCACATCATCGGCTTGGTTCATTGAATTTTGCATGGGTTATTGTAAAGATTACATATGCTGATAAGAAATAAATGAATCATATATGAAAATTTAAAATAGGTGGGGTGAATTGAAATTTATATAATCTTCTGTTGTCTGATGAACTTAATTTGTAAGTTGTTCTCACATTGTGAACCATACTGTTCAAATAACTTATATATTTTGAATGAACTTTTTTTTGTTCGATTCGTTCGATTGGGTTTGAAAATCGAACACAATCAAACTTTCACACAATTTCTTTAGTTCGATTGTGTTCGATTTCTGAACCAATCAAACCTAGTCATTCGATTTAGTTTGACTTGGTTTGATTGAGTTCCATTACTGAAAAGTTCGATTGGTCACATCGGGTACTTGGTACAGTTTGCTAGTGATCGCTTTGTTGTTAGATCTTCAAGCTGCTGTACTATTTGCAAGTGACCACATTGACTCTGATTGAATGGGTTTTATCATGTTTATACATTTAATTTCATAATGTGAGATCTTTATGCTTGGTACGGTTTGCTAGTGACAGTTTTTTGTCAGATAGTCAAGCTGCTGTACCATTGTGAGTGACCACATCACCTTATATTCCATCTGTTTCTGTCAGACAGACAGGTAACATCTATTAGTGTGATCAGTGTTTACCCAGGGCTGTCATTAAGGGCCGTAAACCGTAACACCTGTTATGGCTGAGTATTCATGACGGGACCTCAATGTTATGGGTGAACTCAGTTTCTTGTCCGTACAATTTACTTACAAGTTTGTTGTGGGTGTGAAGTTCAAAGTAACAGGTGACTCAAAGCTTAATGACAGCCCTGTATACCGAATCATTGGTTACTCAAACCTGGTCATGCATTCCTGTCAATAACAAACTAATGAATGGCTTCTGTCACCCAGCCGGAGTAGGAATTTGACAGGTTTACAATATGCATAATCTGCCTGTAACAGTCAGTTACATTTCTTTATTTTTACATCTATTTTTATTCTCTTTTCACTTCGCTGCCCATTTTTTTCAATGCATAAATGTTGAGAGAACTCAAACACCAGGCCTGGCATTTACGTATTCTTAAGGATGGTGCCTCCTTTTGTTACTGCCCATACGTTCTGCGCATCTTGGTACATGTATATTCAGATTTCTTAAGGAAATTGCCCACTAATACAACAATATTTTTGCACGGATTATGACTATGTGGAAAAAGCAGATCTTGGCAAGGGCTATCAGAATCCACAAAGAAAATTGGGGGTGACCATTCATTTTTCAGAGATAATAGAGCTTAAGTTTGGAAAGAAATTGCCATACATTCTTTGTATTTTAATGCTTTTTTAGAATTATGGTTACTTAGTTATCTCTGAAAAATGTACAGTTACCCACATTTTTCTGTCTGGATTCCAATAGCCCTTGCTAAGATCTACTTTTTCCCCATAGTCATAACCTTTGCAAAAGTACATCTGTATTAGGAGGCACCGTCCTTAAAAGGTGGTGCAACGATGCAAATCGAAGTCAGTCAAACTCTCACCCTGTCCTGAGGCTGGAAGTCACACATTAACTATTATGGAATATCAGATCAAGTTTCACTTTGAATTGTTTATTTCAAGAGCCACTTATTGCATTTGTTTGTAACTGACAGGAACACATGACTGGGTTAGTTTGAGAACAAAATAAGGCCTTTGTGCATGATAAATTTATGCCTTAGCAGTGACTAACCTTCAAATCACTGTTTTTATTGCACAATGAAATCAAGGCAACTAGTGTACACCAGGCTTTTATTGATGGCTTAAAATTTGGTTGCTGACATATAATATGAACATGAATATATGAAATTCATATATTTGAACTGCAGATAAAGACAGAATTATATGTAGATCATCGCAGTGAAGTTGTTCGAACCTAAGCGGTTGAAAAGAAGAAACCTGAAAAATTCAGGCTTGAGCAGGAATCAAACCCATGACCTCTGCGATACCAGTGCAGCGCGCTAACCAACTGAGCTATCAAGCCAACTGGGAGCTGGTCAATTGAGAGTTCGTATTATCCCGTCGATGGAGAATAAATGAACATGAATATATGAAATTCATATATTTGAACTGCAGATAAAGATAGAATTATATGTAGATCATCGCAGTGAAGGTGTTCCAACCTAAGTGGTTGAAAAGAAGAAACCTGAAAACAAATTCAGTCTTGAACGGGAATCGAACCCTAACCAACGCGCCCTAACCAACTGAGCTGCACCGGTATCGCAGAGGTCATGGGTTCGATTCCCGTTCAAGCCTGAATTTTTTCAGGTTTCTTCTTTTCAACCACTTAGGTTGGAACACCTTCACTGCGATGATCTGCATATAATTCTATCTTTATCCGCAGTTCAAATATATGAATTTCATATATTCATGTTCATTTATTCTCCATCTACGGGATAATACGAACTTTCAATTGACCAGCTCCCAGTTGGCTTGATAGCTCAGTTGGTTAGGACGCTGCACCGGTATCGCATTCCGTTCAAGCCTGAATTTTTCAGGTTTCTTCTTTTCAACCGCTTAGGTTGGAACACCTTCACTGCGATGATCTACATATAATTCTACCTTTATCTGCAGTTCAAATATATGAATTTCATATATTCATGTTCATATTATATGTCAACAACCAAATTTTAAGCCATCAATAAAAGCCTGGTGTACACTAGTTGCCTTGATTTCATTGTGCAATAAAAACAGTGATTTGAAGGTTAGTCACTGCTAAGGCATAAATTTATCATGCACAAAGGCCTTATTTTGTTCTCAAACTAACCCAGTCATGTGTTCCTGTCAGTTACAAACAAATGAATTCATTAATGGATATTTTTTTTGCAATAAGTGGCTCTTGAAATAAACAATTCAAAGTGAAACTTGATCTGATATTCCATAATAGTTAATGTGTGACTTCCAGCCTCAGGACAGGGTGAGAGTTTGACTGACTTCGATTTGCATCGTTGCACCACCTTTTAAGGACGGTGCCTCCTAATACAGATGTACTTTTGCAAAGGTTATGACTATGAAGAAAAAGTAGATCTTAGCAAGGGCTATTGGAATCCAGACAAAAATGTGGGTAACTGTGCATTTTTCAGAGATAACTAAGCAACCATAATTCTAAAAAAGCATTAAAATACAAAGAATGTATGGCAATTTCTTTCCAAACTTAAGCTCTATTATCTCTGAAAAATGAATGGTTACCCCCAATTTTCTTTTTGGATTCTGATAGCCCTTGCTAAGATCTGCTTTTTCCACATAGTCATAAACCGTGCAAAAATATTGTTGTATTAGTGGGCAATTTCCTTAAGAAATCTGAATATACATGTACCAAGATGCGCAGAACGTATGGGCAGTAACAAAAGGAGGCACCGTCCTTAAGAATACGTAAATGCCAGGCCTGGTGTTTGAGTTCTCTCAACATTTATGCATTGAAAAAAAATGGGCAGCGAAGAGAAAAGAGAATAAAAATAAAGAGATGTAAAAATAAAGAAATGTAACTGACTGTTACAGCCAGATTATGCAAATTGTAAACCTGTCAAATTCCTACTCCGGCTGGGTGACAGAAGCCATTCATTAGTTTGTTATTGACAGGAATGCATGACCAGGTTTGAGTAACCAATGATTCGGTATACAGGGCTGTCATTAAGCTTTGAGTCACCTGTTACCTTGAACTTCACACCCACAACAAACTTGTAAGTAAATTGTAAGGACAAGAAACCGAGTTCACCCATAACATTGAGGTCCCATCATGAATACTCAGCCATAACAGGTGTTACGGTTTACGGCCCTTAATGACAGCCCTGGGTATACACTGATCACACTAATAGATGTTACCTGTCTGTCTGACAGAAACAGATGAGCTGCACCGGTATCGCAGAGGTCATGGGTTCGATTCCCATTCAAGCCTGAATTTTTTCAGGTTTCTTCTTTTCAACCGCTTAGGTTGGAACACCTTCACTGCAATGATCTACATATAATTCTGACCTATAATATGTTAGCCGCATCTCTGTTACATGAATGCTGTGTTTGAAAAATGAATATAAGGCCGATTTGCTTAAAAATGCACAGAGGACCCTTATTCCACAAAAAATATCAACTTAAGCAGCTGATAAAACAACCTGAAGAAAATTTCTCGCCTGGAGTTTTTTCAGGTTGTTCTTTTATCAGCTGCATAAGTTGATATCATTAACTGTGATGGTCATTATCATTTCATAGTTTAGCACCACTTGCCTTTTTGACAAGTTTTAGTGAAGATACTTTCTTATCATTGCTTTGGCTCAAAGAGTAAAATAGTCTACCAGCTCTTTTCATGTACATGCATGTAAACATTTCATTCAAGGGGAATCCTTCAAATTACCTTTTAGGTGATTTCTGATTATAAAAAGGAAATGCGGGATGCCATAAAAGCTGATTCCCTGAAGTTGTTGCAAACAGGGCTTGTAAGTATTCATGTATTAATTTATTACTCGTTAATATATGTAACAGTAAGTTTTCAGAAAATTAGTTTTAGGATTACTTGAAAAAAAGTTTTAACCATTGCCTTAAAAGCTCAATGCCAGCCTTTTAGTGTTGGATGCATGTCACAACGCCATTTCTCTGCAGACAATTCATCACAGTCAAACTACTCAGCATGTGACCATTTGCCTGACACTAGTAATAAACCAATCAACAGTTATTTGAAATTATGGTACTGGATATCATTGGAATATTACAATAGGCTATGCAAAATTGAAATTTTGATCCCATTAATAAAATCTATCTGTTATTAGTGAAAGTCATTCCTAAATAAATATACGAATGTGCTGAATATCTTGAATGTAATTAAGTTTGGTGTGTACTAATTAATAACCATGTAGTGAATTCAGTGTGCAAGAAAATGCAGGTTTTGACAGGGTGTCTGTATTAAGTGGGTACTATGTTTATTAATTAGTCTAGTGTCTGTGCTTATGGTTACTGTTAATCACATTTCTCTTCCAGGTTCAAAGAGACCAAGAAATTATGATTGCCCTCCACTTTTCAAAAGAGAGACAGGTTTCCTCTGTCACATTAAAAAGACTGAAACCATTGTGCAAGGATCACTGCATTCCTTGCATGCAAGGGACACCTAAACAAGACCTACTGAGTTCCCTAGGACAGGTTCTGTTTGAGAAATGTAGTAAAATGTAAAAACAATGAAGAACTTACCACCTATGATAACCTCGTAACTATTGATTTACCTACCGGTACTAATTTGTCATGTGCAATTGAACTTTGCTCACACGTAACAAATATTATAAAAACCAGGGTTCAAATAAGATACAATTTAACAGCATTCATAAGTCGACCTTACACAATATACACGTACATTTCTGTTGATGAGACTGATTCTTCTCCGATGGGTGTACTACTTTGGGTGCATAAACCATCACCGAATACCACTCCACAATGTACTGAGTACCAAATTCTAAAGTTGCAAATACTAAAACGAATGCTGTGTCTGTGAGCCCCAAGTTGTAAGCACTGGTCCACTTAACCAGGAAAATATGGTACAAGACAACAATTCGATCAAATCTAGTTCAATGAATTTTTCTTTTGTTTTGTGAAAGTTGATGCTGTAGAATATGATGTCGGCATCTACATAACAAATCTTAGAAATATGCCAGAGTCAAATACATGTATCTTGACACTTTAAGACGGATTCAGCTCAGCATTCGAGCAATAAGTGCAAGAATGATTTACTAATACTCATAGCAAGGTAACATTTGGAGTAATATATCAAACATGAGAAAGAGTGTTTCATCAGGATATCCAAACCCCGAGAAGCGGGTTGAAAAAACGAGGCGCAGCCGAGTTTTTTTGACCGACTTCGAGGTGTTTGGATACCTGATGAAACACTCTTTCGAGTTATTGATATGGCTTCTCAAACCATTCATAATTCTTGGAGGACCATTGGGTTGCATCATCACTGATTTATGCTTTTCACCTGACAACGTTTTTTCAATTGGGTGTATATAACAAATTGTAAGAATGATTAATACAAATGTGTAGTATCTTTTAAAATAACTTTATGGGTCAGAAACAACAATTATTACCATTTGAATCGAAACACAAGGATATTTATACATTTAACAAACCTATATTGATGTGAAAATATTTTGAAAGCACATAGTTCAAATTATAATTTTTATTGAATTGGGCAGAATGAAACAATAAAGTTTTTATGTATTTTTATTACACATTTTTCTTCACTGAGGACTGTATAAGTTATTTACAGGATCTTGACAGCCCTCCCTTTTAATTTCAATTTACGTGGTGTTTACAGGATCTTGACAGCCCCTCTTTTTCAATTTACATGATATTTACAGGGTATTGACAGCCCCCCTTTTTCGATTTACATGACATTTACAGGATCTCGAGAGCCCCTCTTTTTCAATTTACGTGATATTTACAGGATGTCGACAGCCCCCCTTTTTCGATTTACATGATATTTACAGGATATCGACAGCCCCCCTTTTTCGATTTACATGATATTTACAGGATATCAGGAGCCCCCCTTTTTCAATTCACATGGTATTTACAGGGTCTCGACAGCCCCCCTTTTTCAATTTACGTGATATTTACAGGATCTCGACAGCCCCCCTTTTTCGATTTACATGATATTTACAGGATGTCAACAGCCCCCCTTTTGCAATTTACATGATATTTACAGGATATCGACAGCCCCCCTTTTTCGATTTACATGATATTTACAGGATATCAGCAGCCCCCCTTTTTCAATTTACATGGTATTTACAGGGTCTCGACAGCCCCCCTTTTTCAATTTACGTGATATTTACAGGATCTCGACAGCCCCCCTTTTTCGATTTACATGATATTTACAGGATCTCGAGAGCCCCTCTTTTTTAATTTACAGGATATCGACAGCCCCTCTTTTTCGATTTACATGATATTTACAGGATATCAACAGCCCCCCTTTTTCAATTTACATGGTATTTACAAGGTCTCGACATCCCCCCTTTTTCAATTTACGTGGTATTTACAGGATCTCGACAGCCCCCTTTTTTCAATTTACGTGGTATTTACAATGTTTTTTACAGGATCTCGACAGCCCCCCTTTTTTAATTTACGTGGTATTTACAGGGTCTCGACAGCCCCCCTTTTTCAATTTACATGGTATTTACAATGTCATTTACAGGATCTTGGCAGCCACCCTATTTCAATTTACATGGTCTTTACAGGATCTCGGCAGGCTCCCTCTTATAAATTTACATGTTATTTACATGATCTGTGTTCTTTTGCCTTACAACATTTACAGTATCTTTCTTTATATTTACATGTTTCAATGCCGAAATTTACATGTTATTTACAGTATCTTTTGAGAACATGTAAAAGTCCAAAAATCATGTAAATTTACCTTTTACAGTATCTTTTTACCCTTTTACATGTTATTTACATGTTATTTACATAGTATGTAAATTTTCAACTTTTCCAGTGGTACTAGCACTGACAGAGTGTTAGCCTATTTTAAAATTAATCTACCTGCAAGGAAGTGTACTAACATAGTAGCAGATACTGTTATTTTATAACCGTCGTTTCTCTGAGTATTAATTTACTGTTCGCCGTAAATTAAAGTGTCGTAGCGTCCGGAAACATATATAAAAACGTTTACAAGGGTTTAGCCCGTAGAAATTGAGACGTGCAATGAATGTTCTCACTATGCTAAAAGGAAAATGAGTCATACGCACTGGATCAAAGTTCAGAGGGATTAATCCACACGCGATCTAGACTTTCGTTCACTCGTTAACGATCGAAACTGAGACGCAGCGAAACGCAAATTTTTAAATAGTTCTGTTTTGTGTGTGGACGTTAAAAACGGATATCTTTTATGCAGCTTGGCCTTCTGTCAACACATAAACGTTTTAAAAAAGATCGTAAACGGAGGTATTCGACAACGATTACGTCACAAACGTGTACGGTGAGGACGGCGCTTCGCCAGACTATGAAGTTGAATTTAAGGTAGCTCCCTAGAGTTTCTACAAAAGTGACTATACGAACTGACAAGACTTACAAAAGAAACTCTAGTTCTATTGTCTTGGAGTCTTTGTTCCTGAGATTTACCAGTAAGGTTACCAACATAATTACCCTTATTTTTGAGTTTTTGCTTCTCAGGCATAGGCCGTTGTCATGGCAACAAAACATCTAAAGGATGACAGATATTTTCCATTAATTCGTTTTTTTCTTAAATATTTTGATTTTCCCTCGGTGGAATTTTTTTAAACTTTCCTATTTTGTGAAATTGAATTTGGCTAACATTTTGCAGTGGGAAAAATATGGCGTAGCTCAGACGGATTCACCGATATCACGTGATTTCTTATTTTTAACCATTAGACTGAATTGCTCTGCCAAAAGTTTGCCAAAAAATAACATGTGAAAGGTAGCGTTAGTATCTCAAAATGTACGAAATTTTAAGAAAATTCACCGAAGGAAACGCGAGAAAATTCACTGTTAACTTTGCTTTTTTTTTGGCTATGCTGACGTCATAAAATATCAGGAAAAAGACACGATTTTATGTGAGCGCGCGCAGATTACTACAGCTCGCATCATCAGCGCGCGCGCGGTCATAAAACTATAGGGAGCCACCTTAAGGTGATTCCATTCAATTACATTGCGCATCCTTTCTGCACATCATTTATTGCGTGATTAGCGCGCGCACGGGCGCGCGCGCGTTCGGACCTTGATAGGTTTTCTATGGAAGCTGAGCTGTTCAGAGAAATAAATGGTCGTTTTCTCCCAAAGGAACTCGGTGACCCCACTCTTTTATTCCATTTATTTAAGGAAAATACGACTTTACATGGTATATTCAAATTTGAAGAATTTTTCATTATTCAATTTTGAAATATTCCGGTTGATTCACTATTACAGTCAGATTTTGGTCGTTTCACTGGAACCGTGCAGACGCTCGATTTGCCTATAATTTCAAATTAGTTTCATTGTTACGGCAATTTTAAGACGTTTTACTGTAACATTGTACTTCTAACATAAGAATAATGCTTATATTTCATTGCTAGTTATAACTTTGTTGAAGTAATGGAAGTCCCTAGTACAAGGATAGGTTTTTTAATATTGCTGTCTAAACATAGCAAAGTACCTATATACTACAGCCCCGTAGCGTGAAATCAGACACGGTGACCCCTCTTTTTATTTTATTTTTTTAATGTACTAGGTGTAGTTAGTACCTCTGCAAAGTTTCAACAAATTCTCATTACAATTTCTTTTTTGATGGAATCACCTTAAGGGACGTGTCCTTGCTATTCAGGAGTAATTTGACTGAGTGACGTTCTCTATTTAATATTACAACTGTTTAAAACGGGAAACGTGTTTTGAGTGAAGCAGTCGAATGAAAAATAAGTTCAATTTAAGTCCTTTTGAATGTTAGACGTTTTTACCACAGGTGGTTTTAAATAACTGGGTTATGTCCTCTTTTGCTAGCTCGAAAACATTTCCTGCAGAAAATAAGTGGATTCTATAAGGGGTGTTAAATCGTTTTGGGCAAGCAGAAGATCTCAATTTTTGACACTGAGTTCAAGATCTAAAACTACTGAAGTTTAAACTGCTGAAGTCATTTTAAGGAAGGGAGACTGGGAGCCTTAAACATAGTTAATGAGGAAAGGAAAATAAATTTGTCGGTGCTCACAATATTTTCAGAGTCTGTACAATAATTTTGGCAGCTTCAATGTTATTTTCTCTACAGGCAAAATTAAATCGATCTGGGGCCCAGCCTTACAAGGAAAAAGCTCTCGTGATATAGCAATATATTATTGTGTGGCTGCTGACGAAAAACCTCATTGCTTTTTTTTCTGATGAAATAGCCGCAACAAAAAGAAAAGTAGAACAAAAATGTGAGGTTTTTAGCTTACCTTGATCGGCATGAGAACGTGAAAAAATTTTGAGTGCGTTTTTGAGGAAGTCAGGCCCTTTTATAGCCAAAGCAATTACCTGTTCGGTCGGGAGAAAATCCTTTTCGTGAGCCAGCTGGTCACCATATAATCGTTTTTGTTATTTCCACTTCTATTTTAGTAAATCCATATTTTTCGTTTATTCTATTTATTTTTATAGCGTACATATTTTTCGGAATTAAAATCTTCAGGCCAATTGTCGTACATAATTTACTATTTGTAAATACTCACGAAACACTTAAGACAAAATAAAGGTCTGCCAGACATGATAATTGGGTAAGTGGCCTTTATTATTAGAAATCAAGCGGATAGCTTATGGCGACACGATGAACATTAAGGATAAACCGAACACTATTTTGAATTGTCTAAGAGCTTATAAATTTTTTATCGAGGGAACTTTGTTCATTTAGTTTCTTAGCTTGAAGATAAAGTTACAGGTTTCCAACGAGGATACTATTGAAACTGGAGGTTACGTAGGAAATGCCAAAAAAATTTAGTGAATTTGGGTTTTTATCGTTCGGCCAGTTTGGTTGCTGAACGATATTTTCCGGAAGTTTGATGAAGATCTTAAAAGGCAGGTGGTGTGAAGACGGGTCAGATGAACCTCGCCACTGGAATCATTATTCTAAACAAGTGTAGCACAAAAGCTTCATGAGATAATTCGTTCAACATACCATTTTCCACTAGATTGTATTTGAAGCATTTTGTCGCCTACGATCTTGGCCGTCATACCATCTTTAAGGTGCTTACCGCAAGGTCAGGGGTCCAAATTTCGCTGAAAGTTCACTGTATTCTTTCTGTTAAATTTCCAGCGGTAATTTGCTTCTTTTAACAAAAGTTTCTGACGCACTCAGATATAATTATGTCAAAATTAAAAACAAAATACCACATCTTCAATAAAGCGCCCTTCTTTGTGCTCCCGAAGCGCTGGCGATCCACAGGATGCATTCTGTTGCATCACTTTGAAGAATTCGAAAAATAAAAGCACCGCAGTTGATAGTTTCGACAAAAACCTTAATTTTGCTCGGCAATAGTGGTCAAAAATTAATATTGTTATAACTTATTCTACCTTCCTGGTCAAGAAATCTCAATGCTCATTCGCATTCTAAGGTCGGGCAACCCTCTATCAATATGTACCCAAATGTCCCACCGGTTTCAAGAATCAATAGTGGTCAAAATTAATATTGTTATAACTTATTCTACCTTCCTGGTCACGAAATCTGCATGCTCATTCGCATTCTAAGGTCAGGCAACCCTCTATCAATATGTACCCAAATGTCCTACCGGTTTCAAGATGTGCTAAACCAGGTGCCTTGCTCAGCCAGAATTGGCTTTTTGACCACCAAAGGAGCGTTGTTAAGTGGATGCTTAAAGAAAGAATAAGGCACAATCATTTTTCCTTAACTGCTATATAAAAGACAAAAGAGAAAAAAATTGAAAACGTCGCAACCCGAGTTTTTCAAGTTGGAACCCGTTTCCGTCCAGCTGGCTACCCAGTGCTAAAGACACCCAGTGCACAGACAGGTTTGGTGTCTTTGCATTAAAATAGCCATTTTTAACTGACATGGAGAATTAATTTTTTGGCTTCCATTGATGCAAATGTGTTTTTAGCTCAGTTTTCAGCGTGGTACTAAAGATAAATGATAGTATCCCTTTAATTAGCGGCAAACTAAGCCAATTTTAGACACACGGCATCTTCAGGAATGTCGCATGAGCCTGATTCTCATAAAAGGCTCTTATTAGATTCTATCGTGAATCCCGCTTTTGGAGCTACTTTGGCTCATATAATGATGTAATGTGATCTTGGCCTGGTTTCTATGCCTGATCGCTGACCTCAGAGATCGTGGCAATCTTATGACAGGCTATACATAATGTTTACAGTGGATACGATCGCTACGATCGCTGAAATCAGCGCGTGGTGTGTCTTCATAAAGTCGTTTCGTTTGGTATCTGAAATTCAGTCGCAGTCAAGACTAAAAGGGAAAAATTACTTCATGCCCTACTTCATCAAGAAACACACTTTGCCTCGAAGTAGTATTGCACTTGAGTTCGAATCAGTGCTATAACAATTTTTTTTTTCCTGGGGCTCTTATAATCGATGCGAACTTATCATGTGCAACCCAGATTTATATTAAACCAATTTTTATCAGGCGCATTTTGAAACGACGATCAAAGGAAACGCTCGCAAAGAAGAGGGACGTCAGGAAAACAATTTAGTGGAGTACTAGTTAAATAAATATATTTTTAAAACCGTATTAACATATTTGCGGATAACAAACAAAATATACCACTGGAATAAATCAGACTGATATTTCTCTGGAAAACAAAGTATGGTCAAATAAAGGGAATAAATACAAAGTTTGGCAAAGGACGAAAAAGCTTGTTGATTGAATAAACTTACGTTCTTAACTGCTGTGGCCTTCACTCTTCCCAACAAAAAATGCCAGCACGGTAAATCGATTGCGGTTCACCAAAGGGAAACCTTCGTGATTTGATTTCTAAATTTAAATACTGTCCTTTTTCATTTTCTACAATAACCTTGAACTTGCCAAGATTATTTGTGATACCCCTGACCGGTCTCGTTTGCGAACCTTGGTGGGTGAAAATCTCCCCCACGTATGACTTTAGTTATAACAAGCATCATGTTTTGTGGTGAATTAAGCTATTTTCCCTAAAGAGTCAATAGCTGGTCTTTTTCCTTTGAGTTTTAATCGTCCTTGTCAAAGATCCTGGTGCTATTTTTATTAACGTCGAGAAAAGTTACATTAAAAAACAGCAAGCTGCCTCTACGATAACGGCTTAATTTTAAGACGACGACATTTATTTTTGGTAGTGAATATAACATTCTGTTCGGGGAGGGGGCTGGGGATAAGCTGAGAAAATCTGTGGAAACAGAGATTTGAAGCACGTGCGAAAGAAGCTTGATCTACATACTCGTTAACTCGGTAATTCGTTTTCAAATGAAACGTTGAATCTATGAAAACAACACATGCTCAAAACAACTTGTTCCTTTTTTTTCAATTTCGGCTTCCTTATCTCGAAGCATGGTATTTAGCTTTGAAAGGCAATATAGAATAGAATGATTTCAATTTCCAAATAAAAGTAAGTGCGCATTTCTAAGATCATTTGACTTTTCTTTTCCTTGTGCTTGTGCTCATCCTTGCGTTCACTGAAAATCGATTAGAAGGATGTTAACTTGTGTTTACTGAAAAATCGTATTAATAAAATGAGTGTATTTGTTTCTAATTTGCATGCCTATGCTTAAGGTTGCGTTGAGTTTTGTTTTCACTGAAAAGAGCCATTATGCTGTGTTTAAGCTCTTTAACCCGAGTCGCTAGGCCATTACTCAGGTATATTAAGGACTGGGTCATTTGAGGTAAAATTCAAAAATGAGGGGGGTGGTCTATTTCAGTAAGTATACAACCTATTGACACAAAATTAAACAAAAAGATGAAACTTGTTACGAAGGCTAATTTTGATTAAGAGTTGTCACAATAGGGATCACGTGACTGATTAAGGTATCAAATTTCGATGTTATTCGTTAAGCGAGATGCAGGAGAACTTATGCAAACCTAATTCACAACATGACGTCTTAACAGTTTTTCTTGCATTAGTTCTTCACGAAATTAACTGGAAGATCTCGTATCCAGGTCACGTGGTCATTAAAATGCCATGATTTTGCTGTCCCGCAATAGCCCTAAGAACCTCATCCAGGGTAGGGAGACCACCTTTCCAGTTACATTTGGAAAGTACCTCAAAAAGGTAGAAACGCAATCACTGAAAACGCCTGGTAAACGTGTTTTTTCCTAGTGTGCAGAAGCGCTAAAGGACAAAGCCGGAAGTAAAACCTTAATTGGTCATGCAATGTGCTGCCATGGAAACTTCAATGTCAAAAATACTATATCAACAAGATAAAGGCCATGGCCAAGTCTCATACTTATCACATGTTTCCGTTCTGAGATAGACCACCCCCATTAATTTCTGGATCAGATACTTGTTTAGACCCAGTCCTTAATATACCCGAACACGATGGCAGAAACTAGGCGTCGAACTACCGACCTTCAGATCTGAAGTCCAACGCGCTAACCACTACACCACCGCACCCCAACTGGTAAAAAGTGAAGTTAAATTGTTAGAGCTAGGCTGTTGTTGTTGTCATGCGTTCGTCTGACGCGGTCGGGAAATCCCCGATCGTATCAGATTCCTCTCGACATATAAACCACGTTTAGATTTTTGCATCTGAATGTCACATGGCTTAAACAGTGGTAGACTTATAACTCTCAAATATTTCAAAAGTATAAGGAACACATCGTGGGGACCGTCTTACAAAATTAACTTACCTTGCTCTTCAAGAAATGAACCAAGAGCCTTCAGTGTTAAAACTATTATAGAACAACAAAAACCGGCAATTCTATACTAGCTTTACGTGCGTGGGTAATCATGGCTTCCGGTAACATCATCATTTATGGTGTCGTGTCCGCAGGTGTAAGATCCAAAGAAACACCTCCCACAACCTAGTTTTTGCATTAGTACATCTCCATGCGTTTGCCCCAGGGAGTTTTCAACGTTACACAGGATATTTAATTAACTGATTGAAAGATAAGAAAAATGTGATCGAATTCTAAGAAAAAGAAAATATCAGTGAGTACAGATTAAACCAAGTAAGATATATCTGTTGGAAAAAAAATGTGCGTGACTTTTGGAAACTGTTTTACAAGCAGGTAATTGTAAAACTCAAAGTTATGGACATTACGGCAACCTTAGACGGAAATTGTCACTCCTTGTCGTGAACTTGCAGTTGTATTTTCATATGACACGAGCTTGCCTTTCATCGTTTTTTTCGCTGTATTTTGGGGTTAACTTAGAGAGGTTAACTTAGAGAGTTGAAAGTTAAGTAGAAAAAAAGAAACAAAATAATAAATGAAACAATAAAAATAGCTGAGTTATCATCTGATAAAGCCGGCAAAAGGTTTTAGTACATGAGACAGCAAGAGCCATTAAAGAGGGTCCTTGGGATTTTAGACAAATAATTGGGCAACAGGAACCATCGCAGTCATCTTGAAAATGTTGAACTCAACAAAACTGCCACAAATTAAACGTTAGTTTTTTAATGCACCCTTTCTGTTGACATGTTTTCCGCTTTGACTCCCGAACGGAACTTCAAAGCCACTTCAAAGACATTCCGAAGGCAGGATAATAAAATATTGGTCAACATTATCTCAAGTAATGTTCCACAGGCATAAAATCACTTTCATGCGACTAGAACTAAATTAAAAGCTTATTAAACTAAGCCGTCCATATTGCAATCAAATACCACTCGCACCATGCAACTGGGGGTTTTCCTTGCATTCGTATACCTTCAAAATATTCCTCCGTCTCAACTGTTTGTCTAAAGGAGTAGTGTTGTCTTTAACAGTAGTGTTAACTGTTAGGTTTCTGGTGATTCACCGTGACCTTGAATAGCAAAGAAGTAGTAGAATATAGCCTGAATTTAAAAGGACGCCTCAGAGGGCGTCTTATTTGCTCCAAGTTCCCACTTACAACGGAGTAAAAGCGTTACGCATTACACATTTCATGTTCATATTGTTTACCCAGTTACAAGGCTTCTTTTGTGTTCAATATTGTTGAGACTTCAAGACGACGGGAAATCGAATGCAATTAGCATACCAACGCAAAAGTGCCTCCAGCCTAACAATAAGGTCTCCTGAAATCCTCTGAGCAAATAAAGCACCAGGAGTGCTTTTCGGTGTGCCACAAACGGGCACCAAACTAAGATTTATCGCAATGCAATATGCGCACCTCAAAACAGACTATTTTAGCTTTTCAGCAATTTGATTGGTTACCTACCCGAGGAACCTTATCATTTGGAAAAAACTCACACTTTCAGTGGAAATTTTGTCGGACCTTTTGATTTATCATTTCGGCAAACATGTACATCTGAAATTGAACAACCTGGACTATTTTACAGGCAAAACGTAAGTAGAGAGTATTCGTTTCTTGCAGCAAAATGTAAATTTTCAAGATCGGAAGAAACTTTTTCAACAGTTGCATGGAGAACTTATTTTTAAGTAGTAGGCTTTTTTTTCCTTGCTTGCCCTCGAACGTCTGCTACGATTGCAGCTTGCAAATGTTAATCGAGGTCATTCACAAATTTTCTTCAGTTTTAAATTTTTGAATACTCTTTTCTTACCCCACCCGTATCGTGAAAACGGGCACCCGTTTTTGATTTGAACCTAGTGTTTTGGATTTTTTGCGCAAAATAGTGTGCCCCGTATAAGGAATAAAGAAAATACGAAAACATACGTCGGCAGTGCGTGGTCTTGGAGCGGGTTACGCAACCGGGTGGTGAGTTCTCTCAAAATAAAGTTTCCCACCAGCGGGGTAACACTTTGAACGGTCTTGGGGACTTACGATTATGGTGCAGTCAGGCTGAGTGAACCAGTGACCTTGCTTTGGCTAGTAACCTCACGGTGAAAAGTCTGCTATATCTGTCACCCTTCGTAACACTCTTCAGTGCTATTAAGCATGTCTTGATAGTGAGTCCACACCCAAAATTGACATCTTACACAAAACAATGCCACGTTGGCTTCGTTACAATCCAATGAAATCACTGAAAATTGTGTACACAACTCCCAGTAATCAGAAAAAATTGTGTAAACAGTTGAATCTTTTTGTTGTTGGTGGTGGTGGCGGTGATTGTTGTTGCTACACCTCGAAATTCCCGCTGTATTCGACATTCGTAAGTTGCGGTCAATTTCACATACACAAGGCCAGGATTTCTTGTTAGATTAGGAAATTTATTACATGCCAGTAAGTACGTTACAAGTGAGCCTTAACTTTCACCTTGTTGCTTCTCAGTGACCCATGTGTTTTTTTTTCTTTTGTTTTTTTTTTTCCATTTTTTTTTTCAGGCAACCAAAATAACAATTTCTTTCTTTGGATTTCACTTCACCGGTCTCGAAACCACATATGGCATTACCTTAATAAAAATAAATACTACAATTTGTCTGAACGAATCAAAGTTTTTCTGTACACCTTTTGATCACTTACCTTTCTATGGAGATTCACGACGTAGACCGGCGTTTTCTGAGTATTGAACTGAACGGTGGCACTATTATGTAACGTATAAATAGACGGAAATATTCATAAAAATAGGAAGTATTTTTGGTCTGAGTAGGATGTTTAAAGCTGTTTCATCAAAACAGCCAGGAGGCAAGTCCATTCAAATCCGAATTAGGAAACGATGATAAAACTCAAATTTTAATTTTAAATCAGATGATTGTTACACACCTTGCCGACTCTAATAGTCCCTCTCGATAATTTCTTAATCCGTCAGCTGAATACAAAATACCATTTCTGATTTACCGTATTACGAAATTTCAAAACATAAAACATAGCCTTTAATTTAAAAAATTTTATTTACCTTTCGCCAGCAGGGGTTTTCTAGAACAGAAATTACCTCCAAAAGAAATTTCTATTGAAAACTTTGAAAGAAACGGAATTTTGTTCGAAACCCAATGGAGCATAAAAGAACCTAAAATCGATCAGATATCAAGAGTTACTGCAAAGTAGAAAAACATTGTTTTCTCATTTTAAGGTAGAATTCAATTCAGATCTATCACATTTTGTTTACCACTCAAAGATACAACAATATACAAAAGTAGAAATTAAAGTAACGAGGAGGCCTGGGCTTCAGTTTTAATTACAAACTTTAAGTTACCCTGTGAAGAAAATTCTATCTTTACTATTGAATTGCAATCAAAACGTCAATTTATGGAACTTTCTAAAGGAGAAATACGGATAACATCATTAAAATGCGAGTTGCGCAAATGATCAATCGTGGAAGAAATTTTTAACTATTTATGTACCCAGTACGTACAAATGCACGTAAATCTAAAAACAATATTATAATATTTAGACTAGCACACTGGTATTATGCCGGGATAAAGAAGAGGCAAACATACACTAGTCTGCAGGAAAATGATGTTGGATGAGTAATAACTTCCTTCTTGGATAGTTAAATGCCCCCTGGAACGAAGTTGTTTTTTTTTTTTAATTCAATGTAGGTTATGATACAAATCTAAGGTAAAGCCGGCTGGAGCAAAATGCTCCAGCATTTTCCCGTTCATATGCAGAGTTTTTTATTCATCACTTATGATTTATATCACTAAAACATCACTAAACGAGAAAATTCCAGTTCCTGGAAGATATGCATCTCTCATGAGGACGATAAAAAGTGAGGCATCAAAAAAGCTATTCCGGTCATAAGCACTCTCGTGTATAAAACCACCCACTCTCCTCCAAATTTCTTTTTGTTTACCTTTTCCCTGTGCACAGAGCGTACTACATTGGCTAAAAAACGAGGTGCGAAACTGGATTCTCATGCTGTGCAGCCTCTTCTTTTATTCCTGGAATTTGCCCTTAACTGTTGTGGTAGATTGAATTGAAGACAAAAAAGAAACGCTATTTATCTATATAACAGATACATGCAATCGGAATACAACACATTAATTCATAGATGATTATTTCCGGGATAGGTCAGGCCGTGTAATCAGAAGCGTGCAAATGTGCAGGCCTACTTTATCAAGTCATATCTACCCCACGCAGTTGAAACAATGGTGAATAATGCCACAGGCATTTTACCCAAACCGCAGTCAAAATGGTTACAAAACATGTAATCAAAACTACACGGCCCTTTAGGATGTAGAATCGCCGAGGACGTGCTAAGTGCGGTGTATATTAATTAACTACTTAAAGCGGCTACCACGCAGGCTACGTAAGTGGGCCTTTGATCGGCGTTATTCTTGATGAGAATACACTGAGAATGACCACAAAAAAATCGTTTAACTGAAATTTATTCTAATAAAATAAGCAAAATATTTTGAATTCGTTTTTAGGCGAGAACTCAGTATCAGATATTGCACCATCCCGTTTATTGTTATTCCAGGACAGGGCCATAGATCAAACATACATCATCCATAGATCTTACCCTTAGACTAACCAAAAACCCATAAGTAGATTGAAACGTGCAACGGCTTTATCTATGTCATGTAAAAAGCTTGCAAATATTCAGTTTCTTAAGTGCCATATTTGGAATTTCATCAAAGCGGAAGTCACAAAACAAAACAAACCAACCAATCAGTTCGCTTTTGCGTTTTGGAGTAATGTCAAGTTCCGCGCTTCCTCCGGACTTCGCTCTTCGCCCTCAAATGCGTGAAAAACGTTTGAAAGTTTTACAGTTTATTATAAGCGTAACTTTAGTATGGTGGCCCATTAGGGCCTTAGAGTTTTTTCATATCTTTTCTACTTTTTTCTTAGTTGAACAATGTTTTTCGTTTTTTTTTTTCGTTTTGCCTCAATTTTTTTTACTTTTTTATTTTTATTGTTGTTTTTTATAAATTTAGTTTTATTTTCTAATTGAAATTTTTTTGAAAAATAAATAAAAATTAATTTTTCGTCTTTTTTTCCGTTTTGTCTATTTGTTATAGACAAAACAAAAATTATTATTTATTTTCTCACTGTAATTTTTTTTGAAAAATAAATAAATAAAATGAAACCAACAAAAAAAAAATAATCGTCTGATTTGGATTCTTAAAAAAATATATTGCACGTGGCCTATGAGTGCCATAGGCCCAAGGAGGCCATAGCCCACCAGGCAGTTCGACATTAGATATCCCACAATGCACAGGCAGTAATTGCGCGGGAGAAACAAAATGGCCGCAAGAGTCAGAAATAGCGATTGGCAGGAAGATCAGGATTTGAAGGATGATTTGGTCAAGTATGTAAGGCAGAATTTGCGGCGAAAGGAGATTTTAGATTTTGTTAAAATCAACTACCCCATGTATGCATGGAGCCCTCGTACTCTTTCTCGTCGACTCCAATATTTCGGCATCGCGTTTACCGATTATAGCGTCGATATTGATGATGTACGCGAAGCTGTTGCAAAAGAAATGGATGGTCCCGGTGGTCTACTAGGCTACAGAGCTTTGCATAAAAAAATTCGTGAAGTTCATGGCTTGAGCGTGCCAAGAAATCTGGTATATGCCGTGATGACCGAGGTCAACCCACGAGGGCTTGAAGAAAGAGGATGTGTTGGAAGACCTAAAAGGCCGCAGAGAAACAATGCTTTTACATCAAACGTAAGGTTAAGTAACTTATAAATCACAGTGTTGCATAGTTTACAAACTTGAGTATGGTTCCTCTACAAGAATTATAACTAAGTCCTAAAATATAGCTACCATTGAGAGGTGAATATTAGTGTTATCTTATGTCAGACGTATACAGGAGTTGACAAGCCAACCCCAAAGACAGGACAAATAATTTTATAATTTTATAATTTTATAAGCTTTGTTTCAAAATGGTAAATCGTAGTGAAAGTGCAGAATTAATACTACAAGAAATAAAGAAAATTAGTTTCCTTTGAAAACTTCACCAAATCTAGGGCAAAGAGGACATGAAAGTCTAGATCAAAGCATCCCAAAACCGGTGGCCCTTCCTCTGTCCCTGTCAAAGCTAAATAACTGGATGATTACCCTAAGAGGTTTATCATTAGCACAGGGAATCTTGTTAAAAATGCCAAACTTAAATTGGTAAGGGTAAAGATTTAATATTTTAAGGGAAAATTAAAAAGATACCATTCCTGAAGATACCCACTTTTCTTACCAGAAGTGTTTCAAAGTTATGTATCTCTTGAATTTTATACTGAAATAGGGACCAAATTGTACAATGTCACTTGATGGTCATGACAAGATGTGTGGCTACCAAAATCCCATGTTTCCTCTATGTATTTATGGACGCCAAGATACATACAGTGGAAGAATAAACTTCTTGAGGATTTGGACCACCAACAGTAACCCCAAGGGTATTGGCAGGCTTTACCTGGATTATTTATATCAAAGCAAAGGTGAGCATGTCACTCCAAATACAAGCACCTATAGGATGTTTGCATACAAGCTGTTTTTGTTTTTCATCATATTTTCAAATAAGATAATACAAAACTTTATAGAATCCATAAGATACGCCACTACAACAACTATGCATAATAACGGTTGTGAAGGCATGCCAGGGGAAGAACTGGCAAATATTTGAGGAAAAAGAGGAAAAAATAATAAAATGATCCATATAATGTCACTCCTCTTACAGTATTGCCAGAGAGAATTCGCATTGACCGGGGAACAGAAACTGGTATTATGTCCACGATGCAGTGTTTCCTTCGTGCCAAACATGGTGACCTAGCAGATGCAACAGAGAGTGTATTGTATGGGCCTTCCACTCAAAACAAAATTGAAAGGTGGTGGAGAGAACTTCTCGACAGGATGGAAAGGTTCTTTAAAAGGCAGTTGTCTTCATTGGTTGAGGATGGTGATTATGATGCTACCAATGAACAAGACAGGTAAAACCTTTAAATCACATGTAGTAAAGCTTCCAGAACAGTCCTGAATAATAAAATTAATGTGAAGTCCCTGATTACCATGTGGCACTGGTTTCCTTTAAATTACATCGGCCAGCTGCAGTAGGTAAGACAAATGAAACTTGAAAAACATCACAGCTTCCCCAAATCAATGTGTTGGTCTTCATTTGACTAAAAGTTATTGAAACCACTAAACTGGTACAAAGGATAACTTCACCAATACACTACACTACTACCAACTGTTTAAACACTTTAATTAAATTGAACTTGCATTTAGTTTCATTGACCAAAATGGCTAAATGTAAAATCCGTCGGTTTACTTGCAGGAATTTGCTGTCGTATGTTTACATTCCAGTTCTGTAGAAGGAGCTTGATGTATTCAGAGTTTCTGTCTGGAACAACCATCGAGTCCGAAAACAGAAGGGTAAAGAGCTTCCCACAGGAGTACCAGAGCACATTTATCATTGTCCAGATCAGTATGCGGGTGAAAAATGTGGTTTCCCTATTACAGAGCAACAACTCATGGAAGTTGCAAACTTATCAAATGTGCTAGATGCTACAGATGATTTTTTAGAGCCAAACGTCCGCGTAGAATGTGAAAGGCATATCCCAGACACCAATGGGATAGAGCCTGCAGAGGCTGCAAATGCCTACTTGTATTTGAAAGCTAACTTTGATCCCAACAGGGTTTGACTAACATATTGCTACTTTGCCATGATACAATAAACTTATGGCTTAAATGTTGCCATTTCAACTTGTAACGGGATTACTACCTATCGTAGTTGATTGAATATGATCAAAACATTTATAATGCTTCAATGGTTGTTCATATAATTTGTGATCTTGTCAACCTAGAAAAAGCTTCTGGTCTCTGCTTTGTAATTTCAACATGGGATAACATGTAGTTACCCTAGAGAAATTAAATTCAACAAGAAGTTGTAGTAAACTTCAAGGATGTGATTTGAAGCAGTTCTTGATCAAGTGATGACTGTTTTCATGATAAAATAAACATCCACAGTGTTTTACAGCTGTTCATATTGTGACTCCATCAACTAGCAAACATGCTTCTTTAATATCTCAGTTCTGTAATTTCAACAGCATCGAACTACATGTAGTTACCCTAGTAAGAATTATTCATGTTAACCAAACCCATAGCACCGTAAATCCTCTATAAAGCCTCCCCCATCTTCCCTGGGGTTTATTTTTTCTAAGCACTTCTGAGAGGGGGGGTAACCTTTTTTAGTGAAACGAAGTGTAAGATTGCAAAGAAAGAGGAAGAAACCATACTGGAGTTATGGTTAGACTCTAACTCCTGTTTTGGATGAGGGGACCCACTGTCTAGCCTGGGGATTTTAGTGATATTTTTACAAATTGTGCCATACTTTGATCAAAGTGTTAGTTATTTGTGATAAATAATGTTCTCAGTACAGTTTGATTGCAAAACTAAAGGAGGCACGGGAGAGGGGCTTAATTGAGGGATTTACGGTAGATGTCAATTAAGTGATTTCTAGCAGTTCTTAATCGAGCAATGACAGTAATTCATATTAGCTATGGTTTTGCTCTAACTTTTTTGAATACCTGTGCCTCTTAAGAGTGACTGGAACACTTAAATCTTGTTTAGTTATACCAGCATTGGTATTTTTTTCTCTACCTGACAGCCTCAAATTATCTTGATTAAAAACTGCTCAATCAGTTAAACAGCAACAAGGAAACATAAGTATGAAATGTATGTCAATAGTCTTAAAACATTCTTCTTAGAGGCACATTACTCTTTATTAAGTTTTAGTAGAGTGCAGTATTCATTGCAGACATGCACTTCCTTGAATCTTTCAATGGCAGTATACGACAAGTTTCCAGAACAGAAGAGAATGGTCTGATCATTTGCATCCCTTAAGTCTGCACTGGCAATTTCAGGATCACAAAGATGGTAACCTTTTCCTGGAATGTCTGCAACCATTAATTTTGTACCCGACTTTACATAAGTGTAATGGACAAAGGACTCAGCTTTCAGACAGACTTCACTTCCATCAGGGTAGATGTCCCCTGTATTGTTAATATACTTGGACAATGGGCTGGTGCCATCCAAACACTTTTCCAAAGTAACACACTCTCCATTTAGTTTACCAAACTTTCGTATAGGAGAATGTGTCCCCAAACTCTTTTGTCTTCTCCAATTCTAAGTTCTTAGCAAAATTGCGGGCTAGTGAATTCATTTGAACAGCTTTTCGTGTATCACCTCCTATGCTACCAAACAATGCTACAATGTCACCAATTTGATCTTCCTTAAGCTTTTTCACTACATACTTTCCAGCCTCAATTCCGGACAATGCTTTCGCTTCACAAGCATCGCGGAAGGCCCTGCTTGCAAATTTTTCCTTTTGTAACGAGAACCTTACTTGAATGGTTCAAGCCATGTCATGTCCTTGACAGAAAACTCCTCAAGTGTCAAAGTAACAACAATGGTTTTAGGAGTTATTAGCTTTCCGAGCTTTAACATTGCACTTAACGGCATGGATGCAGTTATCTTGGATGGTAAGGGAGGATTATTAGTTCCTGTACCTCAGTACGGACTTGCTTGGGCTCGCGGGTGCTGATTCAGGAATTTGGCCCAGCCGTTCACGTGGTCGATTCGGTGTATCTGCATGGACGGCAGTAATAGGCTCGATAAATCTAATGTGAAGAACTTTCCAATTCTTGATATGGCCTGACTCGGTGTAGGATGTCCCCCCTCACCAGCAAGCAGATCGCACTCCATATCGGTGAGTTGGAAGTGTTTTTTGCATGCTTCTTTAATATTTTGGAGTGTGGCTTCGCAATTGAGGGAAACCATGGTCAGCGGACCGATACGTGAATATTTTTGACACTTGCCTTCTACAGACGAAGAAAGGCGTTGCACTGTTAGATATTCTAATCCATTTGTTGAGGACTCTTCTTTGTTGTTGCCCGTTCTTTTCTTGGCTACTTTCGCCCTAAACGAGTCCCAATCCTGCTTTTTCCGCTTTGACATTTCGTATAAATTCAGCAGCAGCTACAAGTGGTTCGGCACAAGACAAAAATACCAGCCTGAGTTGCATTGTGGGATATCTAATGTCGAACTGTCTGGTGGGCTATGGCCTCCTTGGGCCTATGGCACTCAAGGGCCAAGTGCAATTTTTTTTATTTTTTTTAAGAATCCAAATAAGACGATTATTTTTTGTCGGTTTCATTTTATTTATTTATTTTTTCAAAAACAATTACAGTAAGAAAATAAAACTAAATATATGAAAAAAAATAAAAAGTAAAAAAAAATTGAGGCGAAACGAAAAAAATAAGAAAAATTAATTTTTATTAATTTTTTTTAAAAATTTCAATCAGAAAATAAAACTAATATATAAAAAAAATAATAAAAATAAAAAAGTAAAAAAAAAAAGAGACGAAAAAAAAACGAAAACAAAAACCCAAAAAACATTGTTCAACTAAGAAAAAAGTAGAAACGATATGAAAAAACTCTATGGCCCTAATGGGCCACCATACTTTAGCTACTCTCCTGCCACACAGAGGGCAAAGCAGGTGCGCCTAAATCCAACGGCTTAAGTTCACAACCATCAACAAAAATACGAGAATTTCATCTACGAGTTTGCTCAAGCATCAACAAAAAAAAAATGGATTTTTTACTCTCACAAAATAGAAACCATCACTGCAATCATTGTAAGGCAAGAAGGTACGCTGAGAGCATATTACAAAGGGATTTGATTGACTAAAATGCATCGAGCACTCGTGTGATGTACTGTTAGATATGCTGAACGCGCAAAGCGTTATTAGTTATTTGTTTGACGGACAGAGAAGTTTTCACTAAAACAAGGTTCTATCATTTTACACCATGTAACTGTGATAATTTTGGTCCGGCTTCTCTGACTCCAAGAATGTTTACACCATTGAATATATGATGCCAGTGAAAGGTTCTTAACGCATGAATACACGATGAAAATTTAAATAGCTTTTTTTGGAGACGTTGTAATGTACAGAGGAGATAACGCTTGTAGTCAATAATTATTTAAAACATTCTTAATTTTGAACTATTGATTTAAATTTGAAATGTTTTACTAGCTGCCTTTTTGCAACTGAATTTGTCGCCGAAGCTTGATGAAATACGACCACATAGTCAATTTGAACATGAAATCTTCTACAGTGATCCGTTTTACAACAGAAGGCTTAAAGTGTAAGTCGATCGCTTGTCTTAGCCGAAGTGGTGTGCCAATGATACCGCAACACTGCAAGTAAACAACACGTTTGCTTTAGGAAGCAAAAAACGTTCGATTTTCTTGCGTGCGTGAAAACACGCATGTAATTTTTGCACACTTCAACTGTGTTTATGGCGATGGCTTGATCGGGAGTGGAACGGATTTGCGAACAAAACTGCAAAAAGTATACGAATCTGGGGCAAACAATCAGTCAAACAATTTTAAAAACCAAATCAACATTCCAAAACAACATTTACCGTACTGCAGCACTTTCCCAGCTCTTGTAAAATCGATTTGAAGTCCGCGGTTCGGTTCAAATTTTTGAGCAAACTTTAGTTTGTCTTTTGCAAATCGAAGGAATCTCAACGCGAAACGGCTTTTCGTCACTTTACAGAGCTTTATGGCTTCTTTTTCGGCGGTTGAGTATTATTCAGGGTGATTTCTTTCCATTTTGAGTTTCAAAATAGAAGTATTTTAATTCTGAGAGCAGAAAAATACATCTTGAAAATCCAGAACTGATCAACACTCAGCACCATTTTCTCCGTTTGCAAACGCCACGCGGTCAGAAGCAGCCTTTCCACCACCCACTAAAACTCATTAATATATGCACAGACAGTTTCTGATTGGTTTACATGTCTTCTGAACATTCGAAAACTACCTAGTAGGAGAGGTGGGGGATAAAGCGTCCTCGAATGATTATTTCTTTTGATATTTATTCTTGTCGAAGAGAAAGAAAACAATTTCAAGAAGGGCTGAGAGCATAAACATCTCATGTCGAATTTTAGGCCGTTTTATTTTTATTTTAATTATTTATTTATTTTTGCTCAAACACTGCCTGAATTTTTCCATGGGACCTTCAGTTCATTCAAATAACATAGCCCAAAGATATTTTTCTCGTTTTGCACGAAGTCGAGTGAGCGGGAAAGAAAACATTAAGCGGGCGCACATCCATCACTTGTTGCAACTGAGTTCCGCTTGCAAACGAAGCGCAAAACACAGAAAAAAACATGGGCAATGTTCTTTGAATGGACTGAGGATCCCATGCAAAATTTAGGGCAGTTTTGGGCAATAAAGTAAAACGGTGTAAAATTGGACGTAAGACGGTTATGCTCTCAGCCATTCAATTGTTTCGTTGATTCTATACCTTTTAAGAACTAGAACTACAACTTCAGTCACATTTGTTGGAACATTTTCCCTCTCCGCCCCCCCCCACCCCCCCCCCCCCCGATGTTGATAACAATGACTTGCAACTTGACCAAAATTGGTTCACTCAACATTAAGGCGAGGGAGAGCCGCAAATTCAGGCAGGTGAATTGTGACATTGAGAGAAGTGTTTCAACACAATTTGACCGGGGTTGCAGCTCGTTCAATCATGATCATACTATATTTTAAGGTTTGCATACACTGGGAATAGAAAGGCCACTAACCTCAGTCAAGTCTTTTACTGAACTCCCTCAGAATTGTTGGATACCTTTACAGTGTAATAATAAAAGTTTCTGCAAACACGCTGGCAATATCTGCCTTGCATGTGCATAATCCTCTAAATTTAGTAGGTGATTGTTGCCTAGTTTTGTGCTTGTGAATGAAAGCATCCATACACTCGCTTGAACACCTCCAGCACTTGAAATCACTTCCTTTTCTAAACAGAGTTTTTAAAAAGACCTGTTACCTGATTGCCTAGATTACGAGATTTAATTTTATTAATTTTATAAAGCAGATAAAAAAGAGATCCTTATTTAAGGTGCTCTCTTGCTATCTACCCAGCGCTGGGGAACGAGGTATTTTAAAAACTATATAGTAGAATCGAGACTTGACTGATTGAATTACAAATTGCCGTAGACTTCCTGTTTGTCAACTAGAAAATGACGTTTAGATTTAAACTATCGCGAGAGAACTTAGTCGCTACCTTTCTTTTGAAAAACATTATCATGACTAGGGTCGCATTCAACAGTTCTAAACTCGTTTTAGACGCTGCAAGATTTGTTTAAAGTTGAGTCCTAAGCGCTGTTTTGTTCATGTCTGATGCCCCGATTTGATGATGTCAGTGCCATATTTTACTGACATAACAAGAACTCCCTATCAGTGGTATATTTTTAAAACGACAGCTTGAGTGGAAAGTTTCATTTCTTAATTTGAAAAAAAAATACCATTTGTGGACTATTTTAAATTTAAAACGGAGTCAATATAATTCTCTATTTTTCATCTTTGATGCATGATGTGTCATTTTTCGGCTAACCTGACAGGAACTTCCCTCTATGGAATTCTGTGTTCAGATATGTATTAAGAGGAATATAAAAGAGGTTCCTTTGGTAAATCTCTTTCAGCATGATTTGAACGAGAGAAGGAATTGTCGGGTTGAATTGAAGTCTTAGAATTATAAGGCTGAGTGTTGTGTTAAACATTGTTTTTTACCTGTTCTGCTAATAAAGCATTCATTAAATAAAGGTAACATTTGTATTCCTGTTTTCGCATTATATTTTGAGTTATCTTGAACTCATTTGAATTTTTCCACAAGTACAGATTCACATTAACCTGTTACCACTATGATTATATGAATTTGCTCAGCTTAAGGATGTCCCTGACAATAATTCAAATTAATATGTCGTAATTTTCCCAAACTGTCATAATCAGTTAATTCCGGACTACCACTTTGTTAATTTGACATCCAAAACGCCTTGTTCATCTGAATTCCTGTTTAAAAATCAGTTCATGGGATACATAGGACTACAATTTACTGAGATGCGATTAAGTATTTGTGAAAAGTAAGAATATATACTCAAATTACAAAGGCCTAGATTTGATTGTTTAACCCTTTAAGCCCCAATAGTGACAAGCATCTAATTTCTCCCCACAGTATTTCTACTTGATCAAACATACAGGTCATGAGAATGAAGGGAATTAAATGATCACCAATGATCAAATGTCTTGATATTTTATCAAATTCTCCCAACTAGTAACATAAGTAATATAAGGAGAATAGTGAGGAGAATATGGATTTTAACATTGGGGCTTAAAGGGTTAATATTGAAATCAAGCGCCGTGTGTACACTGCTAATTTCAACTTACTCTTTCAAATAATCCAAGTCAAAGAGCATCGTCGTTGAGCTATTCAATATTAACGCTAACCCTAGGTTAACTGAACAACCCGGTCCTAGATCTTTAGCTTCTTTAGACTACAAGGTTAAAATCCGACTAAGCATTGAAGTGTAGGTTTGTGTCCTTAAATGTCCACTCAGGACGTATAAGCTTCAGTCTTGGATTGGTTTTGAAATCGTGTAAAGTACTTTCTCTGATTTGAATGTGGCCGGTCAGTTAAGCTGAGTTAAAAGACACCTTCATAGTTTCATGGAAAGCATAGGGTCCAGAGGAGCGAAGTTCGAGCAGAACGTTTAGTTTTCCTTGCGAACGACAACCGACATAATTTGCTGCGAACTTGCGTTACTCGCGTTACCTATATTTTTACCTCAGGTCAAATTACTGTAGGCTCTTAGGATCACTGAGATCGACTTAATTATCCTTCGTGCATCTTATCTTATAAAATACATAACCACGTCATTTAATCAAAAAATGTGCCCAATGCAACCTTTGTGAATCCAATTTGAACGGCTTTCTTCTCTTTCCATGCCCTGTATTTCTAGCCTGCGCGCGTAGTTTTGTGCCGCGAGAAGCGAGCGCCGAAGGCGCGAGAAAATTCCGCCTGCCGGATAACTTGGCTTTTTTAAATGCCGCCCACTTTTAGCACTTCGTTAAGACTAATTATAACCAGCCAATCAGAGTAAGGGTGTAATGCGAAACCCACATGTATCAATTACCTGTTTGCCAGGGAATAAATGAAGGCGGCGCGATAACAGCAGCATGCAGGCTGGTGTGTAAATACTGAATTGTTTCGGCGCGTGCATGGTGCGCGTAGATACGCCGAAAAAGCCAGCAAAACGAGGACGGCCGTTAAGCAAAGCTGCAAATGATTGTTGTAGATTATGTGCATGTAATCTGAAAGTGAAATTCGGGGATTTCAAAAAGACAACGTATGTTTCAACGGAAAGCTTGTTTCAATCCAAGCGAGAAGGAAGCGAGTGTAACAAAACTTTGGCGGAACTGTGCTCGAGGATGGGCCTGCACGTTGCTAATTCTACTGCCCTGTCTGATCGAGACTGCAGACCTTGCGGGAGAGAAAAAGAAACGCCTTTCAGTTGTATACTTTTATTAAAGGTAGTTTACAGAGGGCACTTTCTCGAGATACACCATGTCAGGATTCGGCAAGTGAGGATTCGACATAGGCGAGATTCAAACGACTCCTGCCATCCTCAGTTTCGTCGCCAGATCTGAGTCCTCGACCGAAAAAAGGCCAGAAATCTTTTGAAGCCAAAAAATCTCTGAGATTTCTTGAAAATTCGGAGAATGAACTTCCGAGCGAAGCTAAGAACGAGGAAATGATCACGCCTCAACTGAACAAGCCTCTAGTTGAACTTAATTTGAACGTGGACGATTTGTTGTCATATCAAAGCACGCAAGTAAAAGTTGCGATCGTTAATCCAAGTTGCCGTGTAGACTTGCAATTTAACGACTCCATCTCGGCTAATACTTTTTAGCGGCGAAACAATGATAGCACAAGTATTCGTGGACATAATTTCTTCTCTCGCCAAAGCGAAGATCGTGTAAATTAAACTTTTACCGAAACCAGTCGGCAGAACAGCCAATACATCATTGCCGGATAGCAGCTCCTTTGTAGCCGTTTCCTGCTCATTCTTTAACAAAATTCTGCCTTCTCTTTGAATGTTCAGATAAGACAGAGCTTTCGATATGCCATCCTCGATGGTCGACATTTTACAGCAACAGCAAAGTTTACACAAATGATATGGTTTTCGTTTCCCATGGGAGGCGTCTGAGCTCTCAAGTAGCATTTGATTGACGTGTTTCTGTTCTCAGCCAATCAAAATTTTCCGTCCGCACAGTGACCAAACCCTTCAAAAAACGCTAGTCTTCCGGCAGGCGGGATTTCAAAGCGTCTCCTCCCCATTCTCTGCGCGGTTTCTTCTCCTCTACCAAGCCAAAACTTTGCGCGCGCGAACGATCCCGCCGGCTACGCAGGCTACTGTATTTCTCGATCTCGATCTCGCTTAGTACGCCATACCGTCCGCCATATTGAAAATTGCTATTAACCGCAGACAATTCTTCCGTGGTCGCCTAACACGTTGCCCAAAGGGTTTAACTGTTTTTCCTTCCTTCTCAAAAACCAACATTTCTAAATTGATCCTGAATAAGAGGGCCTCAGACTTGTCAGTCGTTAAGACTGCTGGTACTACGATCAAAACTTCACCTTCCCTTTTCTCTTAGATTTTTGAAGGTATAGCTACTAAAACCTCCCTAAGCCAATTCATACGGGAGGTGCGATTAGTTTAGCGGTAATTTTCAGGTTCAGTTCGTCTCTATTACTTGATGCAAAAATGTCCGCGTTGAGTCGAGCGGAGCTGACAGGGCTCATAAACCGCTGATCGTGCGCATTGTAAACCTAGCTGCGTGACCTCACCTTCCCGCCGTTCGATTTTCAAAATGGAGGACAACGAATCAAAACTTTCCACGTCACAAAATTTGTTACCTTGCAACGCCGTGCTCGCTCTGAGAACGGACAAGTTATCAAGTTCTGAAGTACACAGCCTTCGTGCGTTCACTTTGTATTGTAGGAGAAGGCATCAGGCGCACTGATTTCTTTACAATCGATCAGGGACTCAGCGTTACGCGTGAAATGGAAGTCTGTACGTCTTCCGAATTAACCTCAAGTGCTATTTTGCCAAATGTTAAGGTCATCTTGAGAGATCTAAGGTTCACACGGGCAAAATTCTGCAGCTGTTGCATATCTGAACAACATTTAAAAGGCAACTCTGTATTCGTTTTTGCGAAAAAAAAAGCTAATGCTTCTTCTTCATGGACTACAGATGAAGTGGTTCAACGGGGAGAACTAAAGAACTCTTTTACAAGTAAGCTACTGAGTTAAATTTGGAATACGCAAGTAGAATCACAGGTGACCGAAATGTAGTTCTACTCTAGACTTTTTCCTTTTTTTTTTAGCCTTGAACGTTTAATTTAGCCTCAAAAGAAAGATCGAAACGGTATTTTCAGTTTTTAATCGGGCGATGACGATACCTCTTCCCCAAAGTACAGTTTTTGAGGTTTTGAAAAGCAATTTTTGGTAGCCTGTTTATTCCTATTTAGCATATGAAAAATGACTTTTGATTCGTTTCGATGAAACTTTTTAAATGCTTCTTGTTTATGAACTTCATTAACGCTACCTAAAGAAGACAAAGTAGAGAAATGATTCGCAAGTAGAGCATAATAGTGTCTGCTTGCATTGTTTAGCTTTTGTACTGATTCATCCGTCTCTTGATGCCGCTTTACCCGCTTGGGAATCGCAAGCCGATTGTTTAAGGTTCACCTTATGCGTAGGACTTCTAGATCTATAAAGGTTTTTCTTGACATTGTACAAGCTTAAATGTATCTTGAAGGTTAAATAAATTGCCTATTGTTTCTTTTATACCTTGTTGTAAAATAATTTTCTTGATCTAAACTGTTTTGTGCGCACGTCCTCCCTTTATGCTCGCTAAAGATTTCAATACAGTTTGCAAAAACAATATTGTATACAAAGCTCTGCTGTCAAGTATTCTTGACAGCATATTCTTTATGGACTTCAGTCTTGGTTTCTCGAAAAGAAACAAGGTTCAAAATGGCCGAATACTTTCTATCCGGTTCCTTTACAAGTTTGATAGCTTGATAAGGTACTATAAAGAGACGATTTTTTCCTGTTGATGACTTCAATCGCTGTTTAAAGATGACCATTTGTTATGTTGGAAGAAAAGTAGTGCCAGTGTGCTGCTCGTGCTACTTGGCAACTGGTAGGCATTTTGTTTTAACTCGATTTTAAAAGGTATGGTCAATGTTTACTTCCTTGTTTCTTAAAGTGCTTTCTAAACTGAACGTATCTGTTCAAATGTATGACAGAGTACAAGAATCCCAATGTTCATTTTCCAAAATGCATGTGCTGTAAAGCTAACAGCACTACAGGATCAGCAGATGAGACCAGCTTCTAATTCAATGGTCACACCTATCTCAAGGTTTTAACTCTGGGAGTGAAAAGGCTGAAGAAAACTGAGGTGAGCTTTAAATTCTGCACTGTTTAATGTATTAACCCTTGAACAGTAAACAAACGACCTCCACATATTAGAGTTGATTGGCTTTTTAGGTGAAATAGCTTGAAATAGGTTTCCCCTGAAGTAGTTTCCTAATGAATATTTTTGCAGGGAATGCTATGTTGGAACTATTCCATCCTTAAGCAGAAATCAACCAAACAAAAACATCATTGAAATGATGGTGAAATGTTTTGCTATTTTGCAGTCAATTTGGGAACCTAATAGAGCATGAACAAAATATGTCAAAACTGAGCTACTTAAAACACAAATAATATGAGCAATAAAAACACCTGAAAGAATTCTTATTTAACTTAATCATCAACAAACTATGGCAAAAAAAAATCATGGGAAATGCCATGATATTAACAGATCTCAAACAGGAAAACAGAGTATCTTTCAAACACAAGGTATCCCCACCGCTTAGCAACAAAATTTTCAGTACTGCATAACTTCATGCATACTTATTATAGCAAAGCAAAGTGCATCTCCTTGCCAATACAAATGTAATCATTGTTTTTGCAGCCACCTTTTTCAGCTTGTTACATTATAGAAGTAGGTCCTGACGAACTCTCATTTGTTAAAAAATAATAGAAAACACACATTTAGGAATGTAGGAGTACTGAGATATAAACTTGTGCTGAACCCTTCAGCACTGGGCTGACAGTTGTCAGATGAATCAAATTGTTGAAAAGTACATTAAACAAATAATCTACATGATAAACACAGAAAAAACTAAAGAATTGTATAGAAGCACATAACACTGAGGTAAGGTGCTTCAAAATTGAGTGCACTAATTAGAAGCAAACATGGCATCAATGTTAAATGCTCCAAACAGGTAGTCTCTGAAAAGTGCAGATAGCGCAAAGTAAAGACTTAAGAAAGGACCATAATCATCATTTAAGCAATAGAAAACTTCTTCTGTGTTTGCATAGCCTGATATAAACACAAGAGGGGTTAGAAAAATTCAAGACAGTTAAGCAAACCCTCGACTCCGTCCCAGGTTTGCATAACTTTCGAGCATTCTTCCACCCCTCGAGTGTTTATATCAGGCTATACAAACACATTAAAAAGTTTTTTATTGCTTTCATAAAATAACTAAGATACTATGCACAACTTTGACATCACAACTGTGTTTACATACTCTCATGCAAACACGCTTCTCAGCCAATCAGAGTGTGCATAGTATCTTAGTTATTTTATAATCGTGCCCCTTCCACACCACTGCTTCTATAGTCTCCTTCGCAGCCGGCCGAAGTCATGCAACGCCCCTTGTCCTAAGACTACTTCTTCTAAGACTATCACTTCCTTCTAGAAAAAGGTTGGCTCCAAAATTAACATAAGATGAATAGCAAGATGGAAGAAAGTCAAAGGCACAAAAGTTCTGAGCTTTATTTCTCAAATCTTTATACATGCTTGTTTTCATGTCATCTTTTTTTCAGGAGCATTATAACAATATTATAATTATCTGTCTCAAGGCAGAACTCTCATAAAGATCAGACCCAAAAACATCAGCAAACTCCACTGGACTGTTTTAGTGCCAATGAAGAATTTTATACAGTCAAAGAGTGTAGGGCAATTTGACATTCGAAAAATCAATTAGAATAATAAATATTTGAATTGAACAGTGGTGACTTTTATAGCTACCACTCTCTGCTTTCTACCAAGAAAATGTAACAGGCTGGATGAGAACGTGGCATCGCAGTCAAAAGCTGTGAAAACCTGGAGAAAAAATGCAAAACAAAGATTTACTTCATGTATAATTGATTAAATACTTCTTGGCAAGAAATGTATCATAATGCTAGCACTAAATACATTTAAACACAACATTTTAAAAAACATTTGGCAATTAGATAAAATATCTCTTACCCACTTTTAACAGCTTTGGTTGAGCAGGTTTTGAAAGTACAATGTACAAATGAAACCTTTTCTTACTATGACCCCATTAATAGCAAAATAACCGGCATTCTGTTACATGAGAACATTTTACAACACTTCTTTAATTGATCCGGTTCATTAATTGATCCGGTTATTTTTCTATCTGGAATACTTCCTGAATGCAACAATGTTTTTTTGGTTAATTATTTATGGCCCAAAAGTTCAGTGATCATATTTGTCAAATTCCCTGTAAACATCAATCAACACTTTCTTCTGGCTATTTGCAAAACATAACTTGCCCAAAACTTTTAAAACTGATGCAGACATATAGTTGTTTCCTAAATAGAACACCCCTTCAATGCAAAAACCAGCTGTACAATGATTATTTTATCCACCATCAGCAATGATATTGCTAGGGTTTAACTTTCAAAATTAAGTAGAGATATACTAGTTCAAGTATACAAATAATATGCAAAATAAGTAAAATGCTAACAAAGAGATGGTATGAAATATCCATGGGAACAAAGTATATTGGGTATACATAGCCAACAATACACAAATCAGTGAGCACAAGGAAAGCTCAACAGAAATTGTCATCATGTATTGATCAACAAGTGTGTTAATCTATGTTAGCAAATGAATAAAACAAATCAACATGGCCAGTGTTTTTGATCTAAAAGAACTGAGTGCATTCAAAACTTGATTTGTTTTGTTCAGAATTCAACACACGACATAAGGCAGTATTTGTCAGTTATCAAAATTATGCATCATACATGTACGTCAGTAGTGTAGCACCTCTCAAAAGCTTATATGTACGTGCCACAGTTTTAACGTGAAGTATCACTTTCTTAAGCATCGACAAGAGCCAAAATACCGAGCACAGAAGGCTTTAAACTGATCTCCAAAAGGCAACTTTTGAAGACTGTTATAGCATTGTTTCAACATCAGGTAACACTCTCTTCCGGCTATTAAAGTACTTGTCAGTTTATAAAAAGCAGCACTCCACATAAATAGACTCGTACATTAAATGTGCGAAACATGATCAGCAAAGGGCTACAACCACTGAGTGCATTCAGTACATTTCCTGATCAGTTATGAAAAAGTACATCAATAAATATAAATTACTGACCTGCTGCCACGTGATCACCTGCCTTCTGAATGTCTTGTTCACGAAAAGGTATTGACAGAAGATGAATTTCGAATCAAACAACGAGATCAATCGATATCCTTACAAACTCCACCAGCAGATACAGTTTGGTTCTGCAGTGTACGGCGGCCAAAATGCCTTCTTTGAAAGCCACTGGAGTCGACGATCGATTCAAACAGCATTTCTGATTTAAAAACTACTAACGTAACTTCGATCATCCGTTGAAAGTGAATTAAGGTGTTTCGATACAGTTTTTTTGGGACCATACCTAACTTTTTTAATCGGTTCTTAGGCAGTCTTCCCCTTGTCAGATCAACGTGAAATTTGCAAGACTTGTTGGTTTTGGATTGAACTTTAGTGTGGTTTACATTTTGTGAAAATCGATATTTCCATGACAACGATAAACAAAAATCCTCGAAAAAAGTAAAATTCAAATTTTGTGCGATCCAGATTTCACTTTGAAAAGCAAATACCAACATCTTAAACTATGGTGTATGGCAGACAAAATATACAAGAACAAAAAAATTCTGTGTGTTTGTTTTGAAGTAAATCGCAAAAACATTTTCAACCTTATTTTTGCATAGTAATAGCAACTGAAATGCACCGAAAAATAATCAATGCTTTGATGAAATGGCTAGAAAATACTGTTAAAATGTGTCTTTTACCTACTATTTTACGCCTAGAAAGTTTTGTTGAAAGTGGTGTTCGCGATCTTGAGAATGAATTGTTTTTCTAAGATCATTCGCGCAATTATTTTGTGGTAATTTTTTAATTTAAGCGCTTTTGCGAAAATCTTAAGAACGGCTCGATAGATTTTTTTAAAACATTAAACACGCGTGCTTGAAGATGTGACCAATTTTAGTATTGAGTCTTATTAACATTGATTCACTGGAACACTTTTAGATTTAACGTTAAAGAGGACGTATGAACCGACGGACAAGCTTGCGTTACATATTCACAGTTGGCAAGTAAATGTTAATATATTCAAAGTAATGTGCAATGCATTCCTCCGTGATTTTTACTTTTCGTTGTAATCTACAGGGACAAAGAACAAAGAACAAACCAGATAAAAATCACGAAGCAATGAATTACGCATTACTTTGAATATATTAGCATTTACTTGCCAACGGTGAATATGTAACGCAAGCTTGTCCGTCGGTTCATACGTCCTCTTTAACGTTAAATCTAAAAGTGTTCCAGTGAATCAATGTTAGCAAGACTCTATACTAAAATGGGTCACATCGTGAAGCACGCGTGTTTAATGTTTTAAAAAAATCTATCTAGCCGTTCTTAATATTTTGGCAAAAGCGCTCAAATTCAAAAATTACCACAAAATTATTATGCGAATGACCCTAGAAAAACAATTCGTTCTCGAGATCGCGAGCACCACTTTCAACAAAATTTTCAAGGCGTGAAATAGTAGGTAAAAGACACATTTTAACAGTATTTTCTAGCCATTTCATCAAAGCATTGATTATTTTTTGGTGCATTTGCTACTACTATGCAAAAACTAAGTTTGAAAATGTTTTTGCGATTTACTTCAAAACAAACACACAGAATTTTTTTGTTCTTGTATATTTTGTTTGCCATACACCATAGTTTAAGATGTTGGTATTTGCTTTTCAAAGTGAAATCTGGATCGCACAAAATTTGAATTTTACTTTTTTCGAGGATTTTTGTTTATCGTTGTCATGGAAATATCGATTTTCACAAAATGTAAACCACACTAAAGTTCAATCCAAAACCAACAAGTCTTGCAAATTTCACGTTGATCTGACAAGGAGAAGACTGTCTAAGAGCCAATTCAAAAAGTTAGGTATGGTTCCCAAAAAACTGTATCGAAACACCTTAATATTGCAGTTCCCATGCAAATAAACAACAACAGCCCGTCCGCAATATCGAATTTTTCAAGCGTGAAAAACAACGCGCATGCTTAGTAGCAATTCTATGACGCTTTTTACGTAATAACTTTTAGCCAATCAGCCGTTTTTGAGCCCTGTCATCGGAGCTAGCAATACCCACATGAGATATCTGGCACTGACTTTGCTTAACGTGGGGGAAAACAGTTTCATCAGTAGTCAAAATTTTCTTGCTCAAATCGTTTGCTGTAGACCACTTCATCGCTTCATACTTATAGCAAAGGTTAGAAACAAATATATTCAACCTGCAGGTTGCACTGAAAGGTACGTCTTTTGTACCCTGTATAAGAAAAAGCGACATCATTGAAATAGTTACTTTCTTGATAGCCTGGGAAAACAGCCGACGTTTCGCGAGGTCGCCACTTGAGCCCTCGCAAAACGACGTCTGAGTAACAAGCGCAGAAATTCCATACTGATGACGTACACAACCCAGATCTTGGTAGTGCTCCTGATTGGTCGAAAGAAAATTCCCTCGCGGCATAACCAATCAGAAGCGCTACCAAGATCTGGGTAGTGCACGTCATCAGTATGGAATTTCTGCGCTCGTTACTCAGACGTCGTTTTGCGAGGGCTCAAGTGGCGACCTCGCGAAACGTCGGCTGTTTTCTCAGGCTACGTTCTTGAAAATATCAAATTTATAGCCGCTCGTGTCAGTTGTGCAGTGCGAATTGCCGACCAACCACAAATAAACGCATCTGCTGTAAATATTACTATTCTTCATGCATCGTTTATGACTTTTATTGATGACTAAATTGCATTTTTTAATCTTGAAATTCGTAACATTATGAGGTGAACTTATAATTTCTTTTAATCTGAGTAAATATTGAACAACTGTTGACGTCACTATAAGTAATCTGCCAAATTAACCAACCCTGGCATATCAACCGCAATCAACATAAATCTTTTTCTACTTTTAGTTGATATGCCAGTTAATTTACAAAAATGAGTCTACTTGCTTTGAAATGTCGCTCTGTTCTAACTAAAAGAAAAACGTCCGTTTTGTGTTACGAGATTTAGTTGACTCACTCGAGCGAGGAGACTGTTGTTTACGATTGCAGTAAACTCTTCTGATTTTACTCGTGAAGACTGATATAGCCCGAGAAGAGGGCAATCTAAACATATTATTTGGAAGAAAGACAAGACAAGGAGATTGAAAATTCACTCGTCTCTCTTTTTCTCTCTTGGACAGCGATAATTTATATTTCTTTAATGACTTAATGCTAATTATTAGTTCAATTTTAACTTCTCTCCCAGTATACGCGACATTATTCTTGAGTCCACGGTCCTGCTATTTTTCATTAGGGAACTTGTGAGTCACGGACGGCAACTGGAAGTTGAATGTTTTCCTTTTGACGCATTTTGACGCCATCACGTCCATAAGCAAGCACCCATACACCAAAGAAGATAGAGTTTCCAGCCTTCGGTGAAGAGAAAAGACAAGCCAACAAAGGGAACATTTTACTTCCGGTTGATGTCCGTGGCTTAAAACGTCTGTGCTTAAGTTCCCTATAAGCATGGAGAAAACGCCATCCACGATTCCCAAATCTCTACAGATAGGTACGGTTCACAAGACAAACACCGGGTGAAAGAAAAATATATTCCTCCAGTGGACCCTGTTTTAACAGGGTATAAAATTGTAGAAGTAACTAGTGAAGTAAGGTTTTGTAGGTGGTATTTTGCCTTTACAAATTTTAAACTCTTAAACTTTTAAAAGATCGTCTGACAGTGTCTTTTATTAGCACCAGACGGGGTTGACGCCATTGAAGGGTATGTTAATTGATTTTTTAATTTACGTTGTCTTGTTAACCGTCTGTTTATTGACAAATTTTGAAATTATTTCAGAACAAAAAATAGCAGTAACATAATAGAGGTGACTAATGTTAAACATTCTATTCAGTCAACAGAATTATTTTTTTGCCTTCTTGTGTTTTTGTTTTCTTTTTATTATAATTTCTTTTGTTATTTTTATGATTTTTAACGAACTGATAAAAAACTTCTCATCGAGATAGTTAATTTTGAAACATTACCAGATAAAAATCGGATCTAATTTTTCATAATGCTTATTCCCTTTAATTATGTCGCTTCCTATCTGCTGTTTTTACACTTTTCTCAAACTGTGGTCTGATTGAACGAATACTGCGTGTCTGTGATACCTACTACCGCGAGCTTTACTTAAAATCGACTGTGCGAACACCCAAGATCACAAGGCAAGGAACTTTTCATTGTTTGGAGCCAAGGAGGTGATAATCCGAGGTCTCTGGTTGCAGGTGGTGTTCAATTTAGCAGTGATGTTAATTTATAATCGCAGTTGGCGGAAGCTCTGTTGTTAAGGCTCCTATATTAAGCGATGAAAAGTCGTCACACCCGGTAGAGAATCTTCAGTCAAGCCAACTGATGAGGACTCAATGCGATTTCAAAGCTTTTAAGAAACAGCTTAAAAACAGCGTTCGAGTTCAAGCGACCCTTGTTTTCGTCGTAAGTAAAGGTATATTTATTTGTCGTGTATAATACGTTCAACACTTATTTAGGTTTGTCATTTTTAACACATGAAAATATTGGTTGTATTGACGCAGATAATGAAACAGCAATGACTCAGTTTTGGTTCAATGCTAGTGAATAACTAAACGACTTATCGAAGTAGCAAAAAAATCGAAAAATAAAAAAGGACGTGAAATAAACTTTTTAAATAGATCAAAATTGGGTAAAAAAAAGTCGACTGTTTGAGTATCCTGATTGGTACAATAGGTCATAAACGTTTTTCTTTACGAATATTTTGCCTTTTTTAGGTAATAAACGTAAAATTTAAATTGGCTAGTGACTAACGCAGCCTCTACGGAAAAGAACAAAACCATTCTGGAAAACATGCGATTGAAAGTGGTTGATGTTTTTATCTTATGTTTCTGCATGCATTAACATACCGAGCTGAGTAAGCTCAAATACTTGGATATTTAAATAAGTAGCGAACAAATATTACATGATGTGTCCGTTTATTTCCATTTATTCAGGAAGACTAAAAACTTGATTCAAACTTCTTTGTACCTTTTGGAAGCTCCAGCTAGCGGCAATAACAATAACTTATTAAAGATTTACTTGTTTAGAACAGGTATATTTGTATTTAGTATTTTTCTTATTAGGCGTTGAATTTCTCCTTTGTAGACAGTTGTCGTCTAAGATAACGGTGCAAACTGAAAACTTTTTTAATTTAAACATGCCCTCGCACATTTTACTCACGCTGTGAAAATGTAGTTACATAATAGAATGGAAAACTTATGGCTCAGAAAGCCTTGAATTTTCTGCCGTAACCTTGACCTAATCGAAGTTAATCAGCTAACCACAAACCGGGCCATTTTATACAAACTAAACATGAACCTAAATAAGTTGCGAAACCTAAGCATTCAGCCACCGAGAACATGACATCGCTGGAAGATATATTCTGAAGAAATATAACGCTTTTAAAAATTACAAATCATTTTAAAAGAAGCCGAAATATGTTTACCAA
This sequence comes from Siderastrea siderea, assembly GCA_964030785.1. NCBI lineage: Eukaryota > Metazoa > Cnidaria > Anthozoa > Scleractinia > Rhizangiidae > Siderastrea > Siderastrea siderea. Next base: position 71,752,621 of record OZ034968.1, on the reverse strand, counting down.
CGTAAAGCTTAAAGTTTTATTTCTTCTGAATGACTAAGTTTTTTCTAGGTACGTGAAATGAAGAACTGCAACCGTTTGAAAACTAAACTCTATTGCTTTCAGTTAAAATTGTACTGTTTTTGAGTATTTTTTGGCAAACATGCTACCTTTATTTCTCGATCATATAATCTTTGCAGCTGTAACTTTATCTATAATGTATGGAGTATTTTCAGCTGAAACTAACAGTACCTATTTTAAAAGAAATGCGGTTTAACAGAATCATAAGGGAAGAAAATAAATTTTTCTCTTCGACCCGAACGCGCAGTGCCAACAATTAACACTTAGATTTCACCTGTCAGTTAATGTTAGGAGTTTGTACTTTCTTTCACTGCATTCAGCCCTATGAAGCGGATTTAGTAATAACTAGCTAGTATTTTAACAATTATTCACCGAAGTGGAGGTGTATTTGCTGAGCCGCGAAGCGGTGAGGTAAACATCTACCACCCTTCACCGACAATGAGGTCCATAATTGTTTTACCAAACGAGTGGATAGCCAGCACCGAATAGTTTCTATTTTTCTGAGAAATGAGGAAAAACTGGCGCGCGGAATCCAGAACAATTCTGGGAGGTAAATAGCAGATGCCATCCCAAGTTTGAAGAGCCAATCAGAGCGCGCCAACACTATTCAAAGATTAGTACTAGCACTAATGTTAGCCTTGTTTAACCCATCGTACAACGCTAAATTTTGGCGTGCTCCCATTGGTCGAAATCGATCACGTGACGCGATAGTGTCTCTCGTCAGTGGGAGCCTATCAGCGCATAGTGTCCGTTAAGTTTTGGCAATTTTCGCTCAAAATTTAGCATTGAACAATAAAAACAATAGAGTCCTTCTTAGTACTACCACTAATGTTAGCCTATTTTAAAATTGATCTGCCCTCGATGGAAGTGTACTAGCACAATAGCAGATACTGTTATTTTATAACCGTCATTTTCTCTGAGTATTAATTTACTGTTCGCCGTAAATTAAGGTGTCGCAGCATCCGGGAACATAAAAACGTTTACAAGGGTTTGGCCTTTAGAAATTGAGATGCGCAATGAATGTTCTCACTGCGATGTAAGGAAAATGAGTCACACACAATGGATCAAACTTCAGAGGGATTAATCCACACGCGATCTGGACTTTCGTTCACTCGGTAGCGATCGAAAAGAAACGCTGCGAAACGTAAATTTTCAAAAAGTTCTCTTTCGCGTGTGGACGTTAAAACATAACTAAATAACTCGGTTAATTTCTTTTTTGCTCCGAAAGATTTCCTGCAGAAAATAAGTGGATTCTTATAAGGGTTGTTAAATCATTTTGGGCAGGCAGGAGATCTCGATATTTTACAATGAGTTCAAGATTTAAAACTACTGACGTTTACACTGCTGAAGTCATTTTAATTTAAGGAAGGAAGACTGGAAGCCCTTAACAAAGTTAATGAGGAAAGGAAAATAAATTTGTCGGCGCTCACAATATTTTCAGAGTCTTTTCAATAATTTTAACAGCTTCAATTTATTTTCTCCACAGGCAAAATTGAATCGATTTGGAGCCCAGCCTTACGAGTAAAAAGCTCTCGTGATATAGCAATATATTATTGTGTGGCTGGTGACGGAAAACCTCCTTCTTTTTTTCTGATAAAATAACCGAGCAAACAAAAAGAAAATAGGACAAAAATGTGAGGTTTTAGCTTACCTTGATCGGTATGAGAACGCAAAACAATTTTGCGTGAGTTTTAGAGGAAGTCATTCCCTATTATGGCCTAAGCAATTACAAGTTCGGCAGGGAGAAAATCCTTTTAGTGAACCAGCTGTCCCTCATATTATCTTTTTTTTGTTATTTCCACTTCTATTTAAGTGAATCCATATTTTTTCGTTTATTCTATTTATTTTTATAGCGTACTTATTTTGCGGAAGAAAAAGCTTCAAACCAATTGTCGTACATAATTTACTATTTGCAAATACTCACGAAACACTTAAGACAAAATAAAGGTCTGCCAGATATGATAATTGGGTAAGTGACCTTTACTATTAGAAATCAAGCGGTTAGCTTATGGCGACACGATGGACATTAAGGATAAACCGAACACTGTTTTCCTTTGTCTAAGAGCTTATAAATTTTTTATCGAGGGAACTTTGTCCATTTAGTTCCTTAGCTTGAAGATAAAGTTACAGGTTTCCAAAGAGGAAACTATTGAAACTGGAAGTTACACAGGAAATGCCAAAAAATTTAGTGAATTTGGGTTTTTATCGTTCGGCCTGTTTGGTTGCTGAACGATATTTGGCGGAAGTTTGATGAAGATCTTAAAAGGCAGGTGGTGTGAAGACGAGTCAGATGAACCTCGCCACTGGATTCATTATTCTAAACAACTGTAGCACAAAAGCTTCATGAGATAATTCTTTCAATATACCATTTTCCACTAGAGATTGTATTTGAAGCATTTTGTCGCCTACGAGCTTGGACGTCATACCATCTTTAAGGTGCTTACGTATAGCGCAAGGTCAGTGGTCCACAGAATTTTGCTGAAAGTTCACTGTATTCTTTCTGTTAAATTTCGAGCGGTCATTGGCCACTTTTAACAAACGTTTTTGACGCACTCAGACATGCTTATGTCGAAATTAAAAACAAAATACCGCATCTTCAATAAAGCGCCCTTCCGTTGTGCTCCCGAAGCGCTGGCGATCCACAGGATGCATCCTGTTGCATCACTTTGAAGAATTCGAAAAATAAAATCATCGCAGTTGATAGTTTCGACAAAAACCTTAATTTTTCTCGGCAATAGTGGTTAAAAATTAATATTGTTATAGCTTATTCTACCTTCCTGGTCACGAAATGTGCTCATTCGCATTGTAAGGCCGGTCAACCATTTATCAATATGTACGCAAATGCCCCACCGGTTTCAAGATGTCCTAAAACAGGTGCCTTGTTCACCCAGAATTGGCTTTTTGACCACCAAAGGAGCGTTGTTAAGTGGATGATTAAAGAAAGAATGAGGCACAATCATTTGTCCTTAACTGCTATATAAAAGACAAAAGAGAAAAAATTGAAAACGTCGCAGCCCGAGTTTTTCAAGTTGGAATCCGTTTCCATCATGGCTATCCAATGCTAAAGACACCCAGTGCAGCAGTGCACAGACACGTTTGGTGTCTTTGCACCAAAATAGCGATTTTTAACTGACATGGAGAATTATTTTTTTGGCTTCCATCAGGTGCAAATGTGTTTTCAGCGTGGTACGAAAGATAAATGATAGTATCCCTTTTATTAAGCGGCAAACTAAGCCAATTTTAGACACACGGCGTCTTCACGAATGCTGCATGAGCCTGATTCTCATAGAAGACTCTTATAGGATTCTACCGTGAATCCCGCCTTTGGAGCCAACTTTGGTTCATGTAATGATGTAATGTGATCCTAGCCTGGTTTCTATGCCTGATCGCTGACCGCAGCGATCGCAACAATATTATGGCAGGCTATACATAATGTTTACAGTGGATTCGATCACTACGATCGCTGAAATAACTGCGTGGTGTGTTTTCAAAGTCGTTTCGTTTGGTATCTGAAATTCATTCGCGGTTAAGACTAAAAGGGAAAAATCAGTCCATGCCCTACTTCATCAAGAAACACACTTTACCTTGAAGTTGTATTGCACTTGAGTTCGAAACATTGCTCACAGAAACTCATAAGGAGTTGAAACGTGTAACTCGCGTTCGATGCTCGTAAATATTCATTTTTCTAAGTACCATATTTGGAAACCCCTCGCTCCACTCCACGCACGGGTTTAAGGCGCCAAAACCTTGCGAAGTGTTGCAGCGTTTCTTTGCAAACCTGAATGGATCAATGAAACTGCTCCGAAGTGAACGTCCGGGAATAAGTTTTTTCGCAAAAGTCGTACAATTATTGACTCTAAAATGTGGTACAGGTTTGATGTTTCCTGAAAAAAATTGTTGTATTCATCGCCCAAAGCGGATTGAAGCTGTATGATTTTAACATCGTAGATGGAGAGTTGAAACGAACACAAAACGTAGTGGTTCCAGGTTCAGAGGCCGCCGACGGGATGTGGCAAAAAAAACATGTTAACAATGAATCAAACAACTGGGAAAGCGATCATTCAACTTATTTTGCATTACATTCTCTTTATTTGAACATTTGGAGTTGCTTGAACCCAGAGCTACATCGACTGCAGGTAAAACGATGTTATTTTTGTAGTATATAGCCGAAGAAAAAGTCGTCCTTTCTTATTCAGCTTATTTAGCTTGATTTTGGTAGTGAATCACTGAAAACGTGTGACACTTCAATATTATTAAACAGTTCTCTTCAATTTTACTGTGTTTTATTTTTGTATCATGTCTTGATATTTCGGTGTCAAAAGTTTTCCGTATAAAATCTACCTTTTGTGAACATTTGTTGATAGTGCGACGGTGAAAGAAGCCGGACTGAAATCATAAAAACAACGCTAGACTATTTTGGTTTGGTTTCACAGTCTGATTTAGTTCTTACCCCAGCGCTTTGCTCCATTTTGTTTCAATTACCATTTTTTTTTTGCCTCAAAAATTTCCTGCTTGGTCTTCGAAACCGTATTTCTTTTCGCTTTGTCGTTCCTACGTTTGAAAGTTTTTCGGCTTCATTTTCCCCAGTTTGTCGGCCATTAATCTATGAACAAGTGCGCGAACTTGGTGTAAAATTACGTCACGTCGTTCACGAAGATTGATTGGTCAGTTCTCTCTCTCTTCATGTTCCAAATATGGTACTTACGAAAATGAATAATTACGAGCATCGTTCAAACCCTATACAGTATATGCGAGTTACACGCTTATGAGTTTCTGCTTATGAGTTTCAGCTTATGAGTTTCTGAGCTGAATACAAAATACCATTTCTGATTTACCGTATTACGAAATTTCAAAACATAAAACATAGCCTTTAATTTGAAAAAATTTATTTACCTTTCACCAGCACGGGTTTTCTAGAACAAAATTTCCTCCAAAAGAAATTTCTATTGAAAACTTTGAAAGAAACGGAATTTTGTTCGAAACCCAATGGAGCATAAAAGAACCTAAAATCGATCAGATATCAAGAGTTACTGAAAAGTAGAAAAACAATGCTTTTTCAGTATAAGGAAGAATTCAATTTCGATATATTTTATTTTTTTAACCACTCAAAGACAGAATTGCAATCAAAACGTCCATTTATGGAACTTTCTAAAAGAGAATTACGAATTACATGATTAAAATACGAACTGCGCTGATGTAGATATGATGGCAACTATTTATTATCGGGCTTAACTATAAATGCTCTTACAAACGATCAATCATGGAAGAAATTTATAACTATTTATGTACCAAATACGTACAAATGCATGTAAATCTAAAAACAATATTAAAATATTTACACTAGCACCCTGGTATTATGGATAAAGAAGAGGTAAACAAGCACTAAGTCTACAGGAAAATGATGTTGGAGGACTGAGTAGTAACTTCCTACTTGGATAGTTAAATGCCCCCTGGAACCAAGTTGTTTTTTGACAAATATTATTACCGTTGGGTATGATACAAATCTAAGGTAAAGCCGGCTGGAGCAAAATGCTCCAGCATTTTCCCGTTCATATGCAGAGTTTTTTATTCATCACTTATGATTTATATCACTAAAACATCACTAAACGAGAAATTCCTGTTCTTGGAGGATATTCATCTCTAATATTAAAGGATGATAAAAAGTGAGGCATCAAAAACGCTATTCCGGTCATAAGCACTCTCGTGTATAAAAGCACCCACTCTCCTCGAAATTTCTTTTTGTTTACCTTTTCCCTGTGCACAGAGCGTACTACATTAGCTAAAAAACGAGGTGCGAAACTGGATTCACATGCTGTGCAGCCTCTTCTTTTATTCCTGGAATTTGCCCTCAACTGTTGTGGTAGATTGAATTGAAGACAAAAAAGAAACGCTACTTATCTATATAACAGATACATGCAATCGGAATACAACACATTAACTCATAGATGATTATTTCTGGGATAGGTCAGGCCGTGTATCACGATCAGAAGCGTGCAAATGTGCAGGCCTACTTTATCAAGTCATATCTACCCCACGCAGTTGAAACAATGGTGAATAATGCCACAGGCATTTTACCCAAGCCGCACTCAAAATGGTTACAAAACATATAATCAAAACTACACGGCCCTTTAGGATGTAGAATCGCCGAGGACGTGCTAAGTGCGGTCTATATTAATTAACTACTTAAAGCGGCCACCACGCAGGCTACGTAAGTGGGCCTTTGATCGGCCTTATTCCTGATGAGAATACACTGAGAATGACCACAAAAAAATCCTTTAACTGAAATTTATTCTAATAAAATAAGCAAAATATTTTGAATTCGTTTTTAGGCAAGAACTCAGTATCAGATATTGCAGTATCCCGTTTATTGTTATTCCAGGACAGGGCCATAGATCAAACATACATCATCCATAGATCTTACCCTTAGACTAACCAAAAACCCATAAGTAGATTGAAACGTGTAACGGCTCTATAGTAGTAAGTTGCGCTCACATGGTAAGATTGGCCTCGTTTTGATGTAAGGATGACGTCATAACCGGAACCGGAAATCACGTGTTTTTAAGAGGGGAAACCGCTGACCAGTAGGGAAAAAAAAGGATCGCGGGCTCATACAACCGGAAGTCACGTGTTTTGAGATGAGAAACCGCTGAGCAATGTGAAAAAAGGATCGTGGGCTCAAGGTGGGTTAAAACCGCTGAGAAAACGCGGGCTCCAAGTCCAAAGTCCAATTTGTGGAACGGGGGTAAGTATAAAAGGGTAAACCCTAGGGTTAGGGAGTAATCACGATGAGTTTTTACATTACCCTTATCAGTGATCAAGCACAAGGCACGGGACAAAAATTTACGGCTCGACTTCCTCGTTCGTATTATTTGGTAGAAGATGATTGGGAAGCGGCCTTGGTTCATATCTCCCACCCGGGGTTTAATCAACAATGGGGAGATCAAACCAAACAGAATTGGACGCAAGAAGATAGTCAAAAACATTGGATGAAAACAGATATCAGATACATACCAAAACGTGCTGATGGAACGGCTCCCCTTCAAGTGACCAAACAAATCCATTTACCCCCAGGGTATTACACCAATTTGAAAGAAGCATGGATTGCCATCGCTTACGAAATAGAAAAACAACACATGGACGTCATGATGGATATAACTAAAATGGACGTGGACGATCTAGGGAAACGACAACAACTAGCCGCTCTTAACCTGGCTCAACCCTACGTGAAAATCACCAATGCCGGCATAGCCTCCGAATTAGATTCGTTGTATGTACTCATACCAGCCAACATGCAATTTGAAATGGAATGGAAATCCGCTGGACTGATGGGACTGGTGAAAGATGGCACACCAAGTGAACGCGTGGTCCAAGAAAAAAATTATCTGGTCAAAAATATCGTGGATTACAACGATCGACACAAATGGACAGTAACCACCGGTCCTGCCAACAAATATCCACCGTATGGTCATGTGTCCGTCAGTTTTACCCACCCCGATTTCAATTATTATTTGTTCTTGGGTGCGAATCTCAGTCGACAAGTATTTCCCAGTACGCAAACGGTCAAACCGCAACAAGGGCAACAACAATTGATGATTTACACGGATCTGGTGTCCCAGAGCATTGTGGGAAATCAAGAAAAAGGATTTTTACGTACCTTGGATGCCGGTAATACCGATCATCAATTTGATACCAAGCAACGGATGTATTTTCCTCTTGGCAAAACCATCTTTGACAGTATTGAGATGGAGATTCAAACATCCAATGGACAGCCGGCTCCTTTCAAACAAGGCAGAACCATCATTACCCTTGAACTCTCCAGAAAAAGTCAACGGACATGATTGTGTTATATAGAGATGATGAAATAAAAACACAGAAAAATGTCAAATGCTTTTTATTGGTTGTTTCATTCTTATGTTTGACAACAACAACAAGTAGAAAAAAAAAGAGACCAAACATGGGGTCGTTACTGAGGACTCAAAATGCTCTTCATGCGGGGAATGACTTGACTTTGGTTGTTTCCCAGATAGTGCAGGGTTTTGTGGTTAGTATCAACTGGATCTCGGAGTAGTCCCTAGTATCCGCTCGTGGTGGTGTTCTCGTTTTCATAAAGAGTGCCATGCCACCAATCACCACCAGGCCAGTGAACTTTCTCGACTTCCTCCCTAAACTCAAGGTCGCGGCTATATCGTTGTCTAGGGGTGTTCTCCATGACGGAAAGAGGAACAGCGTGTTGACAGTTCGGGCAATGGGGGTTGTGAGACGGATTTGGGTTGGGTGTGTTGCATTCCATGGCACAGGAGGGGTGACAAGGTTTATCACAGCACCTCAACTTGGCAGAATAGTAGACTTGTATCGCACAGAATACACATGGGTTGGATGGAGGATCGGTGGAAAGAGACCTCCGGGGAGGGGATCGTCGGCAGCTAGGACAGGAGGACGCGTAGTTACGTTTCTTGAGATAGTCCTTGGCACAGGGGGTATGACAAGGTTGACCACAGCAGCTCAACTTGGTATTATCGGTGACAGGCGTCAAACAGATCACACATGGTTTGGGTTGAGCCATCATGCCAAAGGATCAATCACTTGTTGGGCTTCTGGATCATCCATGAGTTTGATAAACATGAAATGAGACGGTGGTTTTTATAGAGAAACAAAGGGTCCCGTGGGAGGGGAAGGAACCAATGAGAGAAAGGCCCCGTCATGCTTTGGGAGGGGAAGACGTGGGGGGGACCCCCCTCCCCCCTCCTTAGATAGACCATGGTGCATTGCGCGGATTGGGGTATATAAGTCAAGGGAGGCCCCAGGACGCCATTCCTAGCTTTGATTCTGGTCTGAGCGACTTATGTTTGTTGTGTGTCCTGAAAAATGTCTGGAAGAACGTTGGGATCCCTGCGGAGCTATGTGAATGTAAACGGAGAGGAGGGTTTGAGGAGAAGAAGGATTGAGAGAACGCCAGTGGAGAGGTACACTCGTCAAATGTACGAGAGGCGAGAGGAAGCATGGCGCCCCCTCAACAAATATCGCGTAGCGGCTTTCATCCGTTTGTTTTTAATGTGTTTTGTGGATGTAGAGAATGGTCGCCCACTCCACCCAGTCACGTACAAGATGTTGCAAAAGACCCTGATTACCCGCATCATCCTATTCATTTGTCGACGGTTAGTGTACACCATGGATGAGACATTTTGGATCATTAGTTTGCCCCACTTTAAGGAACTTGATCATTATTTGATTAATCACCTACCAGGAGTGCATGCCGGACAACGCTGGCAGGACATTGCCTATTTTTTTAAAGAAGTAGAAAAGCAGCGAAAGGTGGAGCAGGAGGACTCCAGCGAGGAGGAGGAGGAGGAGGAGGAGGAGGAGGAGGAGGAGGAGGATGCTGGAGCACTGAACTATCGACAGTACCGTGAAATCGAACCCTATTATAGGGACAGAGACATTTGTTGAGTTTTTATTTTTATTGTGAGTCAACAACCATACCATTTTGTAAGTAAAGTTTTTTATTTTTTAATTAAAAAAGAGTTGATGTTACAAATGGTTGTCTGTGTTCTTTGCCACGCGGGTGGGGTGCTCCTATTTACAATTGAAAAATAAAAACTAAGAAAATGACTATGTACAATTGGAAAAAAAAAATAAAATAAAATAAAATAAAAACTAAAAAAGGCTATGTACAATTGGAAAAAAAAAATAAAAACTAAAAAGGGCTATGTACAATTTGAAAAAATAAAAACTAAGAAATGGCTATTACAAATGAAAGTCTTCCAGTTCCATACGTAATTGATCAATGTTCTCGGGTAGACAGAACGTGCGGTTGAACAAGGCTTGAATTTCGGCTCGGGTTTTCTCGTCCACATCCCGGGATCCCACGATAGCACTGCTTTGATGAAGGGTGGGCTTTTTAGGTCCCCAGGGGACAAATTGACTGCCAGTCACCAGGGTGGCGGCATTCTCATTGACTTGGTAGTAATGGTCCGAGCGGTACCATGATTGACTGGGTATGTCAAACAGGTAGACGGGTTTGCCTTGATCCATAGCCAATTGCACAGTCCAACCAGTGCCTCCTTTCACGCGTTTATGATCCGGTTCCAAGATGCCAAAGGCATAGATGGTATGGGCTTTTTTGGCCAATTGATAATTGCGTTGCAGCAATTGCAGGGTGTAAAAATGACTGGGCATTTGTTTGCCTAGTTTCTCCGCTGCCTGGTGAAGATGGGGGTTGGCCAGCATCAGGACTTCCACCGTAGAAGGGGTGATGAAAGTGGCTCGAGGATGGTTCGGGGGGACCAGGACTTCTAGCTGCATCCCAAATTGTTTAGCCAGTTCTTCGACGAGGGCATCCGTACCTTTGGCTCCCTCTGTGTAGACCACATGGCCATGACCCACTTGCAGTTCCAAGGCACCGAGATCTTGTTCTCCGATCATGTCGATGTTGGGGGGCATTCAAATACGTAGCCGGTGTCTGGGCCTACAATAGCTAGAATCTCCGTGGGAGTCAACCCTAAGGCCAAACCGAAATCAATGACGTGGTGCTGTCGGCACTGTTGGAACGTGAATCCCACTGCTAGACCTCGTTTGACCCGTTCAGCCAAATAGTCTTCGGTGGAAGCAAAGTCGTCTCGGTTGAGATCTTGGTAGTAGTCCATCTACTTGGAATGACGAGTCGGAGGACCCAGGGAGCTCCTTAAATAGGGGCAGTTGACCAATGGGAAGACAAGAGGCCCTTATTTGGAGAGGCAAAAGCTGACCAATGGGACGATAACAAGTCCTTATATGGGTAGGATAAGCTGACCAATGACAGGTAAGGGCCCAACGTATAAAAAGGCATGGGCAGTGGGGTGAAATCAACCTTGAGTACGATGTCTGTCGATCGGAAGAGAAAGCCAAGCGTACACCCTGCGGGGAAGAAGAAGAAGAAGAGCATTCAACATATGACGCCCGTGGACTGTGATCCTGTGGTGTGCGACGTGGTGGAAGACACCCGAGCTGCCGTGGAAGACATGATGAAAGAATTAAATGACATGGTGGAGCAATCACCCCCATCACCTCAATTCACTCTGACGACCGTGTATGACAATGCGGAGGACTATGCTCAAGCGAAAGCCGACAGAGCCCTAGCTAGTTCGGTGGACTATATGGTATGCCCTTGCCATGAGGTGCGTTTGGAGGCCCGAGAATCTCAAAAGGGATGGAAGTATGTGAAATGTCCCATGCAACCGTGTTTACTGTTTTGTGGTCAAGATCAAGTTCTGGAGTATATGAAAGCCGTGTATAGTCAACCTGATGTAGAAGTGTTGGACATGTGGGGTGGTTTGCAATGCTTTTGCCGTGAACCCGCCACGCTTCAACAGAGTCATTCGACCCAGAACCCCGATCGCTTGTTTCTGACTTGTTCCAAGAAAACGTGTGGCTTCTTCCGATGGGCCGATCAACTCTTGGGTCCCAAGTACTGGACGTGGTTTCATGACAACCATCCCAAAAAAGCCGACCAACAAGCTGAATCGCCTTTGTCTACCCGTGATGCTCAAGGATATCCCAAGAGGGGCTATGACATCCTTGGCCCGCCCCCTCGAGTCCAAAGCAAAGAGGATCGGCCCTTGACAGATTATGAGAAACAATTGTTACGAGAAATTCAAGAGCTCAAGAACCGTCAAGAAATGATGGTGGCCCCAGCTCCACCACCCCCTAAGTACAGTGACAGTGTGGACAACTGGCAGAAAGGTCTAGAGACCATCAGCTGTGGCCGTCTAGGTCTCTTTTAAATGAGAGAACGAATAAAAATGTTTTTATTTAGTCCATGGAGTCTGTGTGTGATGCGTGGGAGTCTGTCGTGTCCCTGGGGCAATGGCAATGTCATCAAACCTTTTGTCAAGTCTTATATGATCATCAACCCGGCACCCAAATCCCCATTCCCCCATATCCCGAGGACACGCATCCTCTCCAGATCTTTGAAGAAACCCATGTGGACCGCAACCTGTATCGATGGGTGGTGTTTGTCTTATGGTTAAAAGCTCACCCAGAGGCATGGCGATGGTATCGAATCATTCAAAAGGCGCATCCCCACACGGTCCCTACCATATCGACCTTATGGGGTGAATGCCAAAAAGTATGGCCCCTCGAAAGAGAACCTAACGCTGGAGTTCGTCGTCATCATGGTTGAAGAAAACCAAACGCCCTGTTTCGTCAACGAAGAAGAAGGCCAATGTCTCGCAACAATGGTTAAACCGTTACCATGATCCTCGTGCCCCGGGGAGTTTAGGTGGGGTGCAACGATTTGCTAAAGCCCAGGGTCTCCCTTTGAAAAAAGCCCAACGGGTCTTGGAACAGGATGTGGGTTACACCTTGCATAAACCCCGACGTCGTCGTTTTGCTACCTTACCCGTGATCGTAGGGGGGTTGGATGATCAATGGGCCGCGGATTTAGTGGAAGTGCAACGTTTGGCCAAACATAATCGGGGTATACGCTACTTGTTGACCGTCGTGGATGTGTTGTCCAAGTACGCGTGGGTCGAACCGTTGAAAACCAAAACCGGCGTGGCCCTCGTGAAAGCCTTTGAGAAGATTGTGAGACAAGGAGGACGTCACCCGAATCGATTGCAAACGGATCGAGGGAAAGAATTTTATAATCGGACCTTTCAACGATGGGTCGACGAGCAAGACATTCAACATTTTTCGACCGAAGGGGATGCCAAAGCCAGTGTAGTGGAACGATTTAACCGCACCTTGAAAGAACGGTTGTACCGTTATTTGACCGCGGCCAACACGTTGAAATTTGACGATGTCTTACCCGAGTTGGTGCAAGGCTATAATGCCACCCGTCATCGAAGTATTGGTATGCCCCCCGAAAACGTGACGTGGGACAACGAAGAAGCCGTGTGGAAACGATTGTACAGCAAACGATTGAAAGGCTACAAAAAACCCCAATTGAAGGTGGGGGATCATATCCGACTCAATACGATTCATCGTACCTTTGAAAAAGGGTATTTACCCGGTTGGACCGAAGAAGTGTTTGTGGTGCATCGTGTGGTCCCTGGCCCTGTCCCCACGTATAAGATTCGCGAATGGGATGAGACCCCCGTCCAAGGTACGTTTTATGAAGAGGATTTACAAAAAGTCCATGTGTCCGATGTGTTTCGGATCGAGAAGGTACTTAAGCGACAAAAAGGTCGTTGGTTGGTCACCCCGTCCCACCCCTCCCTAGGACACCCTGTGTCCGGGTAAGGTGATTGGCTCCTTCCCCTCCCACGTGACATTTTGGTTCTCCATAAAAACAGAACCCCGATCTCCAGTGAGTTCATCTGATCATGTCCTCTCACGAAGACGACGACAATGTGGCGGGGCCAAGCGACCTCGCTACACGCCGTGAGATCATGTCAATGCTTGGTTTGGAGATAAGTGATTCAGAAGACGACACAAATTCCTGTGTGGGACCTTTGATTTCGACCGAAGAGATGGCCGACAGTGACGACGACGACATTTGTGAAGAGGCATTGGACCAATGGGAACAAAGTGGGGGTGGATTGGATCCCTCTGCGCAAGTTACCTTCCAATTTGACTTAGAACCTTTTGTGAATCGGAAGAGTGATCGCATGGGGGTACAAGAACGTCATTTCAAGACCCAGTTACGTCAAAGGGGGACCTTGATTCCAGGTCAAAACATTACCCAAGCTCTCCAAGATGGATTACGTCGAGCCGTCGATCAAGTGTTAACCACCACCCCCGACCTCCACGATCAAGATCGCCTCTACTTTACAATAGCATCCGATCGCCTGCACAATAATTTTCAGGGGTGGGGATTACGTGCAGGTGAATGGCGTCGAGACACAGAGCGTGTGGAAGCTCTGTTCCAACGTTTAGCCCAAGCCCTCAACAGCAACGAACAATTTGAAATGGATGACTCCTTTCAAGTCTCCATCACTCAAGTCCATCATGCTCCTCAAGGCACCGGCAGACCCCGTCGTGGGAAACCAGGTCATCCCACCATGGACCTGTTAACCAAAAATTACAAATCCATCATCCGGATTACCAACGACGATCAACTCTGTTGTGCCAGAGCCCTTGTCACCGCCAAAGCTCGCGTGGACCAACACCCGAAATTGGCATCCATTCAGCGGGGGACTAAACTGCAAAAAGAAATGGCTCTCTTACTTCATCACGAGGCCAAGGTACCCTTCGGTCCCTGTGGGTATGATGCCTTGACCCAATTCAGTCAAGCTCCGTCCCTCACCGGTTACCAGGTCATCCTGGTGGATGCACAGCGATCGTTTCACATCACGACGTTTGGACCCCTTTCTGACAAACAACTGATCCTGTTGCACAACAAAGACCATTATGATGTCATCACCAAATTGCCGGGGTTTTTCGGGTCCAGTTATGTCTGTGCGGATTGTTAGAAACCCTATGACCATGAGGGACTGCATCGATGCACCAAGACCAAGGTGTGCGGAGCCTGTCGACAGAAAGATTGTCCAGACTTTCAACATGCTTACCCCCGACACCTTAAAGCCACTCAACGTTGCGAGTCGTGTCATCGGGACTTTTTCGGACCCGCGTGTTTGGAAGCCCATGCCAGCAAGACCCACGCGGGCAAACCCGCCACGGACCTCCAGTCCTCCGTGTGCTCTCAACGACACCGATGCCCTGACTGTTATCAACAAAATGTGGGCTTGTCCCGCATTCAACGTCACCATTGTTACCACGTGGATTGCCCTTCTTGTCACCAGTACGTCCACGCCGACCAACACCGTTGTTTCATACAAAGAGCCCCCAAACCTCAAGACGAAAAGAAGAGAAAGAGGACCCGTCAAAAAGGTCCTCGCGCCAAACGAGGTGCCGCCGCCGCGGAACCCCATGCCTCCGAGGACGAAGAAGACCTGCCTCCCTTACACGTCTTCTTTGATATCGAAGCCATGCAACCCCACGAAAAACACATTGCGAATCTCGTCGTGGCCGAAACCGAAGACAACGATGAACCCAAGCCTTTCCCAGGTTCCACCTGTATCCGTGACTCTCTGGAATGGTTGGATACCTTGACCCTCCACGATACCCGTCAAGTCAATGTCATCGCTCATAATTTTCAAGGGTACGATGGGTACTTTATCATCCAAGAATACTATGGTGACAACCGGATCGTCCAACAACTCCGCAATGGATGTAAACTCTTAGAGATCAAACATGACCGCATCCGGTTCATCGATTCCATGAGTTTCTTCCAGATGCCCCTCTCCGCGTTTCCCAAAACCTTTCGTTTGACAGAACTCTGCAAAGGGTATTTCCCACACAAGTTCAACGTACCCAGTGATGAGCATCAAAACTACGTGGGCATCCTCCCCTCACGCGATTACTACATGCCTGAGACCATGTCACTCGAAGGCAAACAAGCCTTCGAAACCTGGCATCAAGAACAACGCGACCAGGGTGTGGTGTTTAATTTCCAAAAAGAGTTGTCGGACTATTGCAGCTCCGATGTACGACTCTTGAAACAAGGATGTCTCACTTTCAAACGCATGTTTGAAGACTTAACAGGCTTCAATCCCTTCGATCACGTCACCATTGCCTCGGCTTGTAATCGAGATTTACGTATGAACCGGATGATCCCGAACAGTATTGCCAGCGAACCCGCCGGTCATAAGGGGTGGAGAAACAACATCAACCAGTCCATCCCAGCCCTTCACTGGTTAACCTGGTGCGATCACCAACTACGTCAACGCGCCCTCCAAGATCTTACCCCCGCCGAGGACCACGATCTCTTGACCAGTGCCAATCCAGACCCTCATCACCAGTACATACAACATGTCCGAAATGAAGGCGAGTATAAGATCCCCGGGACCAACTTCCATGTGGATGGTTATTGCCCCGACACCCACACCGTCTACGAATTTCAAGGGTGTTTCACCCACGGATGCCCTACCTGTTATCCCCATCGCTACGAAAAACATCCCCGCAACTATGATCGAACCATGCAGGACCTCTATGACGTCACCCAAGACAAAGTCCAAAAGCTTACCAAGCAAGGGTACAACGTCATTCAAATGTGGGGATGTGAATGGGAGCACCTCCTAAAAACCCAACCAGAGATCGACTCCTTCGTCCGGGAACTCAACTTTATCCAATCTCTTCAACCTCGAGAGGCTTTCTGTGGAGGTCGTACCAATGCCATCAAACTCTACCATCATATCACCCCCGGCCAAAAAATTCACTACATCGATGTCACCTCCTTGTACCCGTGGGTGAACAAAACCTCCACCTACCCCAAAGGACATCCCACTATTATTTCTCAACCGGGTCACACTGACATACACCAGTACTTTGGGCTAATCCAATGCAAAGTCCTGCCTCCCCGTGAATTGTACCATCCCGTGCTGCCTTACCGTCATGACGACAAACTGCTCTTTCCCCTCTGTGCCCGTTGTGTGGAAGAAGAAATGGACAAACCTCTTTTGGACAGATCCTATCATTGCCCTCACCCCGACGAACAACGCGCCCTCACCAGTACCTGGTGCACTCCCGAATTAGTCAAAGCCGTCGAATTGGGGTACCAAGTCCAATACATCTATGAAGTCTGGCATTTTGAACAAACCTGTGAGGGCCTCTTCGCCGATTATGTCAACACCTGGCTTAAAATCAAACAAGAAGCTAGCGGGTGGCCTAAACAAAACATGTCCGAAGAAGAAAAAAGGAAATACATTCAGGATTACTATGAGAAGGAGGGTATCCAGTTGGAATACGACAACATCAAAAAGAACCCCGGCCTACGAACATTAGCCAAGCTCATGCTCAACTCCATGTGGGGCAAGTTTGGACAACGCCTCAACAAGACCCAAATTCAAGCCTTTGATGATCCTCATGCCTTCCACTGTTTCTTGGATACCGATGCCTTAGACGTACGTCACGTGTCCGTTATCAATAACAACATGGTCGAAGTACATTACCAAAACCAAAAAGAGGACATCCGCGTCTCACCCAACCTCAACATTTTTGTGGCCTGCTTCACCACCTGCCACGCTCGACTTAAACTGTATCAAGCCCTGGAAGCCTTAGGGGAGAGAGTCCTCTACTTTGACACCGACTCCGTCATCTACCTGGAGGAAAAACCCACTCAATTCCAACCTACCTTGGGTTCTTATCTAGGGGACTTCGCCTCCGAATTAGAGGACGATGAATACATCCAAGAATTTGTCAGTGGAGGACCCAAGAACTACGGGTATACTACTAATAAGGGAAAGGTGGAATGCAAGGTCAGAGGCTTCCGACTCAACAGTGAAGGACACACCCAGTTGAATTACGACGTCATGCGTCAGAATGTCCAAGATGAAATACAAAGACCCCTTCCCAAACCACGCGAAATCCAAGTCACCAAAAGTCACCACATTGTCCGGGAACCGAAAAACTACACTTTGGCGACCTATCCCCAACACAAATGGTATCGCTTGGTGTACGACAAAAGAGTCATCGATCCCTGCACCTTCAACACCTACCCCTATGGCTACCAGTGAAAGACATTGCCCAAACAAGATCGTCGATTGTGATCACTGTGATCGAGAACATTTGGCGCCACCACCACCACCCCCATTCTACAGTTCCTTTGCCATACCTTTGATCAGAAATCAATCATATCGACGTCAACTACAACAATGGATCCGTGACAACAATCAATGGCGAAGAATAACTCGATGTCTAAAACAATGGTGGGGACCCTCTATTGAACATTAAGGAATCTGCTGTCTGTTGAAAGACAGATTCAAAAAGGAACACTTATCAAAGAGGAACTCAAAGGAATACTCTGGAAACCCTCCTCCTATTTTTCTCAGTTATTGTAAAACGTATAACAATAAACGTGATTTATTCATTTTGTGTTGTTTTCACTCCAAGGGTTACCCCCGTTCCACAAATTGGACTTTGGACTTGGAGCCCGCGTTTTCTCAGCGGTTTTAACCCACCTTGAGCCCACGATCCTTTTTTCACATTGCTCAGCGGTTTCTCATCTCAAAACACGTGACTTCCGGTTGTATGAGCCCGCGATCCTTCTTTTTTCCTACTGGTCAGCGGTTTCCCCCTCTTAAAAACACGTGATTTCCGGTTCCGGTTATGACGTCATCCTTACATCAAAACGAGGCCAATCTTACCATGTGAGCGCAACTTACTACTCTATCTATGTCATGTAAAAAGCTTGCAAATATTCAGTTTCTTAAGTGCCATATTTGGAATTTCATTAAAGCGGAAGTCACAAAACAAAACAAACCAACCAATCAGTTCGCTTTTGCGTTTTGGAGTAATGTCAAGTTCCGCGCTTCCTCCGGACTTCGCTCTTCGCCCTCAAATGCGTGAAAAACGTTTGAAAGTTTTACAATTTATTATAAGCGTAACTTTAGCTACTCTCCTGCCAGACAGAGGGCAAAGCAGGTGCGCCTAAATCCAACGGCTTAAGTTCATAACCATCAACAAAAATACGAGAATTTCATCTACGAGTTTGCTCAAGCATCAACAAAAAAATGGATTTTTTACTCTCACAAAATAGAAACCATGACTACAATCATTGTAAGGCAAGAAGGTACGCTGAGAGTATATTACAAAGGGATTTGATTGACTAAAATACATCGAACACTCGTGTGATGTACTGTTAGATATGCTGAACGTGCAAAGCGTTATTAGTGATTTGTTTGACGGACAGAGGAGTTTTCACTAAAACAAGGTTCTATCATTTTACACCATGTAACTGTGATAATTTTGGTCTGGCTTCTCTGACTCCAACTCCAGTGAAAGGTTCTTAACGCATGAATACACGATGAAAATTTAAATAGCTTTTTTCGGAGACCCTGTAATGTACAGAAGAGATAACGCTTGTAGTCAATAATTTTAACCATTCTTAATTTTGAACTGTTCCTTTAAATTTGAAATGTTTTACTAGCTGCCTTTTTGCAATTGATTTTGTCGCCGAAGCTTGATGAAACACGACCATATAGTCAATTTGGACATGAAATCTTCTACAGTGATCCGTTTTACAACAAAAGGGTTAAAGTGTAAGTCGATCGCTTGTCTTAGGCGAAGTGGTGTGCCACTGATACAGCGCAACTGCAAGTAAACAATACGTTTGCTTTAGGAAGCAAAAAACGTTCGATTTTCTTGCGTGCGTGCAAATACGCATGTAATTTTTGCACAATTCAACTGTGTTTATGGCGATGGCTTGATCGGGAGTGGAACGGATTTGCGAACAAAACTGCAAAAATTATACGAATCTGGGGCAAACAATCAGTCAAACAATTTTTAAAAAGCAAATCAACATTCATAGCGTTTTCCCAGGTCTTGTAAAATCGATTTGAGGTCCTCGGTTCGGTTCATATTTTTGAGCAAACTTCAGGTTGTGTCTTGCAAATCGAAGGAATCTCAACGCGAAACGGCTTTTCGTCGCTTTACAGAGCTCCATGTCTTCTTTTTCGCCGGTTGAGTACTATTCAGGGTGATTTTTTTCCATTTTGAGTTCCAAAATAGAAGTATTTTAATTCTGAGAGCAGAAAAATACATCTTGAAAATCCAGAACTGATCCGGCAACACTCAGCACCATTTTCTCTGTTTGCAAACGCCACGCGGTCAGAAGCAGCCTTTCCGCCACCCACTAAAACTCATTAATATACGCACAGACAGTTTCTGATTGGTTTATATGTCTTCTAAACATTTGACAGCTTAAGAGGACAAAAACTACCTAGTAGGGGAGGTAGGGGATAAAGCGTCCTCG
Source organism: Siderastrea siderea (assembly GCA_964030785.1). Taxonomy (NCBI): domain Eukaryota; kingdom Metazoa; phylum Cnidaria; class Anthozoa; order Scleractinia; family Rhizangiidae; genus Siderastrea; species Siderastrea siderea. The sequence continues at coordinate 71,732,835 of OZ034968.1, read as the reverse complement.
AATGATTATTTCTTTTGATACTTATTCTTGTCGAAGAGAAAGGAAACAATTTCAAGAAGGGCTGAGAGCATAAACATCTTATGTCGAATTTTAGGCCGTTTTATTTTTATTTTAATTATTTATTTATTTTTGCTCAAAACGAGGGTTGTCCAATACTCCGACAAATTTATGCATTTCTTTGTATTGTATTCACTTCACAGAACAATACTGTACAAAAGCATAACAATAAAGAATGAAGCAAAACAATAAGAAATTTAACAATGCCATGCATAAATTTGTCGGAGTATTGGACAAGTATGCTCAAAACTGCCTGAATTTTTGCATGGGACCTTCAGTTCATTCAAGTAACATAGCCCAAAGTTATTTTTCTCGTTTTGCACGAAGTCGAGTGAGCGGAAAGAAAACATAAAGTGGGCGCACATCCGTCACGTGTTGCAACTGAGTTCCGCGTGCAAACGAAGCGCAAAACACAGGGAAAAAAATGGGCAATGTTCTTTGAATGAACTGAAGATCCCATGCAAAATTTCGGGCAGTTTTGGGCAAAAAAGTAAAACGGTGTAAAATTGGACGTAAGACGGTTATGCTCTCAGCCATTCAATTGTTTAGTTGATTCTATACCTTTTAAAAACTAGATCTATAACTTCGGTCACATTTGTTGGAACACTTTCCCTCTTCCCCCCCCCCCCCCCCCCGATGTTGATAACAATGACTTGCAACTTGACCAAAATTGGTTCACTCAACATTAAGGGGAGGGAGAGCCGCAAATTCAGGCAGGTGAATTGTGACATTGAGAGAAGTGTTCCAACACAATTTGACCGGGGTTGCAGCTCGTTCAATCATGATCTTACTATATTTTAAGGTTTGCATACAGTGTGAATAGAAAGGCCACTAACCTCAGTCAAGTCTTTTACTGAGCTCCTTCAGAATTGGCGGATACCTTTACAGTGTAATAAGAAAAGTTTCTGCAAAGACGCTGGCAATATCTGCCTTGCATGTACATAATCCTCTAAATTTAGTGGGTGATTGTTGCCTAGTTTTGTGCTTGTGAATGAAAGCATCCATATTAAAAAAATGTAGGACTTGGAATCACTTCCTTTTCTAAACAGAGTTTTTAAAAAGACCTGTTACCTGATTGCCTAGATTACGAGATTATACTTAATAAATTTTATAAAGCAGATAAAAAAAGAGATCCTTATTTAAGGGACTGTGCAATAATTACCTGGAGGGGGGTTGGGAAACCAGAGGGGGGGGGCATAGGGGAAAATCACAACTAGAAAGTGGGGGGGTTGGATGTAAAATTTAATACACACAAGGGGGGGGGGCATTACTTTTTTCACTCTTTTTCACAAACTGGAAAAGTGGTAGAAGAGCTATTAGAGTTCAAACATTTATACTTGCTTACACTGGAATTAAACTGGGAAAATGTCAACTCCAGGTGCTTTGATCTCTGAACTGGCTGATTATTTAATATTTTCCTATCTGTCATGCAGTAGGAAAGGAATGTCTCTGTTATATATTAAAACAGCTCTACTTTATTGGCACCATGATTTTCATTATGTTTGAGGGAAATACCACCAGGAAAACACTAAAAATGGCATTTCCGAGCGTCTAGATTTCGAAATTTTCTGGGGGAGCATGCTCCCAGACCCCCTAAAAGCTCGTGCCTTCGGCGCTTTCGCAATTGCCTCGGTTATCAGAAAAGTCTGGCTACGGCCCTGACACTATGATGTTATTCAATGAAAAAGAAAGATGCCAATGTAGGATAGCCTACATTGTACTATAATTAAATAGAATGGAAAGCCCAACTGTTGACTTAAATAGCAATAAATTGAACTATGTAAATATAAACAGTTTGATTACATGCTTTGCAAAGTAAGCTTATAAACTTCTCCCGAGTGTCCAGATAAAGAAATTGTTCAACGGGGGAAAATTGTCCTCCTCTGAAGAAAGGTCTTTGCAAGAGTTCTGGTCCCAGTTCGACGTGGAAGAGACTGCATGTAAAAGTTATGTAGAGCACCTTGAGTTCTTAGATGCAAAGGCGAAAAAAGCAAGAGAAAGGAACCTTCTTCCGTTTAATATTTCTTGGAAAACTGAAAAAGATGTGGAAGCGCTTACGAACAACCAGCTGAAAATGTACTTGAAACAACGTGGTCTCAAGATAAGCGGAAGTATGATTTTACTAAACGAGTTGTCAGCCACGCACGTGGAAATGCTTCCAGAGATGTTCTGGAAGATGAAGAATTTAATAACTAGTGTGAAGACGACACAGTTTCAGAATCAGAGTCAAGTGATTCCGATGGAGAGAACTCATACGTTGAAGAGTCATTTGAAGTACTTTTTGTGCCTGAGGAAGACATCCTACACGTAAATTAGGTACGAGGGAACCAATGCGGGGAGGAGGCAGGGGAGGGGGGGGTTGACCTTAATATTATCAGTAGGTGAGGAGAGGTTAAAGTTAATTTTCGCTTAGTGAGAGGGGGGTGCGACTTAATTTTGAGCCATATTTTACCCATTTCCCAACCCCCCCCCCCCCCTCCAGGTAATTATTGCACAGTCCCTAAGGTGCTCTCTTGCTATCTACCTAGCGCTGGGGAACGAGGTATTTTAAAAACTATATAGCAGAATCGAGACTTGGCTGATTAAATTACAAATTCATGTAGACTTCCTTTTTGTCAACTAGAAAATGACGTTTAGATTTAAACTATCGCCAGAGAACTTAGTCGCTACCTTTCTTTTGAAAAACATTATCAGTTCATGACTAGGGTCGCATTCAACAGTTCTAAACTTGTTTTAGACGCTGCAGAATTTGTTTGAAGTTAAGTCCCAAGCGCTTTTTTGTTCATGTCTGATGCCCCGGTTTGATGATGTGCCATACTTTACTGACATAACAAGAACTCCCCATCAGTGGTATATTTTTAAAACGACGGCTTGAGTGCAAAGTTTCATTTCTAAACTTGAAAAAAATACCATTTGTGAAATACTTTAAATTTAAAATGGAGTCAATATAATTCTCTATTTTTCATCTTTGATGCATGATTGTCATTTTTCGGCTAACCTAACAGGAACTTCCCTCTATCGAATTCTGTGTTCAGCTATGTATTAAGAGGAATATACAAGAGGTTCCTTTGGTAAATCTCTTTCAGCATGATTTGAACGAGAGAAGGAATTGTCGGGTTGAATTGAAGTCTTAGAATTATAAGGCTGAGTGTTGTGTTAAACATTGTTTTTTACCTGTTCTGCTAATAAAGCATTCATTAAATAAAGGTAACGTTTGTATTCCTGTTTTCGCATTATATTTTGAGATATCTTGAACTCATTTGAATTTTTCCACAAGTACAGATTCACATTAACCTGTTACCACTATGATTATATCCATTTTGCTCAGCTTAAGGCCGGGATGTCCCTGACAATAATTCAAATTAATATGTCGTAATTTTCCCAAACTGTCACAATCAGTTAATATTCCGAACTACCACTTTGTTAATTTGACATCCAAAACGCCTTGTTCATCTGAATTCCTGTTTGAAAATCAGTTCATGGGATACTAAGGACTACAATTTACTGAGATGCGATTAAGTATTTGTGAAAAGTAAGAATATATACTCAAATTACAAAGGCCTAGATTTGATTGTTTAACCCTTTAAGCCCCAATAGTGACAAGCATCTAATTTCTCCTCACAGTACTTCTACTTGATCAAACATACAGGTCATGAGAATGAAGGGAATTAAATGATCACCAATGATCGAATGTCTTGATATTTTAGCAAATTCTCCCAACTAGTAACATAAGAAATATAAGGAGAATAGTGAGGAGAATATGGATGTTAACATTGGGGATTAAAGGGTTAATATTGAAATCAAGCACCGTGTGTACACTGCTAATTTCAACTTACTCTTTCAAATAATCCAAGTCAAAATCCTGGACAAAAAGGACAGAAAAGCATCGTCGTTGAGCTATTCAATATTAATGCTAACCCTAGGTTAGCTGAACAACCCGGTCCTAGATCTTTAGCTTCTTTTATCTGCGAAAATGAAGGGGTAAGACTACAAGGTTAAAATCTGACTAAGCATTGAAGTGTAGGTTTGTGTCCTTAAATGTCCACTCAGGACGTATAAGTTTCAGTCTTGGGTCGGTTTTGAAATCGTGTAAAGTACTTTCTCTGGTTTGAATGTGGCCGGTCAGTAAGCTGAGTTAAAAGACACCTTCATAGTTTCATGGAAAGCATAGGGTCCAGAGGAGCGAAGTTCGAGCAGAACGTTTAGTTTTCCTTGCGAAAGACAACCGACATAATTTGCTGCGAACTTGCGTTACTCGCGTTACCTATATTTTTACCGCAGGTCAAATTACTGTGGGCTCTTAGGATCACTGAGATCGACTTATTTATCCTTCGTACATCTTACCTTATAAAATACATAACCACGTCATTTAACCAATAAATTTGCCCAACGCAACCTTTGTGAATCCAATTTGAACGGCTTTCTTCGCTTTCCATACTCTGTATTTCTCGATCTCGATCTCGCTTAGTACGCCATATCGTCCGCGATATTGAAAATTGCTATTAACTGCAGACCATTCTTCCGCAGTCGCCTTCCTTCTCAAAAACCAACATTTCTAAATTGATCCGGAATCCGAGGGCCTCAGACTTGTCAGTCGTTAAGACTGCTGGTACTACGATCAAAACTTCATCTTCCCTTTTCTCTTAGATTTTTGAAGGTATAGCTACTAAAAACTCCCTAGGCCAATTCATACGGGAAGTGCGATTAGTTTAGCGGTAAATGTAATGTAGCGGTAGTGCTTCTGATTGGTTGAAAGAAAATTCCCTCGCAGCATAACCAATCAGAAGCGCTACCAAGATCTGGGTAGTGCACGTCATCAGTATGGAATTTCTGCGCTCGTTACTCAGACGTCGTTTTGCGAGGGCTCAAGTGGCGACCTCGCGAAACGTCGGCTGTTTTCTCAGTCTCGTGTCAGGTGCAGTGCGATAAACGCATCTGCTGTAAATAGTACTATTCTTCATGCATAGTTTATGACTTTTACTGATGACCAAATTGCATTTTTTAATCCTAAAATTCGTGAGATTATGAGGTGAACTTATAATTTCTTTTAATCTGAGTAAATATTGAGCAACTGTTGACGTCACTATAAGTAATCTGCCAAATTAACCAACTCTGGCATATCAACCGCAATCAACATAAATCTTTTTCTACTTTTAGTTGATATGCCAGTTAATTTACAAAAATGGGTCTACTTGCTTTGAAATGTCGATCTGTTCTAACTAAAAGAAAAACGTCCGTTTTGTGTTACGAGATTTAGTTGACTCACTCGAGCGAGGAGACTGTTGTTTACGATTGCAGTAAACTCTTCTGATTTTACTCGTGAAGACTGATATAGCCCGAGAAGAGGGCAATCTAAACATATTATTTGGAAGAAAGACAGCTCTTGGACAGCGATAATTTATATTTCTTTAATGACTTAATGCTAATTATTAGTTCAATTTTAACTTCTCTCCCATTATACGCGACATTATTCTTGAGTCCACGGTCCCGCTATTTTTCATTAGGGAACTTAAGCACAGACGTTTGTGAGCCACGGATGGCAACGGGAAGTTGAATGTTTAATTTTGACGCATTTTGACGCCATCACGTCCATAAGCAAGCACCCATACACCAAAGAAGATAGAGTTTTCCAGCCTTCGGTGAAGAGAAAAGACAAGCCAACAAAGGGAACATTTTACTTCCGGTTGACGTCCGTGGCTTAAAACGTCTGTGATTAAGTTCCCTATTAGCATGAAGAAAACGCCATCCACGATTCCCAAATCTCTGCAGATAGGTACAGTTCATAAGACAAACACCGGGTGAAAGAAAAATATATTCCTCCAGTAGACCCTGTTTTAACAGGGTATAAAATTGTAGAAGTGACTATTGAAGTAAGTTTTTGTAGGTGGTATTATGCCTTTACAAATTTTGAACTCTTAAACTTTTAAAAGATCGTCTGACAGTGTCTTTTATTAGCACCTGACGGATTTGACGCCATTTAAGGGTATGTTAATTATTTTTTGATTTAAGTTGTCTTGTTAACCGTCTGTTTATTGACAAATTTTGAAATTATTTCAAGACAAAAATAGCAGTAACATAATAGAGGTGACTTACGTTAAACATTCTATTCAGTCAACAGAATTATTTTTTGCCTTCTTGTGTTTTTCCCTTTTTTGTTTTCTTTTTATTATAATTTCGTTTGTTATTTTTATGACTTTTAACGAACTGATAAAAAACTTCTCATCGAGATAGTTAATTTTGCAACATTACCAGATAAAAATCGGATTTAATTTTTATAATGCTTATTCCCTTTAATTATGTCGCTTCCTATCTGCTGTTTTTACACTTTTCTCAAACTGTGGTCTGATTGAACAAAAACTACGTGTCTGTGATACCTACTACCGCGAGCTTAACTTAAAATCGACTGGGCAAACACCCAACATCACAAAGCAAGGAACTTTTCATTGTTTGGAGCCAAGGAGGTGATAATCCGTGGTCTCTGGTTACAGGTGGTGTTCAATTTAGTAGTGATGTTAAAATCTCAGTTAGCGGAAGCTCTGTTGTTAAGGCACTTATATTAAGCGATGAAAAGTCGTCACACCCGGCAGAGAATCGTTAAATCAAGCCAACTGAAAAGGACTCAATGCGATTTCAAAGCTTTTAAGAAAGAGTTTAAAAACAGCGTTCGAGTTCAAGCGACCCTTGTTTTTGTCGTAAGTAAAGGCACATTTATTTGTCGTATATAAAACGTTCATCACTTGGGTTTGTCATTTTTAACACATGAAAATATTGAGTGTATTGACGCAGATAATCAAACAGCAATGGCTCAGTTTTGGTTCAATGCTGGTAAATAACTGAACAACTTGTCGAAGTAGCAAAAAAATAAAAATAATAAAAGAGTACGTGAAATAAACTTATTAAATAGATCAAAATTCGGTAAAAAAAAAAAGTCGACCATTTGAGTATCCTGATTGGTATCAGTAGTAAGTTGGGCCCGTTTGGCTCCTAATGCTGGCTTCTGATTGGTCGAGAGCAAATCAATGACGTCACCGGAACCGGAAGTGCCTGGAACCGGAAGTCACGTGTTTTGGAATGGGAAACCGCTGACCAGGTGGAAAAAGGGATCGTGGGCTCATGGGAACCGGAAGTCACGTGTTTTGGAATGGGAAACCGCTGACGAGTATGAAAAAGGGATCGTGGGCTCAAGGTGTGTTAAAACCGCTGAGAAAACGCGGGCTCAAAGTCCAAAGTCCAATTTTTGGAAGAGGGGTAACCGGAAAACAACACAAAATGAATAAATCATGTTTTATTGGTTTGTTTTACAATAACTGTGGTTTCCTTTGAGTTCCTATTTGATATGAGGGTTCCTTTTATGATGAGTGTTCAGTTACTGGTATCCATAGGGGTAGGTCTTGAAGGTGTGGGGATCAAGGACTCGTTTGTCATACACCAGCTTGTACCATTTGTGTTGGGGTTGAGTGAGCAAGGTTTTTCCAGATAGTTTAGGGAAGACTCATAATGCTCTTCATGCGGGGAATGACGTCACTTTGGTTCTTTCCCAGATAGTGCAGGGTTTTGTGGTCAGGATCAACTGGATCTGGGAGTAGTCCCCAGTATCCGCTCGTGGTGGTGTTCTCGTTTTCATAAAGAGTACCATGCCACCATTGACCAGGCCAGTGAACTTTGCTAACTTCCTCCCTAAACTCAAGGTCGAGGCTATATCGTCGTCTAGGGGTAGTCTCCATGACGGAAAGAGGAACAGCGTGTTGACAGTTTGGGCAATGGGGGTTGTGAGACGGATTTGGGTTGGGTGTGTTGCATTCCATGGCACAGGAGGGGTGACAAGGTTTATCACAGCACCTCAAATTGGCAGAATAGACTTGTATCGCACAGAATACACATGGGTTGGATGGAGGATCGGTGGAAAGAGACCCCCGGTGAGCGTTTCGGCCGCAGCGAGGACAGGAGGACGCGTAGCAACGTTTCTTGAGATAGTCCTTGGCACAGGGGGTATGACAAGGTTGACCACAGCAGCTCAACTTGGTATTATCGGTGACAGGCGTCAAACAGATCACACATGGTTTGGGTTGAGCCATCACTTGTTGGGTTTCTGGATTATCCATGAGTTGAAGTGTGAAATGAGACGGTGGTTTTTATAGAGAAACAAAAGGGTCACGTGGGAGGGAAGGGACCAATGAGAGAAAGACCCATCATGCTGTGGGAGGGGAAGAGGTGGGGGTACCCCCCTCCCCCCTCCTTAGATAGACCATGGTGCATTGCGCGAATCGGGGTATATAAGTCAAGCGAGGCCACAGGACGCCATTCCTAGCTTTGAGTTCGTGCTGAGTGAAGTTTTGTCTGTTGAGGGAAAAAAAAAATGGCCGAAACGAGAAGGCCCTTGGGCTCCCTAGCCAGCGACGTCAATGTGAGTGGAGAAGACCATTTGAGAAACAGAGTGGGAGCAGAGGTAACGCCAGTGGAACGTCACACCAGGGCCATGTACGCCAGGAGGGAGGAAGCGTGGCGCCCCCTGAATCGGCAGCGCGTGGAGGCCTTCATCCGTTTATTCTTATTATGTTTTTGCGAACCGGAGAATGGCCGAGCTCTTCAACCAGTGACTTACCGTCGGTTAAAGAGAGCGCTGGTGAATCGTATCATCCCTTGGATTGAGCGATGGGTAGGAGTGACCAGGGAGGAGCGATATTGGCCCATTAGCAGGGGGATGTTTGAGGAACTGGACTTTTTTATGGCGGCCCATTTGTCTGAAGTGTACTGTGGAAATGACTGGTTAACAATCAGTCATTTTTATCGAGAAGTGAAGAAAGCGGAAGAACGGGAAAGACGGGAACGAGCCAATCGTGTACGACGTGTTTTGTTTGTTTGAAAGGGACAATGAACATTTTTTAATTCCTGTTGAGATTATTGTGAGTCAAGGCTACTGTGAGTCAAGAGACATTATTTATGATGAACGTGCAAAACCAGTGATGTGAGTTTTTAAAATTTTTTAATTAAAAAAAGAGTTGATGTTACAAAGGGTGGTCTGTGTTCTTTGCCACGCGGGTGGGGTGTTCCTATTTACAATTGGAAAAGCTATCTACAATTTGAAAAAAAATAAAAAGTAAAAGCTATGTACAATGGGGGAAAAATAAAAAGTAAAAAAAAAAAATTGGCTATGTACAATTCCAAAAGTAAAAACTAAAAAAATTACAAATGAAAGTCTTCCAGTTCCATGCGTAATTGATCAATGTTCTCGGGTAGACAGAAGGTGCGGTTGAATAAGGCTTGAATTTCGGCTCGGGTTTTCTCGTCCACATCCCGGGATCCCACGATAGCACTGCTTTGATGAAGGGTGGGCTTTTTAGGCCCCCAAGGGACAAATTGACTGCCAGTCACCAGGGTGGCGGCATTCTCATTGACTTGGTAGTAATGGTCCGAGCGGTACCATGATTGACTGGGTATGTCAAACAGGTAGACGGGTTTGCCTTGATCCATAGCCAATTGCACAGTCCAACCAGTGCCTCCTTTCACGCGTTTATGATCCGGTTCCAAGATGCCAAAGGCATAGATGGTATGGGCTTTTTTGGCCAATTGATAATTGCGTTGCAATAATTGCAGGGTGTAAAAATGACTGGGCATTTGTTTGCCTAGTTTCTCCGCTGCCTGGTGACGATGGGGGTTGGCCAGCATCAGGACTTCCACCGTAGAAGGGGTGATGAAAGTGGATCGAGGATGGTTCGGGGGGACCAGGACTTCTAGTTGCATCCCAAAGTGTTTGGCATGTTGTTCCACGAGGGCATCCGTACCTTTGGCTCCCCCTGTGTAGACCACATGGCCATGACCCACTTGCAGTTCCAAGGCACCGAGATCTTGTTCTCCGATCATGTCGATGTTGGGGGGCATGGCTTTTGAGAATGAAGATCTAGTGACCAAGGGACCGTCTTAAATAGGGACAACGGACCAATGGGAAGACAAGAGGTCCTTATTTGGATTGAACAAGCTGACCAATGGGAAGATAACAAGTCCTTATATGGGTAGGATAAGCTGACCAATGACAGGCAAGGGTGTAAGGTATAAAAAGGCATGGTCGGTAGGGGTGACATCAACCTTTGAGTACGATGTCTGTCGATCGGAAGAGAAAATCAACCCATCCCCCAGAGGGGAAAAAGAAGAAGAAGAGCATTCAACATATGACGCCCGTGGACTGTGATCCTGTGGTGTGCGACGTGGTGGAAGACACCCGAGCTGCTGTGGAAGATATGATGAAAGAATTGAATGACATGGTGGAGCAATCACCCCCATCACCTCAATTCACCTTGACGACCGTGTATGATCCTCCCAGTTCAGTGGACACTATGGTATGCCCTTGTCATGAGGTGCGTTTGGAGGCCCGAGAATCTCAAAAGGGATGGAAGTATGTGAAATGTCCCATGCAACCGTGTTTGCTGTTTTGTGGTCAAGATCAAGTTCTGGAGTATATGAAAGCCGTGTATAGTCAACCTCATGTAGAAGTGTTGGACATGTGGGGTGGTTTGCAATGCTTTTGCCGTGAACCCGCTACGCTTCAACAGAGTCATTCGACCCAGAACCCCGATCGGTTGTTTCTGACTTGTTCCAAGAAAACGTGTGGCTTCTTCCGATGGGCCGATCAACCCTTGGGTCCCAAGTATTGGACGTGGTTTCATGACAACCCTCCCAAAAAAGCCGACCAACAAGCTGAAGCACCCACCCGTGATGCTCAAGGATATCCCAAGAGGGGCTATGACATCCCTGGTCCTCCAGTCAGAAGGAAAGAGGACGTGGAACGAGAACGGCCCCTGACAGAGTATGAGAAACAATTGTTACGAGAAATTCAAGATCTCAAGAACCGTCAAGAAATGATGGTAGCCCCAGCTCCACCACCCCCTAAGTACAGTGACAGTGTAGACAACTGGCAGAAAGGTCTAGAGACCATCAGTTGCGGCCGTCTAGGTCTCTTTTAAATGAGAGAACGAATAAAATTTTTTATCAATGTCACCATGGAGTCTGTGTGTGATGCGTGGGAGTCTGTCTTGTCCCTGGGGCAATGGCAATGTCATCAAACCCTTTGTCAAGTCTTATATGATCACCAACCCGGCACCCAAATCCCCATACCCCCTTGTCCCCAGGACACGCATCCTCTCCACCTCTTTGAAGAAACCCATGTCGACCGCAACCTATATCGATGGGTGGTGTTTGTCTTATGGTTAAAAGCTCACCCAGAGGCATGGCGATGGTATCGAATCATTCAAAAGGCGCATCCCCACACGGTCCCCACCATATCGACCTTATGGGATGAATGCCAAAACGTATGGCCCCTCGAAAGAAAAAGGTCTCCCCATCATGGTTGAATCGGTACCACGATCCTCGAGCCCCCGGCAGTTTAGGAGGGGTGCAACGGTTTGCTAAAGCCCATCGTCTCCCTTTGAAAAAAGCTCAACGGGTCTTGGAACGGGATTTGGCCTATACGTTACATAAACCCCGACGTCGTCGTTTTCCCACCGTCCCCGTCATTGTAGGAGGATTAGATGATCAATGGGTCGCGGATTTAGTGGAAGTGCAACCCTTGGCCAAGTATAATCGGGGTATACGATACTTGTTGACGGTCTTGGATGTCTTGTCCAAGTATGCGTGGGTACAACCGTTGAAAGACAAAACCGGGGTGGCCTTGGTTCATGCCTTTGACAAGATTTTGAAAGGACGTCACCCGAATCGATTGCAAACGGATCGAGGGAAAGAATTTTATAATCGGACCTTTCAATGATGGCTTGACGAGCAAGGCATTCAACATTTTTCGACGGAAGGGGATGCGAAAGCCAGTGTGGTGGAACGATTTAACCGCACCTTGAAAGAACGGTTGTACCGTTATTTCACCGCGGCCAACACCTTACGCTTTGACGATGTGTTACCCGAGTTGGTGCAAGGCTATAATGCCACCCGGCATCGAAGTATTGGTATGGCCCCTCAAGACGTGACATGGGACAACGAAGAAGCGGTGTGGAAACGATTGTATGCCCAACGGTTGAAAGACAAGAAAAAACCTAAATTCAAAGTCGGAGATCGTGTACGTCTCAACAAGATTCATCGTACCTTTGAAAAAGGCTATTTACCCGGTTGGACCGAAGAAGTGTTTGTCGTGCATCGGGTGATCCCGGGCCCTGTGCCCACGTATAAGATTCACGAATGGGATGAGACCCCCGTCCAAGGTACGTTTTATGAAGAGGATTTACAAAAAGTCCATGTATCCGAGGTGTTTCGCATCGAAAAGGTACTTAAGCGACAAAAAGATCGTTGGTTGGTCAAGTGGAAAGGGTGGCCCGACAAGTACAATAGTTGGATTCGTAGTCAAGACGTCACGTCTCTCCAACCACCCCAGAGGAAAAGCCCACCCAAACGACAACTGAAGACTAAAGAGACAAGCCCACCCAAAAGACGACGCGACTAAAAAATGACGTTGGTGCCCAACTCTTCGTTTTACGTGACGTTGATGAGTCATGCGAGTACCAAAGAGTTTCCTGGGAACAAGAGTCATCATTTCAGAAACCGATTGCCTAAACCCATCCGATTTGTGGGACGAGGATGGATGGTGGGTAAGGTGAGTTTATCCTTACCCACCATTCCCGTGATAGCGGAAGAAGGAGGCGTGGGTGATTCCCATCCTCTGTTGTACGTACGATGGCACGAACGGGTGTATGCCCAGGACGATCAAGGCAACGATCGATGGTGGCATCAACGTCGCGAACTCACTGTCTACGGGCGAGATATGAGAAAGGAATTGGCCTCGTCGACGGGATCGCACTTTTTTCATCAACTGGTGTACCGTTACGTGCAAGCCCGTGCCAAACAAACCGAACCCAAAAACAAATGGGCCGAGGACAATGGCGTCAAATTATACCCGACGTTTGAATGGACCTCCGAAGGGGATTTGTTGTTGAATACGACCAATGTCGATTACACACGACAAGTAGCACACGTGTCATGGGGCAGATCCTTGGCTCTGAGAATGGGATGGATTGAACAAGTGTCGACGGGCGTGTATCGATTGGGTCCGAATCTCTTGCAAGAATTTCATTCGGACTCCATTTCCATTCCGACCGATATCCGCGATGCCGCCAACAACCCCATCTTTTGGAAAGTGGAGGGGGATTATCTGAAATTGAGTATGACGTGTAATTGGCGGTTTGTGAATGTGAACCAGACCTTTCGTCCCTCGTTGGAATTTCCCTCCACGCGTCCTTTGCATGTGTATTGTGATGTAGGCACCAGCAGCATGGTAGGGGGTCGTATCACCGATCTCTTAAGAGAAATCAAGTACCAGCCTCAAAACACCACCCACTTTGAACCTCGACATATTCAATATATCCCAGTACGCAACGAAGTGGTGGAAATCGTCGAAACCCAGATGGCCGAAACCAATGGGGATCTGGTGAAATTTGGTGAAGGCCATGCCCTCCTGACCCTCCACTTTAAAAGGGAAGTGGTGGTGTGAAGAACAAAGACAACATGTCGTTCTACGTGACGTTACCGAGTCATGCCAACCGACGTGAATTTCCCAACAACCAACCTAATTCCTTCAAGATTCGTTTACCTCAACCGTTACAGCTCACAGGGGGTGGATGGCAAGTGGGGTTGAGTGCCATTTCCTTACCGGATGCTCGCGTTAATTTGTATGAGTTGGTGAAGAAAAATGGGTACGTCATGGGGACGTCCTGGGCCCAAACCTATCCCAAACCGGGTGCAAAAGACGGGGAAATGACCTCGCGAGTAGACACCGCGCGAAGCATCATCAATGACGTCCAAGATTTGGATTGGGTGGTGGATGGCGTGAGTTTCATGAAAGCCATCATTGCTCACTTGGAACAACAACGTATGGAAATGGCCATTCAAGGGGGTACGTTTTTGAACGATCAAGGCAAACACACCTACGTCAAGTTCAAGTGGGAAGGCGAGGATCTGCTCATCGACAACACGAATATCTGCCATTGCGGCACCGACACGCCAGCCCTGACCATCTACACCAAGTTGGCGCTCAAGATGGGATGGTTACGTAAAATTGACAATGTATTGATTTTGGGACCCAACTTACAACAAGAATTCATAGGGGATCAAATCCCCAACATGACAAAACCCGCTGACAACGATTGGAACGATGTCACCGACGGTCAGGGGAACGCGGTCTTTTGGACGGTGCGTTCTATTTTACCGGATTATTTACAATTGAGTATGAGTTGTAGTTGGCGTTTCACCAACTTGAATGTAGCATTTCGTTCCGTGGTGGGTGAACCCACACGATCGTTGCACGTGTACTCCGACGTGGCAGGCAGCACGGTGGTGGGCAATCGCGTGACCGATTTGTTACGTGAAATCCAGTACAAGCGTGAAGCACGCGGCAACCTGTATTTTGAACCGTTGCACATTCAATACATGTCTCTTCGTAACGAGGTGGTGGAAATGATTCACGTTCAAGTGGCTGAAACCATTGGTAGAGGAGGAGACTTGGTCAAGTTTGGTGAAGGCCATACCATTGTCACGTTACACTTCAAAAAGACATAAAAAAGAGAGACGAGAAGGGAACCCAAATCAATCATGCCTCCGAAACGACGACGACGACGACGACGACGCCGACCACAGCGTCCACAAGCGGGGGAAGGGGTCAACGCGGTGATTGCCGGGATTCCTAAGGCCGCTTGGTCCATCACCAAAGGGGTAGAAAAGTTAGCCAAAAAGAATTACCTAAGATCAACGAAGAAACGTATGGAAGAAATGCGAAGTGGGAAACGCAAACGGTGGGCGGGGGAATCGTTTACGTGCAACCTCATGTGAGTATAAAAAGAAAACAAGGGTTGTGAAAACAAACAAAGATGCCCAAGACAAGAGTGCGTCGAAGGAGACGAAGAAGGCAACGAGGGGGTCTCTTGCCCCTGGCCGCCCTCATTCCAGCCTTGATCGCTGGAGGGAAAGCTGTGGCGTTGGGTGCCGCAAGTGGTGCCGCGAGTTACGGGGCTAAAAAAGGGTTGGAAGCCGCTTTTCGGAAAAAACGACGACGATGATGATGATGACGGTATAAAAAGGGGAGTCCCATAAAGCCCAAACAAAACGTTTATCCCTGGTGAAGAAGACACCATGCGTGGGGGAAGTTTGACACGATTTCGAACCGACGAGTGGTATGATCAACAAGGCAAAGGAGTGATGACGGATCTGATGCGTGGGGGGTTGCAAGGTCTTATAAGGACGCGAAATCCTTTAAAATTGCCTAGTAATATCAAGAGAGGCTTGGAAACGGGTTTGACACGAGGTATCAAACGCAAAGCCGAAGACGTCCTTAAAAAGGAAATCACCAAACAAGCCAAGAAAGTGTTGAGTCATAAGAACGTGAAAGACGCCGTGCGTGTAGCCACTGCCTTATTTCCCAAACAAACCAAACGTGCACGTGATATTTTGGGAGTCTAATGGAACCCGTGCATTCACGACCTCGACGGATTCGTAGTAATCGAGGGTTGTCTCAATGGGGTGGACTGTATCCGTTTTGGAAACTCATGCCACGACGACAACGTGGTGGATGGTTAAGTCCCGAGGTGATGAGAGTCCCCGGGTTTGATTTGAGACAACGTTTAGCACGACGACGACGACGCTATAAAAACCCCTCACGACGACGACGGGGTACCACTCGACGACGTTAAACATGCCTGACGTGAGTACGCAAACCGCCCCGGCTCACGAGCGTTCCGAAGGGACCGTCAACCCTGCCTTACGGATTTTCAAGGTGCCACCGACCGACATTAGCATCAATGCCTATCGCATGGTTACCATTCAACCCACCACCACGGGTATCAATCCCATGGAATTCATCATACCGGGGTTGGACGATTTTGTGGATTTGGGACGCAGTTACTTTACCATGGAATTGAGTTTGAAAAAGGATGATAACGGGAACTTGGTGGCCGCGGAGAAATTGTGGCCCGTCAATAATTTGGCCCATTCCATCATCAAACAAATTGACTTGCAGTTGAATGGCACGTTGATCAGTCCACAATCCGACACGTATCATTACAAAGCTTACCTAGAAACCTTGCTGAATTATGACCGAGAAGATGGCAAGACCGTGTTAGGACCCCAAGGATGGTACAATCAAGTGGATTTCCCACCCCAATGGACTGCCAACAACACCGACAGCGCTACACCCCATAATGACTACCGGGATCTCCCCGCCCATCACAAAGGAGCCTTGGCTGCCATGGTAGCCGAAACCGCCAAGTATGCTGCAGGTGCCACCCACAGTCTAGTGTTTACCCCGCACTTGGAAGTCTTTCACACTGGCAAACTGTTGGTGCCTGGTATCGAAATCAAGATGAAATTTCATTTCAACAGCCCCAGCTTGTTTTTGAATGGAGTGGCTCTAGCTGGCCGATTGATGGAAGGGGATGTGAAACTACGGTTTCATCTCTGTCAACTGCGTTTGAATGACGCCATCTACCAGAGTATATCTAGCAAAAGACACAATGAAGGAGAAGTGGCGGCTTACCCGACCGTCCGCAGTGAAATCCGGACTTTCAGCATGCAAAACAACCTGGTCCGCTTTGATATCCCCAACCTGTTTCAAAACAGAATACCTGACCGATTGATTGTGGGGTTACTGGACAGCCGCGCCTTCAATGGAGATGTGACCCGAGATCCCTTCTGTTTCCAGAAATTTGGTCTGACCTCCATTAAACAGATTGTCAAAGGAGAAGAGTACCCTTATGAAACCCTCCAGTTAGTGCGCAACAATGGCACCCGAGATAATCTAGGCTACTTCCGTTTTCTGCAAGCCAGTGGTGCCTGGTGTAAAAAGAAAGGCAATATGGTAGAACTGCTGGATTGGGGCCACAGGAAAAATTGTACCTTGTTCATGTTTGACAATGTGGCCAATGGATGTGCTGACAGTCAAAACCTCAACCCCAAGCAAACAGGTGATTTACAACTGGTCTTGGAATTTGGAGCTGCCCCCGGTGTCAATATAACCGTACTCGTGTATGGAGAATTTGAGAATTTGCTGGAGATTGACAGGAACGGAGCCGTGTTGTATAACATTTACCAGCACTGAAGATGGAACATGTGGCCTTGAATAATGTGCAGTTGGATTATTTAGCCCGAGACGACCCCCAATTGAACCCTATCTTTTACGGGACGGTGGCCTGTGATCGTTTACCCAAGAGTCCTGTCAAGACCCAACCCCAAGGGTACATTGTGAATACGGACCCACACGATCAACCGGGACAACATTGGTTAGCGGTGTGGACCGATGGAAAGGTGTGTGAAGTCCTGGACAGTTATGCTTTGCCATTGGATACGTACGTGCAAGCTACCCCGTTACGAGATTGGATTGTCCAACATTGGAAGTATGTGGTGACCAATGGCAAGTCCCTCCAAGCCATTTCAAGCAAGAGTTGTGGTGATTACGCCTTGTTGTACTTGAAAGCCAAAGCCCGTGGACGAACCTTGCAAGAGTTTTTAAATGAGTTTTCGGATCATGATTATGTAAGCAATGACCATCAAGCGGGTCAACGCCTTCAACAATTGATTGTAGGCCAAGAAGCCAGATGGTATCAACTGTGTTGTCATCCGTATCATCAATGTAATCATTAAATAAAATTTGTTGGAAAAAACTGGTGTCGGAGTCGTAGCTCAGTGGGTAGAGCCTTTGGATCCCCCCTCGAATACATGAGGAGGGTCGTGCGTGGGTTCGAGTCCCACCGATTCCAATAAAAAGGTGCCTTTTTTTTTTTCTAAGGGTAGTTCGTCATCATGCAAACGGGGAAACCGTTTCGTTTTCATACTCCTTCCTCTATCTTGGTAGTGGGTCCTTCGGGATGTGGTAAAACCGCGTTTACGGAAAAACTCTTGGTAGACAACCCCGAGTTGTTTGAAAGTCCACCGACCCAAATGCATTATTGTTATGGGGCCTTGCAAGATCGATTTCAAGGCATGCAAGATCGTGGGGTGGTGTTTCACGAAGGGATTCCCGATCATGAGGCCTTAGTGCAATGGTTTCCTGAAGGACAGGGGGTCCTGGTCTTGGATGATTTAATGGATGAAGGCAGTCACGATAAACGCGTGTTGGATTTATTCACCAAACATTCGCATCATCAAGGGGTGACTGTGCTCTACTTGTGCCAAGACATGTTTCCCGTGGGTCGCTATGCGAAAAGTATATCCCGCAATGCCCATTACATCGTGGCGTTCAAGAACCCCCGAGATCAATTAGGGGTACGCAATGTCATGCTTCAATCGTTTCCGACCACTTGGAAAGACACGTTGGAGACGTTTCATCAAGCCACTACACGACCGTATGGGTATTTGGTCTTGGATTTACATCCGGCCTCGTCCGATCAACAACGTTTGTTGAGTCACCTGTTAAAAGACGAAGGATGGACTCGCACCTATCAAAAACGACTATAAAGGCACCCCCTTGGAACAGGTAAAAAGAGAGAGCTACCATGGCCGATGATGACCGTCAACCTCCGCAATCGTACGATACCGTGTCCCCTGCGGGGGTGGGAGCGGCCAGCGGCAATCAAATGTCCCCAAGGGCCTGGCAAGATTTATTTTGGTCGGGAGACCAAGGCCTTCTCGACGTCGCCCAGGAGGAAATAGGCGACGAACCCCTCTATCGGTTTATGCAATCCATCCCCCCTGTCGGTGTAGATGGTGTGCCCCCTGTGCAGGCCTCTTCCCCAGCCGGGGTAGGAAGTCAAGGAAGTCAATCCTACCGTAGCATACACACCACCCCGGAGTCTTCTGGTGCACGAACCCCTGCGAGTCCTCCTAGCGTACCCTTGGCAGCGGGTGCTCGAACAGCAGCGGGTGCTGGGGGTGATG
>OZ034968.1:71675726-71713726 GCA_964030785.1 Siderastrea siderea | reverse complement strand
GTAATGGACGTGGTGGTGGACGTGGTGGTGGACGTGGTGGTGGACGTGGTGCTGGTGGTGGTGGACGTGGTGGTGGTGCTGGTGGTGGACGTGGTGGTGGTGGTGGTGCTGGTGGAGGTGGTGGTGCTGGTGGTGGTGGTGGTGGAGGTGCTGGTGGTGCTGGTGCTGGTGGTGCTGGTGGTGGAGGTGGTGGTGGTGGTGGAGGTGGTGGTGGAGGTGGTGGTGGTGGAGGTGGTGGTGGGGGTCGTCGTGGACGACGACCGAGACGAATACGAGGACGACGACGAAATACCCCCACTTCCCCTTTGACACCTGCCTCCAATCCAGCTACCCCTCGAGGATCTTGGACGTCTGGGAGTTCTGGCAGACAGCCTCGTACCTTGCGTCAAGCGGATTTACAACGACGTTTACGTATGCTGTTACAAGATCAAGAACAGTTGGCCCAAGGACGTGAAATTGCTAATGTTACCATGACCAATAGCATTGTGACCAGTTATAAACAAGGAGGAGCACCGAGTGTACAAACCTCGTCGTCCCGTGTTTCGCCGTAAAGATGAAAACCGTCGTGTCGTTATTGAATGGATCGAAACAACATGGTCTTCCCTTCCCTCCGGAATTATTACAACGCATGGATTCCTTGTATGCTTTTTATCATCAACAATGGTGGTGTTATCGAAAAATGTTGAATCATTACAGGTGTATCAATGCCTTGTTCAATGGTATGGCCTTACTCCTGATGGCTGCAGGCATGATTGCGGGCCCCCTTTTGGAAAACAGTACGTTGGTAGCCTGTTTGGCGGCGGTGGGCACCGTGGTCAAAGGATGGAACGATTTTAAACAATACCGATTTAAAGTGACCATGAGTCGATTTGCGTTTACCACCTATGCCAAAGCCTTGACCGAATTGAAAACCCATGTGCGGGGTATTCCCTTGGAGGATCTGGAACGATTTTTAATCAAGATGCAAACCTTGGATGATACCATTGTGGATTTCACCCCTCCATTACCTAAACGATGTCTCCAAGATTACCATGGTCATTTTGTGTACCAACCCTTGGAAGCCCTATGCTATGTAGATGGATGTCCTCGTCCCTTGAGACCTAAAGAGTATTGGATCCATAAAAAGCCGCTCCCTCCTAGTCCCACACTCTTAGAACCATGGCCGTCCAACGACGACGACGACGCAGAAAAAGGAAACAACGAGGAGGGGCTTTAATGCGTCGCAAACCCCGTTTGGTGGATAAAATTGCCCATGGCATGAGTATGTTTCTATCAGGGCCAGCGCCTGGGTTTGGACTGGCTTTAGGCAAATTAGGTGGTCAAGCCTTGAAAGGCATTACCGATAATGTACAACATTACCGACGACAACGAGGTGGAGGTATTCTTTCTTTACTGAAAGGCGCTGCCAAACTGGGCATCAAACTGGGCAAGAGTAAGGAGTATAAAAGAATGGGAGCCCTCGGTGTGGGAGGTGCTGTGTCTAATTTCCGACGAAGACCATGGGCAGTATGAAACGTCTTGGACGTCAATTACCGTTTTTACGGTCCATGTTACAAGAAGCCAATGGTTCCAAACGTCAAGAGTTGTTACAACATGCCAATGCCGATCAAATCAATGCTGTGAGTGAACTGGTGTTGAACTTTTTAAAAAACAAGATTCCTGTGACCCCACCCATGCTGGCTAAACTTCAACCCTATAAAAAGGTACTACGTGATTTGGGACGTCGTCGACATTCCGTCAAAAAACGTCGTCAGTGGTTAGTCCGACAAAAAGGACAAGGGTTGTTTCAAGGACTTCACGAGGTGCTATGTCAATGTGTTCGTTAACCCTCCCTACGTGGATGACTCTATTACAAGAGGCCAATCGGGCCACCGACAAGTGGAAAGACGAGTGTCATTATTGGAAGCATAAATATCACCTGTTGTATCGAGAGTACCAACACATCTTGAGGGCCCGTCTTTGTAAGAGTTGCCGTGAGCAGGAAGACGGGGAACTTTGCCCCGACTGTAGTCAACGAACATGGACGAGGTCTACATGATTCCCCAAAAGGACTTGGAACAACTCATTCAATATTACAAAGGAGAACTCACCGAAAATGCCTTGTTGAACAAAGCCGCAACGCTCGCCGCCCGAAAACATGTGTTGTTAGCCAATCCCCAATTACCTCCCGCCCTGGTCAATGCTCAAACCAAACCGTTGAGTCAAGAATTAATCAAGTTAACCAAACGCATTCGTCAATTTCCCGGCGGGGTGGGGGTTGGTGCCCCGGGTGCCCCGGGTGGTCCACCAGGCGATGAAGAAGAAGAAGCCGGGGATTTGGTGACGGGGCCCGTCGAACAATGGTTGAAGCGCATGATAAAAGGCAGCCCATCGACTCCCAAACCACCCATTACCCCTGCAACCAAGAAAGGCAAAGGAGCAGCCATTACCAGTAAGATTGTCAAGAAAGGGAGCCCATCCACCAGTCGAGGGGATAGCCGGTCACGTTTAGAAGCCATTCGAGAACAACGCAAGACCTTGGAAAAAAAGTTAGCCGAGAGTCGCAAAGGCAAAGGACCCGCTCGTGAAGTGGAACGATTGAAACCTTTACCCGGTTGGGAAGATTGGGCTCGTGGCAAAAAGTTACGACGTCGATTGGATTACGACAGTGACTAAAACATGCCCACCAAGAGAAAAAGGGGTATCAAACGGAAACGCCCCCAACGAGGAGGAGCCTTGGATGTGCAAAAATGGATTGCGAAAACCGGCAAAGAATTTCATTGGCCTGGTTATCAGTACATGGGCCCTGGCACCCATTTGGCTAAACGTCTGAAACGGGGGGATCCCGGGATCAATCGCTTGGACCAAATTGCTAAGCAACACGACATTGATTACAGCCGTGCTAAGAATTTGCAAGATAAATGGAAAGCCGATACCAAGATGATCCAAGCCATTGATCGATTACCCGGCAAGAAAAACAAGACGGAACGGGTGGTCAAGAAAATCATGCAAGCCAAGAAACGTTTAAAATTGTAAAC
This sequence comes from Siderastrea siderea, assembly GCA_964030785.1. Lineage (NCBI taxonomy): Eukaryota > Metazoa > Cnidaria > Anthozoa > Scleractinia > Rhizangiidae > Siderastrea > Siderastrea siderea. The sequence continues at coordinate 71,710,709 of OZ034968.1, read as the reverse complement.
ATTTAATAACATGTTGAGTCAATAAACAATGAAAATGTCACATTGTTATTCTGCAGTTCGGTAGTCTTCTGTAGTTCGTGTTGAGTCTCAAACAGGATTGGCGAGACAGAACCCCTTGTGATGTAGACAACATTAATCCAGATAAAATAAAAAACAATGTCACTTGTGTCATTTTGATTGATGAGTTGTCAAGTTCATTGTTCTGCCAAATACTGAGACGGATGTTCTTCCAAATACTGAGACGAAATGTTTTACGTTACTAAATCATACATTAAATCCACCCCCTCGTCGGGTGACATGTCATGAACGAGGTCTTCGGGGGGCACCAATGCCTCCAGATCAAAGAAACAAGAGTCCTCCACATCCTTCAGTAACTCGGTCCACTCGTCAGGCGTTATGTTCTGCAACAAAGACGAAAAGTCCTCCAAGTCAGAGGGGCCCAAGTCAGGGGGGTCCATGACTTGCACACCCCCCGAATCCATATCCGTGAGAGTATAAGAATCTAGAAATGATTCACAAAAAGAAAAGTTCTCAGACATTTTAGGCGTCGATTTCTTAAAGTCCTCCAAGGGAATGGTCAGTTTCAAGGGTCCTAATGCTTTCATTTTCTCTTCCGTTTTCTGTCTCTCTACAGAAGGTAAGGAGGTACAAAAGTCATTCAAATAGGTTTCCAGAGAAGGTTGCGTCCTACAATTAGTCAATACCACCCGCAGTGTTTTTGGCGTTTTGGGGCGAGGCACCTGCTTCCTTTTGTTGTGGTAGTACCTTTTAGCGAGCTCCAAGAACCTCTCGCGGTTCGCCCAGTAGTACTCTCTTCTTTGCGCATGCAGTTTCTCATGGTTCGCAGCACGATAGGCCCGACGAGCCGCCCGTGCTTTGGCCCTTTTATTGTACATCCTTTTGTACGCCAATATTCGTACACGATTCTTTTGACGATATTCACGCGCTTGGACTCTCAAACGTTCCCGATGTTTCTCTCTATACTTCCGGTCGTATTCGGCACAACGTGCTCGGTTCTTTTGGGCCCATTTTTTTTTGGTGGCAGTCCGTTGCTCCTTATGCGTCTCCTCATAACGCCTTTTGGACTCCTGCACTCGATCCGGATATTGTTCTCGGTATCGTTTTTTGGCAGCACGCACTTTCTCAGGGTACTTGCGTCGGTAGTTGGCTTTTTTCACAATATTCCTCGCTCGGGCTTTCTCTGGGTAGCGGGCATTGTACCTAGCTTTTTTGATGGCGTTCCGTCTCCGTCGTCGTTCGTCTTTCGTCAGTAACTCTGTCGTTTCGTCGTCGTCGTTCGGGTCATAGTCTATGTCGTTCAAGTCCTCGTCTGGGTCAGAGTCGTCGTCGTCGTCGTCGTTCGGGTCATGGTCGGGAACATAGTCAATGTCGTTCAAGTCGTCGTCTGGGTCAGAGTCATCGTCGTCGTCGTCGTTGTTTGGTTGGTACTTCACGGGGGGTCTGTGACGACGGTTGCTGCGGCGGAGGCCCTCTCTTTCTGGGGACATGGGGCGATGGGGGCGGTGCTGGCGGAGGTGTCCGTGGACGTTTGAATTGGTACCGCCAGTAATCGCAACAGTAATCCAGCCCCTCCACAAACCATTCACAGGTTAATTGAGGGTAGCACAGTGGGTGAAAAGGAGCCGCCTGTTCTGCCCGACGTCTCTGGGCTTCCACTTTTTCCGGCTCCAACTGCTTCAAAGTTTCTGCAAACTCAGCCAACTGATCGTCCTTCAGCAACAACTCCCTCTTCACTTTCTTCAAAATGTCTTCGACTTCCAAATCGAGCTCGAACTCTTCAAACGTCTCTAACAACTTCTCATGGTGAGAGTCCATGTTGAGATGTTCCAGCCCGAGGATCGATCTGTTTTATAGTCTCTCATTCGTTCCCGTGATGCACCAGGGACCCCCATTAGAGAGGGGGGAGGGGGGTCCCCCCACCCTGTCCCACCCCTCCCTAGGGCACCCCCTCTCTACGGGGCACCCTGTTTAGTGATTGGCTCCTTCCCCTCCCACGTGACATTTTGGTTCTCTATAAAAACAGAGCCCCGATCTCCAGTGACTTCATCTGATCATGTCCTCTCACGGCAATGACAATGTGGCGGGGCCAAGTGGCCTCGCTACACGTGAGATAATGTCCATGCTCGGTTTAAGTGATTCGGAAGACGACACCAATTCCTGTATGGGGCCTTTGATTTCCACCGAAAACATGGCGGACAGTGACGACGACATTTGTGAAGAGGCCTTGAACCAATGGGAACAAAGCGGGGGTGGATTGGATCCCTCTGCGCAAGTTACCTTCCAATTTGACTTAGAACCTTTTGTGAATCGGAAGAGTGATCGCATGGGGGTACAAGAACGTCATTTCAAGACCCAGTTACGTCAAAGGGGGAACTTGCTTCCAGGCCAAAATATAACCCAAGCTCTCCAAGATGGATTACGTCGAGCCGTCGATCAAGTGTTAACCACCACCCCCGACCTCCACGATCAAGATCGACTCTACTTTACCATAGCATCCGATCGCCTGCACAATAATTTTCAGGGGTGGGGATTACGTGCAGGTGAATGGCGTCGAGACACAGAACGGGTGGAAGCTCTGTTCCAACGTTTAGCCCAAGCCCTCAACAGCAACGAACAATTTGAAATGGACGATTCCTTTCAAGTCTCCATCACTCAAGTTCATCATGCTCCTCAAGGCACCGGCAAACCCCGGCGCGGAAAACCAGGCCATCCTACCATGACCATGTTGACAACCAAGAAAACCTCAGTCATCCGCATCCAAAATGATGATGAGCTCTGTTGCGCCAGAGCCCTCGTGGTCGCCAAAGCTCGCGTGGATCAGCACCCGAAACGGAAAGCCATTCAGGAGGGCAAGGGCCCGCTGCAAAGAACCCTCGCTTGGGACCTCCAGAATGAAGCCAAGGTACCCTTCGGTCCCTGTGGGTATGACGCCTTAACGGCTTTCAGTCAAGCTCCGTCCCTCACCGGTTACCAGATCCTGTTGGTCGATGCGCAGCGATCGTTCCACATCACGACGTTTGGGCCCCTTTCTGACAAACAACTGATCCTGTTGCACAACCAAGACCATTACGACGTGATTACCAAATTGCCGGGATTTTTCGGGTCCAGTTATGTGTGTGCGGATTGTTGGAAACCCTACAACACCGAGGGACTGCATCGATGCACCAAGACCAAGTTGTGCGGAGCCTGTCGACAGAAAGATTGTCCAGACTTTCAATATGCTTACCCCCGACACCTGAAAGCCACTCAACGTTGCGACTCGTGTCATCGGGACTTTTTTGGACCCGCGTGTTTCGAAGCCCATGCCAGCAAGACCCATGCGGGCAAACCCACCACGGGCCTCCAGGCCTCCGTGTGCTCTCAACGACACCGATGCATTGACTGTTATCAACAAAATGTGGGCTTGTCCCGCATTCAACGTCACCGTTGTTTCCACGTGGATTGCCCTTCTTGTCATCAGTACGTCCACGCCGACAAACACCGTTGTTTTATACAAAGAGCCCCCAAACCTCAAGACCAAAAGAAGAGAAAGAGGACCCGTCAAAAAGGTCCTCGCGCCAAACGAGGTGCCGCCGCGGAACCCCATGCCTCCTCCGAGGACGAGGACGAGCAAGACCTGCCTCCCTTACACGTCTTCTTTGATATCGAATCCATGCAACCCCACGAAAAACACATTGCCAATCTCGTCGTGGCCGAAACCGAAGACAAGGATGAACCCAAGCCTTTCCCAGGTCCCACCTGTATCCGTGACTTTCTGGAATGGTTGGATACCTTGACCCTCAACGATACCCGTCAAGTCAATGTCATCGCTCATAATTTTCAAGGGTACGATGGGTACTTTATCATCCAAGAATACTATGGGGACAACCGCATCGTCCAACAACTCCGCAACGGATGTAAACTGTTAGAGATCAAACATGACCACATCCGGTTCATTGATTCCATGAGTTTCTTCCAGATGCCCCTCTCCGCGTTTCCCAAAACCTTTGGCTTGACAGAACTCTGCAAAGGGTATTTCCCCCACAAGTTCAACATACCTAAGCATCAAAACTACGTGGGCATCCTCCCCTCACGCGATTACTACATGCCTGAGAGCATGACACTCGAAGGAAGACAAGCCTTTGAAACCTGGCATCAACAACAACGCGACCAGGGTGTGGTGTTTCATTTCCAACAAGAGTTATTGGCCTATTGCAGCTCCGATGTACGACTCCTCAAACAAGGATGTCTGACTTTCAAACGCATGTTTGAAGACTTAACAGGCTTCAATCCCTTCGATCACGTCACCATTGCCTCGGCTTGTAATCGAGATTTACGTATGAACCGGATGATCCCCAACAGTATTGCCAGCGAACCCGCCGGTCATAAGGGATGGAGAAATAACATCAACCAGTCCATCCCAGCCCTTCAATGGTTAACCTGGTGCGATCACCAACTACGTCAACGCGCCCTCCAAGATCTCAACCCCGACGATCTACTGGCCGGTGCCAATCCAGAGCCTCATCATCACCAATACATCCAACATGTCCGAAATCAAGGCGAGTATAAGATCCCCGGGACCAAGATCTATGTGGATGGTTATTGCCCCGACACCCACACCGTCTACGAATTTCAAGGCTGTTTCACCCACGGATGCCCTACCTGTTATCCCCATCGCTACGAAAAACATCCCCGCAACTATGATCGAACCATGCAGGACCTCTATGACGCCACCCAAGACAAAGTCCAAAAGCTTACCAAACATGGGTACAACGTCATTCAAATGTGGGGATGTCAATGGGATCACCTCCGAGACACCCAACCAGAGATCGACTCCTTCGTCCGGGAACTCAACTTTATCCAACCACTTGAACCTCGGGATGCTTTCTGTGGAGGTCGTACCAATGCCATCAAACTCTACCATCATATCACCCCTGGCCAAAAAATTCACTACATCGATGTCACCTCCTTGTACCCGTGGGTCAACAAGAAGTCCACCTACCCCAAAGGGCATCCGACAATCATCTTCACCCCGGGTCACACTGACATACACCAGTACTTTGGACTCATCCAATGCAAAATCCTGCCTCCCCGTGAATTGTACCATCCCGTGCTGCCTTACCGTCATGACAACAAACTGCTCTTTCCCCTCTGTGCCCGTTGTGTGGAAGAAGAAATGGACAAACCTCTTTTGGACAGATCCTATCATTGCCCTCACCCCGACGAACAACGCGCCCTCACCAGTACCTGGTGTACCCCAGAACTGTATAAAGCCGTCGAGCTCGGGTACCAAGTCCAATACATCTATGAAGTCTGGCATTTTAAAGAGACCTGTGAGGGCCTCTTCGCCGATTATGTCAACACCTGGTTGAAAATCAAACAAGAAGCTAGTGGGTGGCCTAAGGACAACATGTCAGAGGAAGCCAAACAGGACTACATCCAGAAGTACTTTGAGAAGGAGGGTATTCAGTTGGAATACGACAACATCAAGAAGAACCCCGGCCTACGAACATTAGCCAAGCTCATGCTCAACTCCATGTGGGGCAAGTTTGGACAACGCCTCAACAAGACCCAAATTCAAGCCTTTGATGATCCTCATGCCTTCCACCAGTTTTTGGACAATGATTCCTTGGACGTCCGTCACGTGGCCGTTATCAATGACCAAACTGTGGAAGTCCATTACCAAAATCAAAAAGAGGACATCCGCGTCTCACCCAACCTCAACATTTTTGTGGCCTGCTTCACCACCTGCCAAGCCCGCCTTAAATTGTATGACGCCCTGAAAGACTTAGGGGAAAGAGTCCTCTACTTTGACACCGACTCCATCATCTACCTGGAAGAAACACCCACTCAATTCCAACCTGTCTTGGGTTCCTATCTAGGAGACTTCGCCTCCGAATTAAAGGACAAGGAATACATTCAAGAATTTGTCAGTGGAGGACCCAAGAACTATGGGTATACTACGAATGAAGGAAACGTGGAATGCAAGGTCAGAGGCTTCCGACTCAACAGCGAAGGACACACCCAGTTGAATTTTGACGTCATGCGTCAGAATGTCAAAGATGAAATCCAGAAACCCCTTCCCAAACCACGGGAAATCCAAGTCACAAAAACTCATCACATTGTCCGCAACCCAACAAACTACACCTTGCTCACTCAACCCCAACATAAATGGTACAAGTTGGTGTATGACAAACGAGTCATTGATCACAACACCTTCAAGACCTACCCCTATGGATACCAGTAACTGAACACTCATCATAAAAGGAACCCTCATATCAAAGAGGAACTCAAAGGAAACCACAGTTATTGTAAAACAAACCAATAAAACATGATTTATTCATTTTGTGTTGTTTTCCGGTTACCCCTCTTCCAAATATTGGACTTTGGACTTTGAGCCCGCGTTTTCTCAGCGGTTTTAACACACCTTGAGCCCACGATCCCTTTTTCATACTCGTCAGCGGTTTCCCATTCCAAAACACGTGACTTCCGGTTCCCATGAGCCCACGATCCCTTTTTCCACCTGGTCAGCGGTTTCCCATTCCAAAACACGTGACTTCCGGTTCCAGGCACTTCCGGTTCCGGTGACGTCATTGATTTGCTCTCGACCAATCAGAAGCCAGCATTAGGAGCCAAACGGGCCCAACTTACTACTGGTATCGTAGGTCATAAAACGTTTTTCTTTACGAGCATTTTGCCTTTTTTTAGATAATAAACGTAAAATTTAAATTGGCTACTGACTAACGCAGCCGCTACGGAAAAGAACTAAACCATTCCGGAAAACTTGCGATTGAAAGCGGTTGATGTTTTTTCTTTATGTTTCTGCATGCATTAATATACCGAGCTGAGTAAGCTAAATACTTGGATATTTAATAAGTAGCGATCAAATATTACACGATGTGTCCCGTTTACTTCAATTTATTCGGCAAGAATGAAAACTTGATTCAAACTTCTCCAGCTAGCAGCAATTACAATGACGCAATCCAGGCTCCAAAGTCAGGGATGCGCCTTTTTATATAGACATCGTTTCGCGCTCAACCGTTGTGGCACTATCTTCTGTCTATTTCAGTCTTACAAAGTGCAATTCGTATATACCACAACGAGATAATATTATTTTCTGCGTTGCAAAAAGGGCACCATTTGAACAATGGAGTTTGCCTGTTGAGAGACTATCTACCATAGTTGCGTGCAAGAATTATATGTCAGTTTAAAACAGATACATTCATACATCAAATGTCCAAGGGAGATCGTCCGGAGACAGAAACACTCTTTTGATTTTATTGTTGACCGCCACATTGTCTTTCTAAATCACTGAAATCATAAATCGAATATGTATAAAGACATAAAAATTAATCGTCTGTTTTGAATTATTATTCACCACTAAATTTTCTCCGTTTTTATTGGTATAATTTGAACACGTAACGCAATAGTGCTCAATAGTCAAGCCTCAATAGCGCTCGTCTGGCGAAAATACCAGGATGGATAGTATCTATCGGCAGGCCTACTTTTGAAAGAAAATTCATTACTTCTAAGACGCGCAGCTATTTTGGCTTAAAATATGGCCTTTCGCTTCGCCTAGGTCAGCGGAGAGACCGTTCGAAAGATTGTCGAGGAAGGAATTCAAAAAAGGAGACAGAATCGACTTCACACGTGGTGAAAGGTTTTGAAGGTAAGTAAGTTTGTAAAGGACAATATTTTGTCACTTGAATTTAACTGTATCTTTTTGTATGCTTGAATAAATTGTTTTTTTTTTTAATAATATTAAATCAATTTTCCGCGGGGCAACTAGCAGTCGATAGTCCTACTATAGACACCTTATTGTTTAAATAGTTTCCTGCGGAAATTTAATGCTCTTAAAACAAAAAATATATATTATCCTGAGAAGCAAAGCTTCGATTTCGGTGTCTTAGATGCTAGATAAAACATAAAATTTCCGCTGGAAACTACCAGACTGTTTTTTTAGCCTAATCCCTATTGTTTTTATCCTGTTTTTATTGTTCTCCACTAAATTGTCTTAACGTGGTGAACTATGAAAATTTAGTGGTCCCCTTATTTTCACTCGCTGCCAACGCTTTGTCAAAGTTCTAGCCTTTTCATTCAATAGTTTTATCCCGCAAAAAATATGTAAGCAGGAAACTGATTAACCTACTACAAGCTACTACGCCTGCATAGTTGAAATTGATTATACTCGAGTGACAGTAGACGGATGAATAAACTTATACGTAACTTAAGACGTACGTCGTCAGTTAAAAATGGTCTAACCTTTGATGAAATTCTAAAGTGTGACCACACTTAATGGCAACCGTAAAGCCGGTACTTGCTTTTAGTGCCGTTTTTTGGTTTTTGTATTGTATGAAGCCCTTTTGTCTGACATCAAAACAGCTTAATTAAGCAATACTTAAAATCCTGGTGGTGCAGGACACCCTAACCTGGACAACGAGCGCACAAATTTTGACTTCTTTGCCTTGTTCACAAATGAAAATGGGCAAACACTATAATTAAAACGGCAATAATTAAAATCATACCTTGAAAGTTGTCCAGCTTTCCTTCTAGGGCTGTTTTTCAACAGCTAAACGGCTGCAAATTTTACGGTTCAGCAACGGATTCCATCAATTTCGTAGTCTTCTTTCATACACTTACAGGCGGCGATCTCGTCAGAGCTAATATTAACTGTAACAATCTGCTGGTTAAGGAAACGCCGGTGACAAGTAAAAGAACGAAGACAAATCCAGGAATTGGCACCGAAAAATACTACGCCGTCCATCTTGTTTCAAGTTAGTGTATTACCGCTGACTGCAACAACACATTTCCTTCCTGACACCGAACATTTTAAACCAGAAATCACAGTGAACTGGCAAGTGACCAGTAATTCGATTGCCTTGCAAACCACTTCAATAAAATGATTCACAATCAGAGTATAGGTTTGATTTTGTTACTATAAGAAAAAAAATCTCTACAGGTACAGACAGGTACTAAAGGTCAACTCACAGTTGGAAATCCCTAAACATACAGCAGAATATGTTGATATCACTGACATTTTTTAATCTGTCTTATGCAAACGTGAGATAAGCCTGCGATTGCAGAAGTCAAAAGTTAATAGCGTTTTAATACCATTTTGTGCGAGACAAGTCAACCGTTTGGATTTTGAAAAGTTGGATTTTTGAAATATTGTCTTATTGTGATTTCGGCTAGACGGTGTGCTTTTTAAGGGGTGGGGTTAGGCTTTATACTCCTCAGGTTCCTTTTTTCGGGTATCACGCAGCTGCTTAGACCTTCTTATTTCATTGGATCTTGTTATCTCGCAGATCTGTTGTCAGGGCTAGGGTCAATGCTTCTGTCAGGTTTGTTTATCTCTGGTTTATTGTTTTCTCAGCCAATCCGTTGTGGTGTTCTAAAAGCTACTTAAGCTCGAACAACCACTTTCCTTGATTTCGATCTTCTAATAACGAAGGATCTCTGAAACTAAACGGTGGCCTTTTTGTGGAACAAGCGACTTGTATCACCCACAAGGGTGAACAAACCTGAAGAAACACCAGATACTCCATATAAGCCTCGCTCAAATCCTTAGAAAAATGTAGTTCTTAGTATTTATAAGATACACCGGGAAGTACTTACACTGCTCGAAAATCCCGCCCTTTTATAATAATTCTTAAATTTAACATCGGTATTGTTATTGCCGGTATACTGCAACCTATGAATGCCTTATGCGGCTTCATATTGCCCGTTTGGTATTGGCCCCTTTTGCTGTGATTTAACAGCGATTTAAAGGCGATTTTATTACAATTTTGAAAGTGCGGCGAACTTGCACCTATCTCAAGTCTCGGAAACATGTCCCTTTGTGTGAACTACCCATATTTCTCTGTAATTATCTCAGAGACCAAACCAGAATACTGAGCAACAAAACCAAATGTACAGCTTGTCGAACCTTGGCTTGTGCATTTTGCGTCAAATGAAAAAAAGACAGACTGACCGAAAAGTGCTGTAATCGACGATTATTTGACATTTTTGTACCCTAACAAACTCCACAGTCTGTATAGGTTACCCCCCTCCCCCCTCCCCCCCCTCCCTTTTTAGGAACGAAGGAAAACAAGAACGCACAACTTTTCAAGGATGCTTCGGTCATCGGTTTGGTTGCCAAGACAATAAACTGCTGACCCCCCCCCCCCCCCTTCCCTCCTAAACAAACCTCCTAGAAAGCCACCGCCCCAACAAAATTTCGACTCAGGAATGACAATTAACACACAAAAAAAAAAACGAAATACTAAGACGCTGCCAAAGATGGGGACGCATAGGTTCATACCGCGTCAAAATATACATAGTTTTCCTACCGTGCAATCAGCCTTGTTGTTTTATTGTATTTGAATTGGGTCTTTATTTTTTACTGATTAGATCCTTTACTACGGATCCGGTCGGTGGGTGGTCCATGCGAAGCTACTTGTTTCCATATGGATCGATTGATCGATCGATCGCATTCATTCAATCAATCAATCAATCAATCAATCAAACTACCAATCAATCGATCGAGCATTGATTCATGCAGTCATTTAGCGAGTCAATCTGTCAGTCAGTCAAACAAACAATCAATTCTAATTAAAAGCAACCAATGAAAAAGTCAATCAGTAAGTCAATCAATTTGTCAATCGCAGAGACAGTCATTCAGTGAAAAAGGGAGTCAACGCCTTTGCGGCCGGGAGCGACGAGAGGTTTTTTTTTTTTTGGGGGGGGGGGGGTGGGGGGGTATTAGTAATTACACTAACAAGAAACAGTTACCTATACAATGTACGTAAAACAGAGGCTTTTTACAACATATTACAAAGTATATATGTGAATAACAATTGATTTTACGTACAACAGCATAAATTTATTACCATACTAAAATTACCAAAAAAAAAGGAACAGCAAAATTAGTAGTTAAAGAATATACACACGGTAAATAAAATAAAATAAAATAAAAAAGAAGAAAAATTAATTTGAAAGAAAGAAAAAACAAGAAAATTTACAAAAGATTTCTATACATTTCATTAAACGAAGCAAGTTTGTTATTTTGAATAGCAATTTCTCTTTGTACATTTACTTTTTCCATTAAGAGTCATAGAAAACTGTCGAAACAGAGTTTTTCATCGTGTAAGCATTTACTGTATATGGAGTACTTCGCGATGAGAAGCGTGTAGTTTAAAGAGAACATGTGCTTCCTGTTATCAAAAATTCCATATGGAATTATGCTGTTTGATAATGTAATGTTTTCTTTAGTTCTACTGACCTACCAGTTTTTAAATAAACTCCAGAAAGATAAAGTTAAAGAGTAATGTGAAAACATGTGATCTAAAGAATGTCTGTCAGTGAGGCATTGAGGGCATATGTCATTATCGGATATTTTGGCTTTAAGGAGACTAACTTTTGTTGGAAGAATATTGTGAATAATCTTATATTGAAACATTGATATCTTTATGTCATTTTTTATCTGGAAGAGTAATTCATAAACTCTGTTTATGTTTTCTCAGGTAAAACCGTGCCTTAAAATTTTGCTCTCCGCGGTGGGGGCCGGGTAAAAAGACGTTTTTTCACATGACAGAATAGTTTTAGTGGAGATTGCGTTTATGTTATTTTCGTTTTCCGACGTTTGCCGGGGCGTTCTTTTTATTCCTAATTTCCAGTTAGTCGTAATGGTATTGATTAATCCGAAATAAAAAGTGAAAGGCGTTTCAAGATGAAATTTTTCGAAAAATTGATTAAAAGAAAGGAACTTACCGTCATTGTGAAGGAGATCTTCAATACGCGGAATATCTTTTTCAAACCAGTTTTTATAAAAGGGTGCTTTACCATCAATTTTTATGTTGCGATTGTTCCAAATTATTTCGTTGTGGGGAGATGTATCCTTTTGAAAGGCCTGTGGAGCGACGAGAGGTGCTTACAATCGCAGGCTTATCTCACGTTTGCCTAAGACAGATTTAAAAAATGCCAGGGATATCAAGGTCGCTTACGAACATATTCTGCTGTATGTCTAGGAATTTCCGACTTTGAGTAGTACTTGTAATAGTTTACTTTGCCAGGGCTCCTTTTGATAACAGAGTCAGTTTTGACTCTGACTGGATCACCCTGGCATAAAGAAATAAAGGTGTATCTATGTATGAGTTGACCTTCAGTACCTGTACATTTCTCTACCTGTAGAGATTATTTCTTATCGTAATTCTCGTGCGACATCAAACGATCAAAGTTGTACTTTGATTGTGAATTATTTTAATGAAGTGGTTTGTAAGGTAATCGAATTACTGATCACTTGTAAGTTAGTGATTTCCGGTTCAAAATTTCCAGTGTTATTTCCGCTACGATAGGAAATGTGTTGTTGCGGTCAGCGGTAATACACTTGAAACAAGCTGGGCGGCGTATTACTTTTTGGGCGTCATTCCTGGATTTGTCTTCGTTCTTTTACTTGTCACTGGCGTTTCCTTAGCCAGAAGATTGTTATAATGAATTTGGTCACTCTCTTCACGCAAGATAATGGAGTTCTTCAGGCTTTTAGCTCACGAGATCGCCCCCTGTAAGCGTATGAAAGAAGACTACAAAATTGATGGAATCCGTTGCAGAACCGTAAAATTTGCAGCCGGTTAGCTGTTGAAAAACAGCGCTAGAAGTAAAGCTGGACAACTTTCAAGGTATGATTTTAATTTTTACCCTTTTAATTACAGCGTTTGCCCATTTTCATCAGTGAATAAGACAAAGACGTCAAACTTTGTACGCTCGCTGTCACACTAGGTCTCATTACAGTTGTTACCGAATAACGGATTTCCCCATAATTGTTGCAACTGTATCTCTTAACATGTTAGAGATCCACGAAATATTAATACGTAGTTTAAGGACACTATCCTAGTACTCTTTAGAAAACTACCTAAGATTATCAGAGTAAGTCAGAATTTTGTGAAACGGTTGTTTTAGTCTTACCACTTGACCCGCTTCTTGCTGATACCGTTAACATCGGCCAGTTTGAGACTCTCTCGTTTAAAGAAGTCTCGATAATTTGAACTTTTTCCACCATATTTCTAAAGTAACATGACGTATGTATTACTGGTATAAAAGTTAGATTTTTTGGATAAATATACGGTCGGCAGCAGACTTTCCAAAATTGGCTAATTTCGACTCGACGAAAGGGCGATTTTGACGGCTCCGGGTGTAAACAACATTTGCCTCAAAATCTCGGGTATACGGAAGATTGTCAACAAACGAAATGTATTTTCATTAGTCCTATATCAACCTTGTTTCGTACAGAAAGTTTGAAGGAAATCGAAAATTTGATCAAAATTGAGTGGTCGAGTCTTACGCGGACAGCCACTTAAAATCAGGCTCTCTAGTCTTGGTCGTCTATACTCTTGAGAGCAGGACGGCCAAGGAACACATTCCTGCCTCTGCCTAAAGGTTTGAAAATCGACTCCAGTGGATCATGTTACGTTTGCTGTGCATCAGGGCGTAAACGACCAGGTTCTAGTCTGCGTAAAACAACCGTACCCAATGGGCTGTTCACAGTCCGTCAGGGCTGCACCCAGTCCGTTCTGGCTTGCATCACCTTGGACCTCCAAGGGTTATAATAGCGCAGCATACCGGAGCTTTTATTAGTTGCCAGGTCTTTTGCCTTATTGAATGCAATATCTCGCTTCTTGTGCTCAGCTCCTCATCGGCAATCGCTCATTCAAGATGATGTGGAGAGTATATAACAATTAGTTTATTACAAAGATAATTCTGGACCATCAGAAATTATAGGCTATCAAAACAGAAGTTTCCTTTTTTTGTCGCCACTTTTTTCGGGTGACTTCTCTACTCAAAGGACATGAACTGATACAGCAGACAGTCAATCAGTGCCAGCGTTTGCTCATATCCAGGGCAGTTGTCTGTGAATAAATCACATTATTTCATGGTCTTTCATCTCACCGAACACGATGACAAAGGTGGAAAGTGAAATAAGAAAATTTACTCTATCACGTACTTTATATCAACGCACAAAGTTATATTAAAACAAAACAAGGGACTCAATGCAGAACGGGCTGTTATAGTACTTCAGTAAAGAACCACCTCTGTGTTTGTTCAGTTGTTTGTTTGCTCGTTCAGTCTTCGATTTTTTTACACCGATTTTTATTCTTTTTTTTCTCTTTGAATAAAGCAATGAACGAACTAATTAAAGTTACAAAGAGTACGGCACTGGAAATTCCTGACCAGCTAAAAGCACAGGCTTTTGCAATCATTATCTTCAAATATCATCCGATAATACAAATTTGTATCTTTCAAAGAAACTGTGTGTTTAGCAGGTTTAATCTACATTATTTTTGACAAAAAAGGCATACGGCGTCTAAGACATTCAGGCCTTTTCCAAAATTAAGAGACGCAGCCCAGGTCTGTTTACACTATCGCTTTACTTGAAGTGATGTGCATGTTTGCTGAATCACAAAAATGAATACGCCTGCAATGACCTTAGATTTCTTCACAGGAGTTCTTTCAAAAAAATTCAAACAAAGCGTAATGCTTTTTGGGATAATGCAGATTTCTGCCTATGCAAAATAAGAAACGTGAAACAAAGCGAAAGACAAGCTCTGTTCTTAAAGCTGTTAGTAAAGACTCGGAGCAATTATGACTTGTTTGTTAAGTGCCTTTAGAATCGAGCATGTACTGATTTGCCTGCATAAATTTATGATTTCAATAACGCGAACGAACTCAACTTGACAGTAATTACCTAATTTAAGCCATCAATTCTGGGTCAAGTGGTAATAATAGACTATCTCTTCGTAGGTCAAACTAAAGACAAACGAGCTTTCACAGTTAAAGAAACTTATAGATTGCCATCAGTTTAAATATTTCAAACGGGAACGAACGGTTGCTCTAATCTTTTCATTTCGTGCACTCCAAGGATGTTTAGATAGTTTAATTTTACTAAACTAATATTTATCATGATAAAGAATGAGTCATTAAAATGCTTCTCTTCAGTTGCTCATGTTTTATAAAAGCAACGAAACCGAACTCGCCACAAACTGAATAGTTCAGCTAAGGGTGTTTAAAACTGTCGAAATACCACGAAGTCGACAACAGATACGGAAGAAGCTTAATCGACTGAGGAACAAAACGGTAAGTTCAAACTCATTAATATATTTAATCAGTATATAGTGTTATGATGAAAGCTTTTTTGCTAGACGACGCGCCTCAAATTCATAGAGCTCCCCGGCCTCTTGATTAGAAAGACCGGTACTTTCCGTCCTAACCTCTGAGCATCTTCAAGCCTCCTAAGACAAAGTGTTTGAACTTCAAAACCAGCAATTTGATTACTCTTTCGCGTTTGCTGCAATTCGACTAGGGAACAAACGGAAGCTTGTTTAAGCTCTTTAGTTGTTAGGGAAGCGGCGGTTTACTAGGTGGTATAACACGAGTTAAAATCGTGAGCAAGCCAAATCACTCTGAAGTCGCTGGAGTTTTTAGCGTTCGCTTTCATCCCTGTTCACCATAACACAAAGATACTCCCGCTACAAGATCCATTCTCTGTTCAACACGTTCGAAGAAGGTGAGACTCCTATAAAAATGTTAGAGTTTTCCGATATTTATCATGCTCTACAAGTACATACTGTCAGGTACGCGATTAGAAGCTAGTGCCCACACTCCAGAGAGGTGATTGACTTCATTTCTTGCGAAGAGTCCGAGTTAAAGTTAAATGGAAAGTTTACCGCATGGTTTTTTCTGAAGTGATTTTTTTTTTCAAAATATTGACTTTTCAATTATAATTTGCTGCTAAAAGGCACAATTTCGTATTTCCACAAATAGAGGAGGTCACGTATGCAAGGAGGGAAGCTTACGATACGCTCTTCACCACGCTCGTGCCAGACCAATAACATTGCCGTATCTAAGCGGTGAGTTGTATGAATGTAACTTGCTTTGGGAATAATCAGCATAGCTTATTTTAATACACACGAAAACGTTTACTGCCAAGACAAAGCTATGCATGAAAGAACAGGGCAAGGAACAGTGGATCAAGAATTCAGAGAGAGTGGACACACAAAGTGTAGATAATAAAAAACTGAAAGCGAGACACTCAAGTTCAAGAGAGCGTAAACCATTAGGTAAACAGACACTAAGATACCACATTGCCTTTCATCACGTTATGTGATTAAACTTAAGCAACCACTAGAACTTTAAAAAGATGAAAGATGAACAGAAATCAAAGGCAGTTTAATCTGAAACGGATATCGAGCTTTCTGTCTGTCATACATTTTTGATAAAGCACTTAAATAATTATACTCAATCGCCAATTATACTTAGATGACTGAACTAGATTGTCAAGTCTGTCAGTATCAGCACTAGCCGCTGTACCGAGTTCGTTTAGAGTGCATTCATAACAGATAAGGTTAGAAATTGAAATTGGCCATGAATGGTTTACATAAAGCATAATCTAAGTAATCACTTCAAGCAATCACTTCAAGAAATTAAAGCGGCCGTCTTTATACAATTGAAACCACTTAGCTTTTTGAAATAGATATAGTAAGAAAGTCGATTAAAAAGCAATACAAATAAACGTCAGTTAATGCATATGCACGTTATCTTTACCCAGCCGTGAGTGCAAATGTTTGTCGTCATGTAGTTAACGTTTGTTCCTGCACGTACGAGTGAGCGGGTTCGACTGATTAGAAAAAAATTCCCAATTTTCGTTTTGCGTGTGATTAAGAAATAACAATACTACATGCGGGAAAGTATTGCCGGTTCAATAGTCTTGTTTTGAATGTTCACAATTACGGATTTCATCCGTACAGACGTTAAAATTTAGTACACGTTTTTATATGGTTGTGTACTAGCAGCGCGATTAACACTGAGCACCACATTGAACTACAGGAAAGCACTGCCCCTACCTGGATGGCCACACTTCAGAACAACATTACTGCATAAATTGGCAGCTTAACTCAATTGAAAGTGTCACTCGAAAAGGGAAAAATATCATTTGTTACGTACTTTTAGTGTTGTAATCAGCCTTAACTCAAACAGAGATTTACGTCCACGTCCATGTCTGCTCATGGTTGAAAACGGTGGAACTTCAGTGAAATTAAAAATTTAACATAAATTGCATCTTCTTTTCTTCAAGTATTTGATTAAATGCGTGATTTTAAATTAAAAGTACGTGGTTCAAAGAAATATAATATGAAAACGCTATTTATTTGAGGTCAAATTGTTTCAGTATTTCTATTACTTGTAATCAAATATTACTGGAAAACACAAAAATAGTTTTTCTCACAGATCGTCGGTTGATCAAGACGCTATCAAAACCAAATTTAACCAGTAAACGACGGCAATTCATGGATTAACAAAAAAATTATCACACAGGCATTCCCAAATTTTGTTTCTTCATATAGCGGCAACATGTATTAAAAAAACAAATCCACTACAAGAAAATATCCCTCAAAAGCTTTCACTGAAATGGTCACTTTTAGGGTTTCATCTGACGAGTAGTATTATGTAAAAGTTTGATGAATGCTTCCATTCCAAACTGGAGTGTATGTTTTGTACATGTTCAGCAAAAAAGCTTTTAAAATAAACCGCTGTCCACCTTAAAACAATTTTGTGACTTTGCTGTTGGCAAAAAACCTGATTAAAAACGGCTGATTGGCGATAGGAGTGCATTTCAAGACAAGTCGTTGCTCCGACAGCGAGCAGAGAATTCATTAACAAACTGCTTTTATAAGTAAGTCTATTTTAAAAGAAAGGTTTTAGACTATCATCTGTCGATCGTGTAAGGCCTGTACAAAGAGTGGTGACTAGGATGATTAATTTCCATATCTTTTAAAATTTGCAGGCCGCGGGGTGAGTTAATTGCCTTAGTTCATAGGCGACTGCGATCAATGTCGGACTTAATTTCTGCATACGATTATCGTTTCCAACATAGTCTTGGAAACAAATAGCTTGCTAGGTAGACAGTGTAATTCAAAACATTAACCAAATGTCAGATAAGTAGGCCCCTAAGAAACTGTAAAATCTAGCTGGCACAAAAGGTTGCCTTGCGTTTCAGATGAATGATAGGAAATAATCTCAATTGTCATGGAAATGTCGATTTGAGAGCTTTGCAAATAACGATTAACTATCTACTGTGATATTAGTTTACAGGACCTGAATTCGCATAAATTCAATTCTCTTGTGTTTACAAAAACATTCAGGCCTCAAGAATTGTGATAGCTTTTAAATTGACAATCTGTCAACCATACAGCGATTTGGTGAAAGTCATATTTCTCGCGCGGGATCAAACCCAATGCGGCGTGTTCTCGCGGTAACTGCTTTTTGAAGCACTCGTCCTCATAGTCAAGTTATTCTAATGGATTCTATAACTCAAATATCATTTGTTATTGTAGATCACACCGTCTTTCATAAAATTCAATAGCCTCCGCTTTATTTCCCTTAGCCGCATCAGTTTCCTGATCTGAGCAAACAAACCTCTCATCAAGAAACAATAATAGAGAGCAAGCCGACTCAATTTTTATTGCCATGGTGTTATTTAAAAATTCATCCGGTTATTACAAGAAATAGATTTTGACAACATAATATACCAGCAATGACTGCTACGTCTTAAAGAGCAAACACGGGTTTATCGAGCCTGACAGGAGCAACGGAGTAAGAAATTAAATTTACATCGAAAAACACTGTGTTGGAAACTTGGCTTCTTATTCAAAAAAGGTAAAATATGCAGGAGAAATTTCCATTTAGTTGAGATAGGAAATAACAAAACAAAATCCAGTTTCAAACTTAAATGCAATCTACGGCTGGTATCAAAAGGGGAAAAACTATCAAGCTGTGCATTACATATCATGCTAATTGGTCGGCATGCGCTAGATAGAGCTTTTGGTCCCATTTTAGCAGCTTGATGAATAATTACATGACCGAGACATGCGAAACCAGGGTTAAGCCAAAAAAGAGTCAATCTTTGGAGCAAAGACGTACAGTGTCTCATTGATTTTTCATTTCCTAAAGGTTTGGTGACTTTGATCGTCTTTCTAAGTCGATTGAGTGCGTCTAACATCAAAAGGTAAGTGAACTAATTTATCATTTCTTCATTTTTGTCCGTTATTAACCAACTATATTGCATTCAGTACGTCAGTGCGGCAATGTTGCTTTACAAGTGAGCGTGAGAGATGTCTTTAATAACGGCCGGCTTAGATTTTAGAGGAATCTACAGTCGGTAGTTTCAGTGTAAAAACCTACAGGATGAAGGAGGTCACGAAAACTTCAAGATTTAAGGCAAAAAGGAACTAGACATTCTAGAAACTCAATTATAAATCGAATTGATTTTAATCTTGCTGAGACCGCTTGCAACGTTTCCTACTTCAAACAACGAACAGGCCATTTGGCGAACAAAATCTACAAGCAAACCCACCGCCTTAAATGATAAGGGCATTTGTGGTCAGCGTAACGTTTTTGTTGACCTCATAGATAGTTTTCAAGGAAGAAAGATAGGTGTACCCTTCGCAGGAGGCCGAATAATCGAGAGAAAAATTTAAATTCAAACAGAAACGCGATCAGATACGAT
Source organism: Siderastrea siderea (assembly GCA_964030785.1). Classification (NCBI taxonomy): domain Eukaryota; kingdom Metazoa; phylum Cnidaria; class Anthozoa; order Scleractinia; family Rhizangiidae; genus Siderastrea; species Siderastrea siderea. The sequence goes on along the minus strand of OZ034968.1, from coordinate 71,691,178 downwards.
ACATATTTTACTTTCTCGGACTTAAGATAACTTTATCAGTATAGCTTACAGTCTCAACTCCAAAGATTATCTGACACCGACGTTTAACAATATAAAAATTCATTTTTGATTGAGATAACCAACGTATGTTTTCTTTTTTTTTTTTTTTTGTTTTTGGTTTCACTATCGCTTAGCTTTACTGTGAACTTTGATTTGTTAAAAATCTGCAGCACTTTGTGTGGTAAAACAAATAACTTCAGTAACTTGCTGCCGGGCAAGAGTAGAGTGAAGGCATATTACAGCTGACATTATGAATAGTTGTATGATAACGACATTGTGCAAAACAATTTCCACTTTTGGGGGCATAAATGGCTGTGGAGATAAACTAGGAACCGGGTTAAAAACTTTTAATTTTCCGGTAGCAAATAAATGAACAATGCAGTACATGACAAAAATTATCGGAAGTCGTTCATTATACTTTCATCACAGCCACTAAGTTAATATCTTGTTAGCGGCGTCGGTTTTTAATTCAGTGTACATTGAGCTTAAAAACTTGCAACTTAGCATATTTTAAAACATATTGTTATGATCTATCACGCATTTTCAAGGTAGACATATGTTTTTGCTTGGTGGGCCAGAGAGATGTGTTGTGAAAATACTTTCATCAAACTGCCTTTGAATGTTTGCCCATTGAATGCACAAAGTAAACTTGTTGTACTTATCTTTTAAATTACTCTCAATAACTGGCTGGCAACTGAGTTAGAAACTGCATAGACAATTTCGTTTAAAAAAATAATAACTAGCAATTACCCAGCAATTTGGAGGCGAATAGAGTTGTTTTGTTTTCTGATGAATGGGCAAAAACTCGCGCGAGGCGAACGCTACTTCAATCAGAGGTGAATTTGAGTTTGAATGGCCTATCAGATCGTGGGAAATACATGTTTTGGGGGGGAGGGGGAGGGAACTGGGCTCAAAACGTGTTTAAAACAACTGTGCAGCATCTGATTCTATAGCCAATCAGTACAAGAATACTATTTCCAATCATTCAAGAACGAGGTCAAAACAAACCAAACCTTGCGATTGATATACGCTGATGTTTTCTCGCGCTCTGGTCAGTTGATTGTTCTACTTATAATTCTGACTGGTTCAACGTGTAGTTTATGCTAAGTGATTATATTCAATTAACTTATTTATTACGGCAGTTTTCTGAAGATTATTTGAATAGGATCGTGAGGCTTTTGATGTTCGGTGGCTCAAACTTATTGCTGATATTCCGTCGCTCTATTGCCTGAGAAGAAACTTTGCTCCAAGCATAGCCTAACTAAATTCCGTCAACGGTTACCTGCGCGCTATTTATAAATTCCTCCTCCGACGTATGGTATGGCGGCGGGGGGGGGGGGGGGGGGGGAGAAAAGAAATAGTGGCTGCTTCATGCTTAAGAAATCGGGTGAAACTCCTGCCTTACAAGCCTTAAGTGGCCCTTTACTCTTAAAAGTATCAACCTAACTGACGGTTACGAGAGTCACAACGAGTGCTGTATAAAAAGAGATTTTGACATCCTAACTCGGTTTAAAAAGTGTTATACATATGAATTTAAAATATCCGTTTCTTATAGCCCGAAACAGTTAAGTGAAAGTACACAAACGTGTAATACATCAGCGACGTCTGTGACAACAACGGATACCTTTATCAATTGTGTCCTATTTACTGGTTTTTACGGTTTTGCTAATTTGAAAAAAAAAATTCCGCTGTTGTTGTAAAGGAAACGTTTATTTGCAGTGCAACGCAAATAAAAGTTGTTATCATTCGTGTTATTTTATCCGGCGTTTTAATTGGCCGAGAGACCATTACGTCACTGCAAATAACTGCCTACGAATAATTTCTGCTCATGCGCATTACGGTGCGAAGTTGTTTTGCTGCGAATAATTCTGCTCGTGCGCAGTTGAGTCACCTGTTCAGAGCTCAAACTCAAACTCGGGCAAGAAAGCTATTAAAGTGCGGAACTTCTTCGATTTTTGACTAAAAAATTTGAAGAAAAAAGTGTGAATCTTCCTTTTGAACGTTGTACTTTTTGGCAAATCAGTTGATGTATTTGTTTTAAAGCAATTAATTATTGGAGAAAGCGGAATTTACTAATTTTATATTTTTTGTGCAGAATATTTAAGTTTTGAGCGAAATGAAAGCGCGCACTTGGTGTAGGAATAAATAATTGTGAAACAAGCGTGCTGGCTAAATGCATAAACACGTTGTCTTGTTGAATGGAAAACAATTATTAAACTCGATTTCGCAAAATATCGTGATTTGTCAGTGTCTCGCAGATCAATTATTTGCCTCTGCCTTCGGCATCGGCAAATAATTGATCTGCTCGCCACAGACCAATCACGATATTTTGCTCAACCTCGTCCAATAATTGTTTATTATTATTCAGATTATTTTCTCCGACGTTTTCATTGGCCAAGATAGTCATTACGTCACTGCAAATAACCCTTTACGGATAATATTCTTCTCGTGCACATTACGCTACATAATTGTTTTGCTGCAAAATACCGACCTTGCAAAGTTGTCTTGCGATTGTTTGCAATTGTTCGCAAGCAGTTTACCTGCTCCCCACTGACCAACCTCGTCTAGCTGCTTTCAGCCCCCATTTTCCATGGACTGTTTTATAATTCACTCCGCAATATTCCAGTTTATACAGCGTGAAAGTGAAACGATGGCTCACAGAGAATTTCACGCAGTTTATTTTCAGGGATAAATTGAATTCACTTACAAAGAAGTTCAATCAGTTCAACTTCAGGCCGTGTAAGACTCGAGTGACTAATAATGTTTATTGTAAGGGATGTCTATGGATATTTGGTAATGCAGAGGTTTATATTGCATCAAAAATTTTCTCTTAGACGCGTCATGTGATGTGTCTAAAAGTGAGGTCAATGCAAGGATAATGCCAGGTTGCCTTCCCTTTTTAAACAGCGGGTATCAGCGGAGTTAATAAAAAGCCAACACGCAGTCACATTTCGATTCCATGAAACCAGCCCATTGGCCTTTCGATGAATGATCTGAAGATTGGAGAGTTGGTGGTTCAAAGCTCGGTCTTAGCATCGTGTTGTGTTGTTTTACTTAGACGACTGACCTGTATAGTACTCCACATTGTCTCTCATGGTTCAGGTCATTATTGACCCTATTCAGATCGGACTTGTTTGGATCTTCAGGAATCAGCGGAGGCTAATTCGCTTCGCCCCGCCTCCTCCTTAACTCCGAGAATATTAAAGTTCTGACAACAAAACTCGAAGGGCAGATAGTACGCCCAAAAATGTTTACTTTGAGGTCCGCCACATAAGATGGTGACGTCAACTGACGTAACAATGACGTCAGGTTCTCAGACGGCGACCATCTGGGATCCGCCATCTTGGATTACATGATTTTTCCAGAACCTTTGAAAATCAATAAAACAATACGAAAATTATATAAAAATGTTAAACTTACTTCAGAAGAGTTTAATGAAAAGGTAAAAATTCAAAAATTGGTCACCATGGTAACGTCAAAATTGATGTACAAGCCCCTTGCTAGGCCAAATTGTTCTTAGATAAATGTTAGGCAAAGTCATCAAGTTTTAAGTTATAAACGTTCAAAGCCATTGCAAGCACAATCGCCTCTGAACCCCAGTCTGAATAGGATTCGTCAGGGTATCTGAACCCTATTTAGCAGAGGTAGGGGGACAAAGTGCAGTGCTGACTTGTAACTTTTTAATATCCGAGGGAAAGCCAACAAATTTTGTGACTTTTCCTAAAATTTAGCTGGGGACAATTTGATTTGACATGTTACTGTTCATCAAATTTGTCGTTGCCATGGAAACCATATATTCACAGGCAGTTTATTGTTAGATCACTTAAGTGTTTTTTTATTGGTTTTAATTATTTTTGGCCACGTTTGGTGGTTTTCGGAGTTTTTGGAGAAACGTGGAAAAGAAAATCCAAGATGGCTGATCCAAGATGACTGCCATTTGGAAATCGTGACGAAATTCCCACGCCATGTGACGTTATCAACCCATGCTGCGGACCTCAAAGAAAACATTTTTGGACCTGCTATGCACCCTCGAAGTTTAGTCCCCATAACTTTAATAGCGGACCCTGCGGGGAAAGCCCGCCAGCGGAGCTCCAATGCTAAGCAAATTTAGTAACCTATCGATCCGAAAAATTTTGGTTGTGACGTCAGCGTACGTCCGTACAGACTCTGGGGAGGGGGAGGGGAGTCCCAAGGCAACCCGACCGGGGGTGGAGAATGCCATCTTTTTTTGGCTGGAAATCGCGCGGTGCTCGTGGGCAACTGCGTTTTTCTTGGCGGGAAATCGCAGGACCATCGTCGCATTTGCAAATGAGGTTTCTTTAAAAAGCGTTCATTTAGCAAAACGATTGTTCGACAGTATTGCAGTTTTAAACTTGAAAAAAAGAACTAACATCTATAAATGGAAAGAAAAAGTTCACAAGAATACTGGTAGAAGGCGAAAAGTTCAAGTTACGAAAGCTGCCTTCAAAGGACTTCATCGCTTTGTTTTCTCACGGCGGAGAGCTTGCCTCGTTCTGAAACACAACCGAGTAAGTGAAGTTTGTAAAGGGTTTTAAGGTGCATGATTTTAAGTATTACGGTCAAAGAAATTAGATTTTGAAATGGAAATTTAATTTATGTCATTAGAAACGTGTCACTTACTGTTGACTTTAAAAAATTATTAGAAAACGCGCTCAGATTTATGACGAAAAGAAAGCCTGAAAGAATCAGGCTTGCCGGGATTCGAACCCTGACCTCTGCGATACCGGTGCAACGCTCTAACCAATTGAGCTAACAAGCCAACTGGGAGCTGGTCATTAAGTTGGTTCATAATATACCCGGGAAAGATGAAGATGAAATTATGAATATATGAAATTCATATATTCAGGCTTTCTTTTCGCAACTGCATAAGTTGCGTTAATAACTGCGAGGATCTTCTTTACATTTATTTCTTCATTCCGCAGTTCAAATATATGAGTTTCATACATTCATAATGCCATCTTCATCTTTCCCGGGTATATTACGAACCAATTTAATGACCAGCTCCCAGTTGACTTGTTAGCTCAATTGGTTAGAGCGCTGCATCGGTATCGCAGAGGTCAGGGTTCGAATCCCGGCAAGCCTGATTTTTTCAGGCTTTCTTTTCGCAACTGCATAAGTTGCATTAATAACTGCGAGGATCTTCTTTACATTTATTTATTTTGTGTTTGTTTATTCATAACAGTAAGTCAAAGCACAGTCGCAAGTCAACTGCACAAGCATCACTTACAGCGAATAATTGCTTTCAATTTTAACTGTCGGCTCGGTTTGTGCAATTGTCGATTTTCTTGTCCTAGACGTTTTCAATAGTAATAATCTTTTAACCGAAGCAGCTGTCGGTTTAAAGCTTTTTTAACCGAAAAGCTTCCGAAAAAGGTTTTTGCGTTCCTCAAAGCGCCTAACTTTAAATAGGCTTACTTTGCATCCGCAAAACTTATGCTATAATTTAAAGCGTGTTTGGTGTTTGTTTGTTTTCAATCTTGATGGTATAAATTTTTGACCAGACAGGACTATTTTTGAGAAACGAGCACCAGTTTATTCCTTGACGGCTCTGCTTTAAGGCATGGCTAAATCTATATATTACTCTCGGAGTTAAGGAGAGTGGCCACTTTTTGTGTTCCAATCCAAGGCTCAGGAACTCCAAAAAAGCACAGGGTAAATAGATTCAACAAAATGCTGGGCGGACTTGCATTCGGTGCACGGGGAGTAACATCTTATCTGAGCAGAAATTAATATTTTAAGGTTGTCTTTTGTCTTTGTGCCTGCTTAGTTCACGCAATTTCTAACTTCGTCAACTAAGGCCCAACAAGATCATCGTAAAAACATCAGTTTACACATACTTTGACGAAAATAGATACAGCAGTCTATGACTGAACTAAGCAGTTCAGTTACGGTTTGAAATCTAACAGGAGCTCTGCTGTCAACCAGAACGCTCTAAAAATTAAGAAAGTACTTCCCTCCATTTGGCAAAAATACTTGAAGCTTCAATATTAAAAAAATTGCCTCAGGGAAAGCAAAAAGAAAAGCTAGCATAAATTATCTTTCTATTTTTAAAAGAAAAGGCGAAGTCTTCCTTTAACATTTAATTCTGTTAAGGCTAGTCAAAACTCCAATTTAGAATTCTACAATTAGACAAGGAAGTACCTTTTGAAAACTTTCATTTTTATCGCTAGAAATAGAACAAGTTGCCAGGTTCAAAACACCCCTTAAAACATTACAACAATGGATTTCAACCGGAGAGAACAATTCACACATTCCTTGCCGGGAAATAATACTTAATGCTAAAAATAATTCAAAATTTAAAACAATAATTTGTAGTGTGGTCTTCCGTTAATTGAAAGCGTAATGTGATGTTTCGTGCTACCTTCGGGATGTGGTGACGATTTCTTAATTTCAACTCCAATGGCAATTTTAAGTTGAAATATAAATATAGCGAAGAGAACGTTTTTTTTATTTTATTTTTAAAACTTTTTTTTTCTGCAGCTATGTATTTTCAGTAGTGTTCTCAAGCAAAATTTAAGGACAAAAAGCTTTTGCAAGCAATCATCAATTCTTACTTAATAACTTGCGAAAAACAACGTACTAAAAAAGCAAAACAAAAATAAGATACTTGTGAAACTTACTAGTACTACTTGGGTCTCATTGTACGATGTGATCTCAGTGTTTACGCAACTTAAACGTCAATCTAAAAATAATTGAAGAGTTAGTGTAGTATGTAAATTTATAACATGAACGAAGAAAACATGATCAGGGAAAGTACTGGTAGAAATAATTTTAGAAGCTCTTATAAGAGAAAAGATTTGAGCTGGTATTAAGATATAAGTTTAATAATTGTCTACATTAGTTTCTTATTGAACTATAAGATACTATCTCTCCCGACTGATGTGAATCTTGATCCATTTGTCATGAGGTCACGACCTAAAACGTGTATTCTCTGTCAGATTCATCCACCCTTCATGTCATATTGATTGATTAAAAAAAAGTCGACGGAAATGCGTTTCTTCAAATTTTGGTTTGGTGCAACTTATGTCACTTACATAATAATCAGACTGAATTTAAAATCTCATTCTCGTCACCTCCATTTATTTGCGAGTTTGATTGATGTCACGCAAATAAATTAAAGCTCACGCACACACAATAAAGAATTTAGCGACACAAACAAATGTGATTTAAAACCACTGATAATATTATATTTATACATTTGCTTTAACAGTTATCCAGTAAGACTTCTGAGGAGGTTTTTCGAATGCCGTGAGAAAACACCGCTTCAAAACATTTTGGCGCGTGGGCTAGCACCCACAGCTACCGTTTGAATGATAAATCTAAAACCGTTATACGCCATTCGCAAAAAAATATATATAAAAATAGAATAATAGTAGCAGTAAGAGAATCCAAAGTGCATTAGTTTACTTTTGTGAGTACCTGTCAACACTTTTCGCGCCTACCACATATAAGGAGCAAAAAGGTAACTCATTAATTCAATACGGCTTAAAATTGAAATCCGCCCTTAATGTATAATCAACAAAAAATTGATTTCTTAATTATAAATGAAAGCTATTGGAAGAAAAGAAACCTCGAGGCTTTTCAGAAAACGAAAAATAACATAGATGTTTACTAAAAACACTATGCACATTGAATTTATAAATGCTATCGGTGGCATAACCGCAAATCTAGTAAAGAAATCAAACATATTGAATATCAGAAAACGATCTTATTCAAACTTTGAATGTTTTGGAAATCCAGATAATGAAGTCTTTGAACTTGTAAACGGACTCTAGAACGCCGGAAGAACGTGAGAATTAAATATACATTTATGTACTCGAAGACATTATTCACAGTCATCATTCCCCCGCTTCAGGGGTTTATTTGGCCCTCATTGAAGTCTTAAAACCACTATCAGGCTCCTAAGTTTCAGTTAACACTGGAAAATCACTTCACAGAAGAACTGAACAAGGATCTAAGGCTTACACCAAAAAAAAACGGTATGAAAAACTAATCCAAAATAACTTTATACAAATATGAATAGGTTTTTATTGCCTAATGCGATGCAAAACAATATTTAGATTTTAGAAATTTAGATTCCATTTGCAATGCTTTTATCTGTTGTCGTTTCTTTTTTTTCGAAACCGAAATATGTTTAACCGTTTCTTTTACACTATCTTTTAACGACTAGGCCAATATTATTTTTGGCGATTCTTAAACTTACCGTAACAGTTAACAAAATGTAATTTCTTTATTGCACGTGACGAGATTTCAGCTCCACAGCAAATAGAATGACGGCTCTAGAAATCACCAACCTAATTTAGCTTCGCCTACAATTTTAGACTCGTTATGCCATCGTTCCAAGAAGTTAATTAATTTCTGCGAAGTTGCATTCGGTTTCGGTTCCACTATCCTTGTTTACGACGAGGAATCGCCTGAAATAATGTCATTTAGCACCTTATACATTTTACTGAAGGTAACAATTATTATTAATAATAATTTATCTTTTCAGTGTGGAAAAGAAAACGTTTTTTATAAATAATTATTGCACTTAAAATGATCGATGAAAACTCAAGAGTTGGGGGAGTAAGAATTCATTGAGTACCCCGAAACACGTTATCTGTATTTAATATGATGCTTTCAATAAAAATTGATGTCAGTTTGAAGTGACCGGCTTGGAAAGGAAACGTGCTGTTCTCCATGTCGCATGTAAGGCAATTTAATGAAAACTTGCAGTGAATAAAGACGATAAAAGTTAAAACAAAGCCGGGTAAAACTTTTTTATATAAAACAATATGTGCAAATAAAAAATTTTGTTTTATATTTATTATTTTAGTTGTATATTTCAATTGTTTTGGAATTGGGTTTAATATGTGGAACAGTGCAAACTGAGAATACTATTTCCCGTAGTCACAATAAAAGTGTACTGTTTTCTAATGTGATTTCTAAGGCAGCACAGCTTCCATAATTTATTCGAATTTATTGAAAATTAGTCGTCTTTGCTAAATTAGTCTTCCTGTATTAAAATTCCCACAATGTAGAAGTGATTGTTAATGTTCCGAGTCGACCTTGTAATGGGAAAGGGAAGATGCAAAGGAAAATGCTTGAAAGAAAATCAAAGGTCCATTCCCTCAGACATGTACATGAGCACCCACCCATCCAGAAAGCTAACCGAAATACCTAAAATGGGGTGATTTGTGTAAGCTGGTCCGTTCCGATCTTTTAGCTGAAAATTTAAGTTCCTTCCTCTATCAAAAATAAAAGTTGACGAACGATTTTTTGAAACTTTCTCTTTTTACTCTCTACCAAGCATTCACGCGAAAAATGCAATGGAAAACATAGGTCACTGTGTTCACGAAAGAGATGCGATGGGCTTAAGTTTCCTTATTTAGACCTGCAGTTCTACTAATCAGCGCTCGTTTTGTTATCGTTTCACATCACATTTGGTGGTAACTTAAAGCACAACCTTAACGTAATACTTGAAAAACCGTAATAGGTCTAATGCATTGACCACAAGGAACTGCGCTCAGCCTCAAACGGCATTGACTCAAAATTTTCCCTGCGAGCATGATCTCAAGGTTATAATTTCAAGCCCTTGAGTAAAGGATATGTGTGCGTTTTTAACGACAACTTTTTACCGGGCGGAGAAGTTTTTTAACACTCTTTTAATATTCATTTTTGCACCAAAGTTACGCGGTTCTAAAGATAGGTCACCGTACTCGTTTAGGACGAAATGTTCACTTTTTTATTTCAGGACCTCAAAGGAACCTTACTTGGTCCAGAAAAGGCGCACGCTTGTGCACGAGTCGATGACTTCAAAACTTACGCGCAGAAGTGATGAGCAATGCAATACTGAGGAAACACCTTAACTTATCTTTTTGGAAGTGTGATTCCGCCTTCCCTGTGAGCTGCTGCTGGCATTCCAAAAATTTTGGCTGGCGTATTTGGCATTTTACAAAGATTTAAATTGCTCCTTTGAAAAAAAGGGATCAATTTTCCTATTTTACGAAAGCTGGAGATGATATTTCACCAAAGAAAAGTCCACTTCACAATTAAAATTCCTAATTTTTAAGGCGATTGAGGTCTTTCTAATAGATATTCCACTAGAAGAATCTGTTTGCTGCCCCTGAATGGTACATGGTATAAGCTGCTGTGATTTAAAGTTAACTAGCTGAAAACTTAAAACAAACTGAATCTTCTCGAAAGCCTGAGACTCCCTTATCCAGGAGGATTAACTTTATCATCTTTTCGTAGCCAAAAATGCCGATTTAATTGACATTTTAACCCTTTCAGTCCCAAGAGTGCCTTCAATCAAAATTCAAGACAAATCTCAAATTTCATTTTCTAAAATTCTTAAATATAAATAGTACCATATGAAAGTACTGCTGACAAGGTTTCATTTGAATGGTCACATCATAGGATTTCATCCAGAGACTCAAAATTTAGAAGCACCTTAATATCCCCATAACTGACAGCTCTGGGAGTGAAAGTGTTAAGCCCATTATGCTTCTTTTTTTTTTCTGTTTTTTTTTTTTTGGGGGGGGGGGGAAGAGTTCTTTCATGGAAGTAACCTTAACTCATTTTGCGTTGACAAAAGCCTATGAACGTCGACATTGCTCGATCGTTGTTGGTTTTTCTCATGGACGTTTCTGTCTTAGAAAATTGAAAAATGCAGTGTAATCGTTAAAGTTGTTCAAACAGAAGAACTGATGTGTCTGAACATTGAATTCGTAAAGTTAATCACTGTTGTTAATTACCTTCAGAATTCGTCAATGACGTCTACTTACCTGATTCCTGATGGCTTTTAAAGGTCAGACGATATTTTTAATAGAAAATTATGGATAAATCAAAGAGATTAAAAATGCCGCACTTTCTCGATGGCATGGCCAATAGTAGGTCTAAAATAAACTTCAAATAAATAGTCTCTAGCAACTTACAGGTCCTTGACAGATAACCTGTGAAACCCACTCTTTTATTTTTGGGGAAGCATTTGAATCGTTTAATTTTAAAACATTTCAAAATTAACTTCCTTCAATATATTTTTGGAATTGTTCTACGTATTATTGGCAAGGAAATTCTGTTTTCAATAAAGGTATTTCAATTACCGGTCTAGTATCCGGGTTGTCATAATTAGGACACTCTTGCCCACTACAGCGTCAGCTTTCTGTGTCCTTACGTGTGAATTCGTGTACTTATTGGAATGGTACCATCAGATAAATCGTTCATTCAAATTAGAGTGCGGGTCTGGGCGGCATCTTAATCAGAATCTTTCTCCAGTTACTCTTTATAAAGACTTGTTTACAACTCAGAACGGAGCAGCATCAAAGTAAATTCTTGAATTTTCTGGTGTACTCTCCAAATCAGTATCAGCAGACGTTTCCCTTAGAAACGTTTATTTAATGGTCGTACGTGATTCCATCAAAGATAGAACAATATTCATTGCTTGATTTTTTACTCCATGTCAGGGAAAGGTTAAAAGGCTAACCTGCCCTGTCGCAATATTTTCGGAAATTAATGGGACTTAGTTTGGAATTCAATTATTATATATTACTGCTCGCTCCAGGCGGAAAGAGCTTTGAGCGAAAGACAAAAGAAGCGAAATAGGAAACCAATTAGAACTTAAGCTAGCTGTTATTTCATCCATTAAAGCCATTATCGTGCTACAATTTTTGCTTCATGAATTACAAATCTCAGACAAGAACCGGTCGATTTGTATTGAACGAATGTAAACTATCTTTTGTTTTGGGCGCTATGTTGTTTTCGGGGAACAATCATTTCGTAAACAATGGACGCGAGTTGTCCTGACTATTCATAGGCGATGATGAGTGGTTTGAAATTAAGACTCGATCGATACACCTGTCAGCTTTACGTTGCAGCCAATATTAGATCATCGCTGCATGATTATAAACCTCAGAGTAACTCGATCGTGTGCCTGTCTCGGAGTGAATCCAATGCAATCAGTGTATGCGGGTAAAACCAAGAAAGCAATTTGTTTCCCTGTTTGATAAATTCGTCCAAGGTGAGTTTATCATTTAAGTAATTTTAACCTTTTTTTTTACCCCAAGTAGTAACAAATCAAATGTAACTGGCGGATGGAAGTGAGACGGAGCCTTAAAACAAAATATATCTCATGCAAAAAAATTTTCAGCTTCTCCTTGTACATATACAAGAAACAATTATTTCACAAAGTAAGGTTGCTAGGAGTCTATTGAGATGGAACATCTGATTTAATTTTCCCAAAAATAAAAACTGAATGATCCCGTTAGCTACTTCATACGCGCTTACCCTCATAATACAAAAATCTCATACATGATTAAATACCCCATTAAATCGTATTTTTCGTAGTGGCAAACCAAAAAAAATTAACGAATAGCCGGACAACATTCACCTACTTTGTTAAAAAAAGTTTCAGCCCTCTACAATAGCGAAAAGCTTGCCTTAGCTTTCGCTCTATCGAGAGAGGATTTGAGACATCCAATGTTTTAAAAACCGTTTTTTCTTTTCTTCACCGAGACTATATTAGAATCCGAAAAGGGAATTTTGAAAAATACATAGGGCTTATAGTAACAAAACAAGACATCCAGTGAGGATGTCGTTTAGATTTTAAGTCTGTCACACCCAGAGTGAAGTCTTTGGTTTCAAGCAATTTTATTCTAACATTTGGAGTCGTAGATGAAATATAACAAGAGCAATCATTCATCAGTTCAAAAGATATTGACCATTATTTCCCTGTGGTGCGTTCGGTTTTCATTGTTTCGATCAAAGAAATTTGGCAATAATTCTAGTTTCGAACTTAAGAGCCCTTCAAGTTAAAGGATTAAAGGAGATCATAACAAATGAGATTTTCCGCTTGTAATGAGATAATCACTCGCTCGTATTTTTTAGTTTGACAGTTTTGTGGTTAGTAGTTTGCAGGTTTTTTTTACATCTTGCTAGAGGGCATGCGTACGGATTAATTATGAGCCACAAACAATCATAAACGAGTTTTTAAAAAAACCATATGGCTGCTAACGACCTGAAATGTGGTAGAGTAGAGGTCTCACGCCCATTAAGGAAATAAACCCTGTAGTTATATGTGCTTTATTTCTTGCACCATAAAGCTGTCAATATTTTGTCTTTACTTTTAAGCCAACACTCTAACCAATAACAGATGAGAAAATTCTACAAAAGAATGAATTACCTGACAAAACTTTTCATACTTTTTCTGAGCAAATTAAAAGAACTCATTTTTTCTTCTTGAATTCGATTAGGCAACAACAACAAAATATGTTTGCACCGTCCTGATTTGCAAAATGAATTTGTGGTAGTTATTATATTACAACATTCTCTTTAAAAACATGAATTATGCTTAACCCTAATCATTATTTTCATTTTATAAGGTTTAAAATATGTCAAGTGACGCTTTTTATGTATTATTTTAATCAAAGCACATCAGAAATCTAATCAGATTGAAGACACTTTGTCGCCGGTAGGCTAGGCGTTCTTAAAGCTTAATAACATTGTAAATATTCATTGTAAATATTTTTTAGATAATTCATTGTAATTATCTTAGAAAGTTAGGAGGGCCACAAGTTTATTAGTGCTTCGCACTATTTCGTGCTAGCCTCATTAAATAAAGTTTTTATTATTATTACTATTATTATAACATTTGAATAACATTCAGCCGATAAAAGGGAAATAGGTTTCAGAGAACTCAACCATTAATCTTACTCACCAATCAAAACCTAACAATAACAATAATATCTGTTTTCGAGAAAATTCTCTCAATAAAAGTTCTTAAAAGCTACGGTTAATGTAAGCCCGTTATAACTGTCTTTTTTGTTTTATTGAAAGCTCACTTGAAACAGACGCACTTCGTGTATGAGAGCATGGATTGCAATCTAGCACACGTTCATGAATGGCTCTTGCATTAGATTCAGGTAAAAAAAAGTTCACTCTTTCAGATTAGTAGGGGCAGAGCAAAAAGTTTGCAAATTGTAATAGCATAAAAAAGTAATGTTTAGCTTAAGGTGTTTTCGCTTGAGCATGAAACTGGCAATCTATCGACAAAACCGCAATTGCTGCATTTTTATGTTTTATCACAAGTGGGGACCAACTGTGCAGGTCTAATTGTTTTCTTCTCCTTCCTCTTTTTCTTCTTCATCATCTTCTTCTTTTTCTTCTTCTTCTTCTTCTTCTTCTTCTTCTTCTTCATCATCATCTTCTTCTTCTTCGTCTTCGTCTTCTTCTTCGCCTTCAATTTATCGAGCAAGTGATTAAGAATAGAGAACATCATTCAAATTTTGCAGCTCTTTTGTTTCCAACACGAAGAACAATTGCGGTGCCAAGCCGTGCTCTAAACTGCACGGTTTTTTAATTTAAGGTAGAGAGAACTCGGAATTGTGAATCTAACGAAATGAACCTTCAAAACAACAGGAAAAGAAGCCACTGCCCAATATATAATTGAGCTTTCAAAACCCCTCAAATTGTCCATGACTTCGCCCTGATAAATTAATATACTGACAGCGCCAGTGCTATTAAGACTAATAAATCAACATCTGATCCCAATTATATTTTATTTTGACTTGATATGTTACTGACGCCTTCCCACTCAGTTGCACAGCCTTAAATTTTGACGTTTGCCTCTCCTACATCATAAAACGATTTTTGTTACTAATTATCTGTAGTGGTACTCCTTGCGTTTCAATATCTAAATGATACCTGATTAACATATATACCAAAAAAAGCAAGCGAAGAGTACTCCAGAAAAAAGTTTATCGTCATTAAACGTTAAGCAACTGGAAGCGGATAACTTTTAATTTACGCCTTTGAAGCATTAGTATCTATTTTATTTTATATTATCGTTATTATTATTTTGGAATTTTTTAAAGTTAAAAGTTATTTATTGTAGATTTCTGTAACCCTTTCATCATAATGTAAGAATATTCTAATGTGAGAACTCTGAAACAACCATACAATTTCAAGCACCTACGACCAGTTGAAGTACAACTTGGAGGAGAAGATGGCTTTGGATCGCCCTCCCCCACCCCCCACCCCCCAATTGGGTTTGTTGTGTTTTGTTCTTTTGAGATATTTTTATGCAATGAGAAGATTGCAGTACACGATTATGACGACATCCGTTTCAAAAGCCGCCATCTTGGATTAAATGATTTTCCAAGATATCATCTTTGTTCATCCTAAATTAGTCAAGAAGAATGATGAAATGCTAAATTAATTTATAAAATTTACTGATTAGAAGAAAACTTGAACAAAGATACAATGAAAACGGACATTCATTCTTTACTTAAAACGCTTATCAGATCTCAGTTGCATGGTAGGATCACGCAAGCGTGTCATGCAAGAAAACACTAAAAAGTGTCTGAAGAATATAAGAACAGACTTAATCAAAGCTGAAGCTTCCAAGAACGTAAGAA